>OZ023168.1:7986023-8561023 GCA_963678695.2 Diplodus puntazzo
GTTTTAAATGAGTGCAGCGAAAAAGTAGATTTGCTGTGTATCGAGGTGGCTAGCTGGATAGAATGCTAAACATACTATTCAACACAATACACAGAAGTCATAATGTCAAAACTTTCTGCGGATTCTGTTGATAATTTAGTTACATTTGCTGGAGTTACATTGCTCTGAATGCGACTGTGTAACTTTTTGCTGCCTCTTGGCCAGGACTCCCTTGAAAAAGAGGTTCTTAATCTCAACGGGATTTCTCCTGGATAAATAAAGGTTAAATAAAAAATAAAAAAATTAATATTTTTAACATTTTCAACCCAAAATTCTTACATATCGCTCTTTTAAAGTTATAATTGGTGGTTCGCCATCATTCGAAATCAGCTCCAAAAACACAGGGGGCAGCACATCAGTAGAGAAACCAACAGCTGCTGTCCTGAAGCCAGCATGAGGAGTCACCAGGACCAGGGATGACATGGCTCAGCTTTAAAGCAAAACTCTCGCCAAAAGCAACCAAGGCTTTATTTGGGATTGAATATGAGTCAAACCTTCGTGTAAAAGCATAATTGCAACGAAAGAGGCACTTTTAAGATTTACCGTAGTTTCGGTTTTGGGCACGTTAATATTGAACGGGAGTGCTAGGGGCATGATACACTAGCATCAAAATCACTATTTTTAGAACAGTAAGAAGGCTCGACACAAGGTTTGACTCATATTCAATCCCAAATAAAGCCTCGGTTGCTTTTTGGCGAGAGTTTTGCTTTAACTAGATTTGGCCACCTGTTGTGAGAGTGCACACGGCTAAACTCCAAACCGGGACTGAACACAGCTTCGAAGACTGTCGGAGAACACACAACAGGGGAGTCGGTGTGGAGGCAACTTACAGCACGGTGGTGATAAACAGCAGCTCTGATCAAGGCTATTATTTCGGGGACAGGAGAGGCGTGTAGCGGGAAAGAGGTGACAGAAAGTCAGTAATCAGCAGTGGAAGAAAACGGCTTGTAGAGCAGGAATATTTTCACATCTTACTTGGTGCAATTAGGATTTATTATGACCAACCTAAGGGTAACATGGAAATAGAAACAAGTGTGTTTTGGTTTTTTTTTAGTTTAAATTGATTTTGAATAAAGTGTGGTTGGTACCATCAGTAAAAAAGGGGAAGTAAGAGGGAAAAAATCAGGATGTGTACAGTAGTATATTTTTTTTGTTTTGTTTGGTAAGTAAAACAGAAGTAAGAGTGTTTCATTTCTTAAAACTACATGAGTTTATAATTTTTTTTACTGTTCTTACACTAACAGCTTGCATATATGTGCCAGGTGAAACTCTCGGGGCTTTCAGACTATCACCTCTTGCCGTACAAAATGGTACTACAGACAGGATATGCTAGGGCTGGCTGGACGGCATGCTCATTTCAGTAGAGATCTCCACCACACAATACATCAGCGTCTTTGACATAACATCCACACTGTTGTTTCTTCACACTCAGTTCAGTTCATTTTTGTAATGTTTTAAACCAAAAGTTCTGTCCATATTTTAATGAATTGCTCCTAATGTATCACTTATATTGCTATAACCCACAAATACTGTGATCTTTAGCTTCAGTATTAAAGATAATGTGGATTTGCCTAAAACAGTAAACACAATTATCGCCATTAAAATCCATTAAAGATGAGGCCAGTGACCCAAACTAAACCCTTCAGTGTATATCAGACATGCATATTTGAAGATACAGTGAGGGTTAAAAATTAAGATCAGTGTGCACACAAATGATGAGAGGAAGTCTTCCCAAATTAACACAACTCAGAAACCTGTTGCATTTTCAGACTGAATTATGCCACCTGCTGTAAACAAGTCATAAGGTAACGCCATCATTTTAATTACACAGGAATCTGACTGGCACATGCATACACGGTACAACCTTATTACAGTGTGCCAGTACAGCCAGCTGCATAAATCAAGATTATTCGTGTTAAAGAGCCATTAATGTATAATCACAGTTCACCTTTACAAAACTAAAAGACCAATATCAGATCAAAAACATGTAAACTTACCTTCTAAAGGTAGAAAAGGTAACACAAAACCAATCAGCTCTCCTCACAAGCAGAAATCCTTTCTGATTGTCTTTTCCCTGTAAGACTCTCTCTTTCTCTCTCTCTCCCTCTGCCTCTCTCTCACCTGCTCTGTTTCCCCTCTCTCCCCTCACGCGCTCACCCTTATAGATATGTATGATACAGTGACAGATAGAGAAAGATTAACAGCCAATTGTGTATGCCTTGAAAAAATCAACAGCAGCTTTGTTTCGCTGATGTTGAGCCGTAGATTGTTCTCCGTGCACCACTGCATGATTGTTGATTTCGCCCCGATATGGACTCTCCTCGTTGTACACTTGTCTACTTTAGGAACAGCTTTATAAATGCATGATTGTGCAGTACTGACCCCATAACGCTTTTGGCTGGAGTGTCACATTTACTGTACAGACATGAGAGTTGCAATAATATGACACAGGTGCTTACAATTTAAACAACTGAGGTGGTTTGCTTTAGCAAAAACAATAAAGCAGCCTTTGAGAAATAATATTTATTGTTCACATGTAAAAATTATTTACAAACAGAATGTGATTTCTAAATATTTTTTTCCGATAAATACAAATGTTGCAATATTTCTTTATTTCAAAGCACAATCCAGCTTTTTAAATCACAACAACAAATGCAATTTGTGGAACTAAATCAAACATAAAAGTTAGAGAGCGGTGTTCTCGTCTTTGGTTATCCCCGCATCCTTTGCCATGCCGTAGAAATGGCCTTGTTTTTCAAGCAGGTTGTCCGGAGAATCGAATTCCACTATTTTGCCAGCATCAAGCACCATTACCCTGTGGAGGAGGAACAAAGGCAGGAAAAGTAACCATGTGAGTTCGCAAATGTCGTTAATGGCTGGCTCCAGAGGATATGTTCGGAATGTCCTCAGATGAGGCGGAGATCGATGTGCACGTGTTTGTGCGATTCATTTGAACATAAAGACAGTTCAGGCTAGAAAGAAACGGCACTTAAGTGAAAGTAAATGCCTAACAAGACACTATATAATCTCGACACACAAACTAAAAGGAAAGGGTCCCTGAACAGAAAGTACACTGTGGAAGACTACAATCTTCCCCTGCCTGTTCCCAAATGCATGCTGGGTTAATCTCGAGCCCTCCTCTTGCTTTGAGAAGGAAATAATCACAGAGGATGAAAGGCTGCTTTTTATGAAAAAAATGATGGACAGGACTTTTTTTTTTTCTCATGACATCCAGCGGAAAAAGTACTGCTGTGTGCTTATTGTCAAAACAAGTGCAACCTATAGAACCTGATTAACAACCTGTTGCACATGTTCATAATGTTTTTTATTCTCAATAATGACACAACATGAAGATAAGCATCAGCTCCTGGCTCGCTAGAAAGCAAACTATTGCACCTATTGCAGGCAGCATGAGAGGGAACTCAAATCTCTTAACAGTAGATGTGGAGTACAATGAATAAATTCCATTCATCCTACACAACCCACCACCTCACACGACTTCTCCCAGGCTATGGCGCTGCTGGCACATCCAAGCAAAGCCACTGGAGACTTCAATGTCTCGCAAATCTTTTCATGTTTCCTTTTTTGAAGAGCTGTGCATATAAAGGGGTACTTGACTTCACAGCTGTTGCCATCATGATTTTTCACAACAGAGGGTGCACTCTAACTCGTGGAACACCTGGCTCATGATACCAATGGGATTAGAATGTATTGCAAATAATGCTCTAGTCAATGCAATGCCTGGATTCATTTGTGTTCCCCACTGAAGTTTTTGAGTTCCTGTTGAATGCGATTTGTCACTTTGTCATTTCAGTACCGTCAGGGTGGTGCAACAGCCCAGGAGACAGCACATGGCACTTGTTTGCTTTACAATATCCTAAAAATCTGGGAAGAATCATTCCACATTAACACTGAAAGCACAGATAATGGGCTCAATCTTACACCTGGCGCAAAGCAGCTCACAGCACCAACAAAAAGCTGGTCTGATGTCAGTAGAACAGTTATTTTCCTGCTATTTAAAGGGTGCATTATTCAAGAGATGTGCCTTGATAAGTGGGTTCACAACATGCAGACACGCATAATATTGTGGCACATTTAAGAAACAAAACTAAAAGCTGAAGAGGAAACTCTCCAGAGGAAGCAGAATTAAACTTTTATCTTCGTAAATATATATATTTTAAGACAGGATCTCAGGATTTATCAGGAGGACGGCTGCTTCACTCCAAACTACAAACACAGAACTTTAATTCACATGAAATACTAACTGACCCTGTTGGTGTGTCAGGACTTTTAAGTAATCAGTGTTCCTTCTGCGCAAATGCTGTTAACGGGACAGTCATTAATATTTTCCTCAATAAAGACATATTTCATCCACCTGCATCTCGCCTGCCATTGATCATGATGGTACTTTTTATGACCTGTCCTGCCTGATCCAGGGTCTGATCCACAGACTGAGATCCATGCATCACTTTTAAAGACAGAGGGACGCGCAGCAGCGAGCCTCCTCCGTTAAATATCAATGTATTTTCTCAAATGCAGTCAAAAATTCAAAAATTGCGGAGGCAGAGGGTCAAGCAGCAGAGGACCACATACCTGTCCCTCAGTGAGGACGAGTGGCACTGTTTAATAGCATAGGTCCCGGCATACCTGGCTCGTAAAGGCAATGGGAGATGAAATTTTGATTTGTCTAATTTGTGTTATGCCAGAAACACACCCATGACTAATGAAGAGCCTAAATACACTGTACACCTCATTTTGACTATCCAGATTATCTGCCGTTTAACCTGCAAAATGGACTTGAACACACACTTGTAAGCATGCGCTTTCGACCAACCGCCATAGGACCCAATGTGGGTTCCAGTCCATGCACATAAGAAGGGCGAAAGACGATTAAAAGAAATTTGCCACTGACAGTGTGAAGTTGAATGCAGAGTCACCTCGCGGAAACATTTTCAAGAACACTATCTCACCTGGAGCTATCCATGATGCTGTGCAGCCGGTGGGCGATGGTGAGGACAGTGCAGTGTGAAAACTCTTTGCGGATGGTGGTCTGAATCAGGTCATCCGTCTCCAGGTCAACAGCTGCTGTGGCCTCATCCAGGATTAAGATGCGTGATTTTCTCAGCAGTGCACGGGCCAAACACAGCAGCTGCCTCTGTCCAACACTGGGAAGACAGCGACATGCTCAACGTGTGTTTTTGGAACATGGAAATATGAAAGTGAGTCATGAATGGGTGCCCGATACTTAAGTGCACTGAAGGGCTGTTACCCTAAAATAGGATATTTTAGGAGCTGTTGACAAAAACACATTAGCTGTGTAATTTCAATGATTATTATCTAAGAATGTTGGAGAGTACCACACTGCCAGGTGCTGATCTTTTTTTTTGTCGGTGTGCATGTTCAGGTGAAAATTGATTTATATGTGTCCTGTGCCTACTGGCCAAGTGCAGAGTAACATGAAATACAAGTTGTGGCAGATCTACACGTGATCAGATGTTTGCAGGTTACAAATCAACAAGTGTAAATAAACTGGTTTGGACTGTTTTCATTTGCTGTATCTTTAATCTTCTGTAATGAGGAAGATTTATTTCGATGGCCCACCTGAGGTTCTCTCCTCCCTCTGCGACCTCATGCTGTAATCCCTCCTGGAGCCCCGAGACATACTCCTTCAGATGGGAGAGCTCCAACACTCTCCAGATGTCCTCGTCACTGAATCTGTTGAACGGATCCAGATTCATCCTCAAGGACCCGGAGAACAACACCGGATCCTGATACGCACAGGGTTGGATGAGTCAGTGTCTCAGTTATAAAAAAGAAACGGAATGCTGTGGGTGAGTTAGATTGTTTTGTGTGTTTGTGTATTTTTGTTTACCTGCGGTATGATCGTTAGCCTGTTTCGAAGGTCATGCAGGCCTATCAGCGAAATATCTACACCGTCAATGAGGATGCGACCTTCAGCCGCTTCAATGATTCTAAACAGGCAGTTGGTCAGGCTCGATTTCCCTGCTCCCGTGCGGCCCACTATGCCAATCTGGATGCAGCGAGAGACAGCACATATGGTAAATGAGTGACAACATCTTTTAGGATTTTGATATGTAACATAAGACGCAATGCCTGGTACCTTTCTCAGTTGTTACCTGTGCATGCCTTGTGCTGCAGACTGTGTGCAATGTGCACATACTCTACTTGCACTAAAAACCTCACTAATGAGGAGATCAAGGTTAATGGACCTTGGGGAGAAAAGCAGGTCCCCTAAATCAAGTATTCTGTATATATATATAGGCTGACCTAAATGTCGCACATTTGATGTGTAGAATCCCTCCACGTGTAACTACAACACAGTCAAACCTGTTTCATCTGATTTGACAGGCTGTCTTGATCTTTTCTTGAGTATTTCCATTTTCTGCTCCTTTATACCTCCAGTCCACTACATTTTTAGGGAAATATTTTACTTTTTGTTGAAGTTATCAGTAATCAAATAAAAAAAACACATTCTGATAATCAGTCCACCCAGTATATACACACTGTAAACCGACTCAGTAGTTCAGTAAATGTAGTACCGTAGTTCATTTCCATATTAAAAACATTGATAAATGATGATAACGTAGTGAAGAAAACATTAAATACAGGGGAAGTGTTTTTATCATCATCTCAGTCACACAAACAAGTTGTTTGTTGAGTTTTCAGTTTGCAAATTCCACTGATGGAATGTACATTTACTGAAGTACTGTACTTAAGTACTTTTTCTGCTACATTATACTTCCACTATACTGAATTTTGGAGGCAAATATTGTACTTTTTTATCCATTAAATTTATTTGATAACTTTAGTCACTAGTTACTTTGCAGATTACATGCTGCAAGTAATTAATTTATTTCATCAGCAATCAAATCAAAAAGAACACTGATTTCAATCATCAGAAAAATGCTGAATACTGGATCCAGTAATCAGCTGGGAAGATTCTTAGCACTCAAGTACATTTAATATCACTTAGTACTTAATATACTACTTAAGTACTATTCATATGGGCACCTTTCACTTTTAACACAATATATATCTGGTACTTCTAACAACACTGATACTGAGTTTATATGACTATATTTCTGTTGTTTTAAAGACATATTTCATATATTCAGCTGCATCCTGGCTCAATAATATTGATCCATTCAGAATCAGCAGCCCAATTAAGATTCACACTCTGATAAATTCAACAGGCTTGTCATACACTCATGCACACACCGACCTTCTCAGTGCTGCCGATGTCACAGGTGATTCCATGCAGCACCAGGTCTAATCCAGGTCTGTAACGGACCTTGTAGTTTTCAAACCGTAGCTTTCCTTTGGTGGGCCAATCCTTTGTAGGCCGGGTGTCAGTGATCCACTTGGCCTTGAGAGAGAGATGCACAGATTAGATGAGAAATGGAGGAGCAATTTCATAAATGTGTATATTTTCGATCTAAGCTACGAAAGAGCCTACTTGATATGACCATAATTAAAAGTCAACGAATAAGCGTTAAACAACAAAATGATGATGACACCTTCCAAGGACACCTTTTAAAAGTCCTCATGCTGTGCATCTGTATGCCAAAAGTAGAACATGTGAAAGGTCATCACATTTATTGCAAAAGAAAGAAAGATAATGGGCCCTGCCCCGCTCTTAAACCTCAGTTAACGTCCTAACCTAAAGTTCAGCAACTGTTCTATTCAAGGAATTTGATACAGCTGTTTGGCCTGTCTCTGTTCAACATACCTCGTTCTCAAGCTCGCTGTATTCACTCACTCTCTCCACGGCAACGATATTGGTCTCCAGCTCAGACGTCATCCTCACCAGCCAGTTGAGGGTCTGTGTGACCTGCAAAGCCCCAAAAAGACAGAATTTTTTTTAGAGCTAGTTATCGCCACAAGAATCACCATCGTTATCACTCTAATTATTTTATGGCGTAAACATTATCTGCAGTGTGTGTGTTGAGAGCGTAAGTGTATCACTGACATTAAGAGCGTAGGATATGGACAGGCCAACCAGGCCGCTGTCCAAAGAGTCTCTTGAAATGACGGCAAACAGAGCAGAGAAAAACACCACCAGGTTCCCGAGAAACTCCAAGCGGATGGCGAGCCATCTGCAGAGGGAACAAACACATACACAACATGCACACAAATATAAGTGCGCGGCACTGAAACACACTGAGACCCACATCGCTTTAGAAAAATATTGGTTTGGATCTGATGATGATGTGTATTTTGAAGGAGCACTAAGAATCAATATCTGACCTGTTTGACACAATCCATGGGTAGACGCTCTTCAGGTTTCCATCAATAGTTATTTCATTATGTTTCAGAAACCTTTCTTGATGGCCATAGGCTCTTATCACCGACAGACCTGACACCGTCTCACTGAAGTGTGAGTATATAGGAGAGCGTGACACTGAGTCTAGTCGACGCAGCTGTCTTGAAGTCGCCACATAGAAGCGCTGTGTAGACAGAAAATAGGAGGAGGGCCTGATGGGATTATCCATGCAATACAAACAAAACATTTTCTGTTGTTTTTTCCCCCCAGAAATTAATCTCTTCTGCTTCTTTTAACTTTTCCCTAAGCAGCATTTTTTCTGGTGCTATTTTGGTCAGCTCACCTGTACAAAGTAGTATACTACAGCCAGAGGAACGATGAGGATGGTAAAGAAAGGAGTAGCCAAACAGATGACAAACAGTGTCCCCAGCACACCCAGCAGACACATGATCCAGGAGCGGAAGGACTGTGGGATGGCTTCATCCACTGTGAAAATGTCCTTTTGAACCAGTGAATGAAAGAGTTAGTCCCAATAATAACAACAATAATAATAATAATAATAATAATAATAATAATAATAATAATAATAATAATAATAATAACAATAATAATAATAATATTAATAATAATAATAATAATGATGATGATGGTGATGATTATTATTATTATTATTATTGTTATTATCATAATACATTAATACTTTTACAATTAGGGTTAATTAAAGAGTCATTAAGCCCCAGAAAGCTTTAAAATTGGAATCTCCAAGGTGATAAGTGCTGCTCCATTTACTCTCAGTAGCATAATTACTTGAACTCCATTCCAGCAGATTAGTCAAATATATTCTGACATCAACTAAGATGACTTTATGCAGACATTTACGAGACGTAGACTGGAATCAAGATGATTTTGGGAGCTCAGTTTTAATTTGCTCTGGCAGTTGTGTCTGGCCCCCCCTCCCCTTCTGACTGAATTCGGACCGACCTTACCTGGGTCGAGCCAATTATAACAGGCTTCTTATATCTTATATGGAGAAGGTTTGATATGATGACAAAGAGGCTCCAGACTAATTTGCACTTGTGACTCAGTCTGGCCAGGTGACAAGTTATCTTCTTCAATACGAGTATCATGATCATAAAGCAAGACAGTGAAAAAAGAAGATGGTGAGAGATTTTGAAGAACCATTAAAATCCTACCTTTGCAAAGCGGTTGACCACCCTACCAATGGGTGTTGTGTCGAAGAACAACATGGGAACTCGCAGAATGTTGTTTAGCAGCCTTGAATGCAGGATGCGAGATGCATTGACCGAAGCATTGGCCATGAGCAGAGTGCCGAGGAACACAAAGAGGCCTGTCATAAAAAGGAGACAGTCTCTAAAACATACAACTTCAACTTCACATACTGAGAGCCACGTTGCACAAAAGCATGAGAGAGAACTGAAGAACCATTCAACCATTTCATTTACCCCACATTGAAGACAGCCTACCCATGATTCCTCTCTGCTGAACTAGCCGAACACTAAGTTCCTGTGTGGCACCTATCCATAATTGAAAACAAGTCAGCTCACTACATATTACTGAAACATATGGCCAGCGAACTGTATTATTACGCAAATGTACAGACATTCTTGTGAGACAAAGTGGACTGAGCAAGAGACTGACGAACCCTCCACCTCAGAAACCAGTGAGGAATTTGCAGAGGGTGAGGCTAACGCGGCTAACATTAGCCTTGCTGACTCTTTTATTCAAGGCACCATGGGCTGCCCTACACTGTATTTTAAGCCCAGTTTGAAATTAAACAGAAGGGGGTCAGTTAAAGGCCTCCATAAGAAAAGTGAAGCTATTCCCCAAAATGTCAAATAATTCTTTTAATCCAAAAAGTGAGATGTATCAAAGGTCAATGGGCGGGTTGCAGATAATATTGCAGATTAAAAAGAAAGAGGAAGAAGAAATCAACTGGAGACTGGAGATGATGTGCCACGACACCCGACAAACATGTTTATGCCCTGACCCTTGATGACTTATTACTCATTCTTACATTCTTACATAATGATTCACCCAACTTGGATCTTGGTCTTCATTTTATCTCAGCTACACACCTATAAAGTTCAACGACTGCATTTTAGATTGTTGAGACACAATTGCTTTGATAAAACATGTCCACAGGCAAATAGATGTATAAAAACAGCTTCTGTGTTAGTTCCCACTACATTTTCTGAATATTACATTAATGTTGAGGTAAGGAGAGACCGGAAATTGTTTGGTGAGTAAAGTAAATACCATTCCAGTGTAGGTTGTAGCTGTAAGTTAACCATGAAAAAAATGTTTTTCACATGCTAGCTAGCAGGCTACTGCTACCATCAGCTCAGCTCCAATTAAAATACATTTCTAGCTGAAAGAAAGACATGACACATAATTTGACACAGCTTGCTAATGCACAATAAAAGTGTTTAGAGTGCATCTAGATCCTAAACCTCACCCAGGAGAAGTTATAAATGGTTTTAGCCCTATCTAGAACATGGGTTAGTGATCAGCCTCTCATGGCAAAATTGAATACTACACCATCAAGCACTTAAAATTATCCCGGCGACATTTTTTATTTTTACACTATGACATCACTTACCCTGAGCCACTCCCAGAACTCCAAACACTCCCACCCTGGTGTCCCTTTTCCAGTTAGGGTATGTCATGTTGTAGTACACCACTGCATCATTTGTCCAGTCACTTAGCCACAGGTTCTGGCCGATGAAAGCAACGTTCTGGATGAAGTACAGCATGAAGACCGTAACACTGTATGCCCAGCCCATGGCTCGCAGGTACTGGAGGTACACTGAGAACTTCACCTGGATAATAGCAAAAAAAAAAGGCTTTTGCAATTATGTGTCATTTGTGCTTTTGAATGTACTAAGGAGGACCAAAAACTAAGATTACCTGTCCTGTTTCCATAGTTTCCTTCTCTATGAGCCTCTGGCCTTTCTTTGATTCACCAACATCTTGTACTTTCTTTATGGAACTATTTTTTCTTAGTCTGACACTAGAAAAAAGGACAGAACATAGTCATTCAAAAAACAGGATAAAAAGAGACTTGGCAGGATTACTGTGCATGAAAACTAGAAAGACTATGAGACAATATTTTGGACACGATGCGTTACCTACATTACTCACACCTCCAAACACACAAGCTGTTTTTAATGTTGTTGCCCACAATTCACTGTCCTCTCACCTGCCGTTACGCTGGCTACGCCTGATACTGCTTTCTCTCTTCAGGGCAACAGTAACTGTGTCCTCCAAAGGAGAGTCAGGTTGAGTGTCCTCTCTATCTGGGATGAGCTCTACGTCTGCAGTGTCCTGGTCACGATCTGGATAAATATGATCCCATATTATACATGACGCTTTATCAATCTTTTTTTTTCCTTTCTAATTTTTGCTCTTTTGAGTGAAACATAACAATTTAAAACATTGCTACACACAAAATCCAAAGAAATGTCATTGCAGCATGCATATCTAAATACTGACACTATACATGTGGTTTTGCTATAAAAGCACAGTATTTTGTGTTGCTTCCATTCATTATGCAATGAGACAAAGGCGTAATTACCTGACTCTGAATGCCTCTGATTATTTTGTTCTTGAGCATAAGTGTCTATAAACTCATTAAAGGCTCCTTTTCTTGCACGGAGGCTTTTGTAAGATCCTACTTCAGAAACAACTCCATCCACCAAGACCACTATTTCATCTACGTATGGCAGGAAGCTCACGCCGTGAGTCACCAGGATACGAGTCTGTACAGAGAAAGAGAAAACTGGCCTCAGGTGTGAAACTATAATTCAGGTCTGTGGAATGACAGTATATTTACATATCGTGATGTACCTGCAACCAATGTTTCCAATATACTGTATATACACAACACGTTTCTGTGAATCCTACCATATTCAAATAGCAGTTCCTCTCATTTAATACTGATAGATGCATTCATGTCGGCCCAGCTCAGCACAAACCTTTTCTTTCAGTACTCCATTAGGTCCAATCACTTTATCAAAGAGATGCTTTCCCACATGAGAGTCCACAGCAGACAGGGGGTCATCTAATAAATAGATATCAGCCTGACTGTAAGCTGCCCGAGCCAAGCTCACACGCTGCTTCTGACCCCCTGAGAGATTGATGCCCTGAGGACAGAGGGGGAGAAGAGAAGAGAAGAGAAGAGAAGAGAAGAGAAGAGAATGAGTACATTATTAGTTCTAAAACTGAAATGTAAAGGGCTACAGTATATTCATCATGCTTTTCTTATGGTTATATTGGCCCCACTTGGAGGCATACATCTCAATCACTGAATCTTCCCACCAGTATGTGAATAAATTAAACCAGGAATGATGTTCTTTCTCACCGGTTTGTGAGAAGTCATTGACATTATATTATTATTATATTTAAAAAGAACAGAAACGTGATGTGAATTAAACATGATGAAGAGGGAATGTGCTAACAGATATTCACACATTAAACTACATTTGATTCTGACCTGTGGCCCTCTTTTGCTGCATGTCACAACCCATCTCTCTAATCCATGAAAGTAAAGGCCACCTACAAAAAATTAAAATAATAATAATCTGAGTCTTACTTTCTCGCCAATCTCAGTGAGGTCACCCCCAGGCAGCAGCTCCAGGTCAGGGGCCAAAGCGCAGGCCTTTATCACGTCCTGGAACCTATCTTCTTCATGCGGCGAGCCAAAGAGGATGTTATCCCGCAGAGTGGCATTTTGGATCCAGGCTTGCTGCGGCACAAAAGCGAGGGAACCCTGGAAAGAATGGCATTTAGAGTCGGTCACACAAGTTGACATTATTACACCGTAAACTGCCTCTTGCTGTGTAAAAGTGGGCATTCACTGGGCTTATGAGACGTTTGACTGCATTGAAGTTTGAAGAACAACCTCTAGTTGTTCTCACTCTGGTTTTATTGTTGTGTTGGAAAAAATTCTATTTCTGTGCACACTTGAATCACATTTTCTGCTTTAAAGTAAATGAAGTACTAATTTCAATCATGCAATGGAACAACCATTTTTTCCTACTGCTTTTTGGGTACTTGGGTGCTTAAAAATGGTTTGATCTTTCATCTTAATCCCCCCCCCCCCCAAAAAAAAGAAAAAATGTTATGTAATGCTCATTATATCATTGTTAGACAGACAGTCGGACAACAAGGCATCACCTGGATGTTGATAAAACCTTTGGTGCAGTGCATCTCTCCCAGGAGCGCTGACATGAGGGAGGACTTTCCTGAGCCCACAGCTCCCACGACTGCCACCAACCGACCTGGCTTAATTTCCAAAGACAGACTAACAAACACACGGAGAGTAAATATTAAAATCTAGCAGGGACAAGTTCAATGATTTACGGTCACATGCCATAATATCCAAGTGCGTAATCTTGTGTTCGACTCATCAAACATACTTTTTCAGCAGAGGCTCAGCATCTCTTTCCCAAGCAAAGGAACCGTCACATACGCTAACAGCAGAGTCTAAAAGATAAACAGACATGGAGAGAGAGGACAGATGTAATTTACATGTCCCAACAAATGGTCAAAAACAGGTGCAGATGCTGATGGTGAACGTACTGAAACTGGGGTCATGGCGCACAATGTCGCTGTCAATGTCATCGCCTCCCAGAAACTTCTCCAAGCGCTTCCTCGACACGGTCGTCTGAAGAGCAAAAGAACAGGTAAGTGGGCTTTTAGCACGGGTTTGACATGCATACATGAAAGATGAGTTGTTGTTTTCTTACTTGCACAATGGCAGCAATTAGCATCGGCAGCATTGCCAGGGGAAATCGGAGGATGTTGAAAAGAGAGATGGAAGTGAAAGCTTTCTCAGCGGTCAACACGTTGTCTGAGCTCACTCCAACAAACACCGCAAAAGTGGCCAGAGAAACCTGCGGAAAAAAGTCAGCATGATAAAAAAAAAAAAGAAGAAGAAAAAGACCATCTTGAACTGCCAATTGTGAAAGAGGTTAATTGTGAAACAGAACTCACCAAAGCCGGGGCACAGCTGAAGATGAAGGTGGAGACGGACGACAGGTAGGCAAACTTCCTCATGACTTTTAGTTCTTTTCCTCTGATGCCATCCACCTGCGCCTGGAAGGAAGGCTCCCACCCGTACAGCTTCAAGATCTGGTGGGAGGCGAAAGATAAAGGGGGGGGAGTTAGTGTGTGAAGTGTTGAGGACACAGAACAGCAAGGGTGAGGGAACAGAGGGATAGCGTTTATCACTCACTGCCTAAAAACAACACAGGTGGTGAAAGCAGTACAATAGAAGGCCCTGTGGATGAAACCTTTCAGCTTTTTCCAGGGGCTAATAGCCTTTCTTTAAGTTCTCACATAATTGACTTCCCTACCCTCCACCCATTCATTCCAGTCAAATCATTCCACTTGAATCAATTTCACCCAAAAGAAGGAACAGACTCTATCACCTTAGTGACTTATTGCTGATGAAGGAAAAATAATTGAATAGTGGTGCTCACCTTGATACCATTTAGTATTTCATTCATTATTTTCAGTCTTTTGTCCTTGAACTTCATGTTCTCTATCTGAAAAGAGATGTGAGTCATTAGGGACATGGAGCTCACTGTTCAACAGAAAAATACAAAAATACATACAAATATATGCACTGTAAAACATCTTTCCATACATGTTCATATGGCCTGATGTAATCCAACCCAGCAGACAGAACCAAGCAGTGCAAGAGGTTACAAAATGTAATGTGTTGGTTATTCATCTGACAGAAAGGCTCGAAGGTCTCAGTGCCTCTGTCTTCTTCTTGCACAAGGGATATAATTAGTGTCTAGTTCCACATACAAAAACCTGTTGTCTGTTTTCATGGAGTGTGGTTTAATGAATGTGTGTTTTCAATTGTATTATCGAGCACAAGGACTTGAACCAAAGCTTTTGTAAAAGAAGATGAGAGTTGTCAACCATGAGATTGTTTTTTCATTAAAAGTGCAATATGTACTTGGCCAGCTGTGGAGGAGAGAGTCAGGTGCGGATGTATATATATATATATATATATATATATATATATATATATATATATATATATATATATATATATATATATATATATATATATATATTAATATATATATATATATATATATATATTATTTGAATGATCCTGAGTTAATATCATTGTGTTTTACGCTCATGCCCGAGGGATTTTGAACATTTTCACAAACACGGGGAGGACTTAAGTAGGTCTGCATAAATAGCTCTGTATTTCTACTCTATTTCTATTTATTGTAGGCTAGTTATTTTGTTTCATAAATGCATGAAAACATGGCATCATTGAAATGGAAATGCAAAAGTACAAGTAGAAGTAGTAGTGGTAAAAGAAAAAGAATATAATTATAATGTTGATAGGCCACGTTTCCTTCATTATAAGACACAAATATGTTTTGCAGCTCTAGAGTGAGGGATGTGGGCAAAAATGGCTATTTTGATAGTAAAGGCTGCTGACTCCTGTTCTAGAGTCACATCAGATTCTGTTTATCAACAGGGGGAGAGCTCATGGATTACTTTTTAACTTTTTAGAATAAGAGGTGGATTTATCTTCACTCCTGTTTATCAACCTGACAGCAGAAGTGATGTGGATAGATGACCACCATTGTTGGTAGTTTATGTACTGTAATGTTGATTGCCGGCTGGAGCTGGAGAGGAGAAATGTTTCACCTGAACGTAACATCACAGAGAGGAGAGGGCGGAAAAGAAGTGGGGGAACACTAATGCTAAACACAGGGTGAAAATTTGCTTCGCTGGTGGTGAATGCACCATTAAACAAACACCTTTAATGATAAAAAATCTATCTATATATTACATTTAGTCTTGTTTGCCGATTTCATTGCTCTATCTCTGACTCTCTCTAATACATTATAATTATCCTCGAAGTGTGTGCATTTCTGCTGACCTGGATTTTTCTGGCCTTGGTAGCCAGCAGTCCATTGATCGGCACCATTAGCACCATGACTGCCAGTCCTGCCAACACGGACGGTCCCAACTCGAACCACAGGAAAACAATAGAAACGATGATCTGCAATGGGCAGGACCATAGCAGGTGGATGAAGTTGGTCACATCATTGAAGCGCTGGGCGTCTGCTGACATCAGGTTCACCGTTTCGCCAACTGTTGACTCTTTCCGAGCCTCATTAGATACCACCAATGCCTTGAATAAAAAGGATGGAGAAGGGATTGCAGAGAGTGAAGTAGATGAAAAAGAAGAAAAACAAGAAAGGGAAGAAAGACATCAGAGATACATTTCCATGTAGGGCATTTAGCAGACACTTTTGTCCAGAGCGACTTACAATAAATACATTTGTGACTCACGATAGTACCTTTTTGTACACAGCAGCCATAAGGGCAGTGCGAACCTTCATCCCCAGTACAAAGCAGCGCTGGAAGTACTGCTGCAGTAACAGAGACTGCAGGATGGCCACCAGCAGCAGCAGCACTGCATACAGGTAACCCTCCCAGGCATAACTGGATTTGTCCTGAGTGAAGGCGATCATCAATCTAGGAAAAGAAAAAAGGAGAGAAAAAACTTAACAGCTATCTCAAAACCTGCAACGCTGATGTTTCCAGCACCTGATGGAAGTTATTTTTCTTTAATCTTTTCCAAGTTTAGGGCTTCAGCAACTGATATAAACTATACATTGCTGGATTTGAAATCGCATTGACTAGATGGTGTATCGATCGTCCTGAGGATGGCGTGCGTCCTCAGGAGAAAGGGGAAAGAAGAGAGAGTGGGTCACTGGTCTACATTATGGGTCTAGTGGAGATCTGGGAAAATAAAAAGGACTGTTTTTGTTTGCGTTTCATCCACTAGTCTGACGCAAACACACCATTAGTGATTTGGCAGAACTTTGGATGCGCTTGTTTGTTTATTTTACCTTGATGATCTGGTTTTGACTTGAAATGGTTTACAAGAATAGAATCATGACAATTCTAGGCATTCTAATGATGTATGTCATGCCTACACACTGAAATTGAGACCTATTTACTCAGCTGTGTTTCTTTTTGTTTGGTGAACTTGCCGCGGAGCTTAACGGGATTTATTAAAGCATGTCATGTACTTGTATCTTTTCATTTTCTCTTTCATTTCGTATCCTATTTGCTTTTCTTTCTTTCTTCGCTATTTCCCCTTTCCTTTCAGACAATGGTGTTAGGAGAAGGTCGAGCTGAGTGAATGGTTAAGCTAAAAGTGGATGTTCACAAGGCCACTGGATGTTATTTTAAGAGCTTTCAAGAGGAACTCCATTGATTTTTACACATCAAAGTCTGTTTACTGGTCTCGGGGAGTAACTCTGGATAAATGTGAAAATTTGTTGTAAAAAAGCTTCTTTTTCTGCCTCTGCTCAGCAAAAATGGCCTGAGCGGTGTTAGCTGACACCACGTCGATTGAGGCTGAAGACGAGAAGTTTGAAAATGAAAACAATCTGCTCCTGTGAGTTTATTGACAATGAGTTAATGATTGCAGCGGCTGCTAACAGATTACAGGAGCACACAGCGGTAAACTGTAAAAAGAAGTGCTCTGTCGACGGTCATGACTGACTGTGTTCTGTTTATGTTGTTTATGAAGAGGAATTCAAGTCATTTACCATCGAAATCCAAACAAAAATGTTAAACAGACAATAATCCATGTGGTATGCAGGTTTTATTTCAGACTTGACTCACTTGAGGAGTTGAGGACTGACAAATGACAGCAGGTCCTGCAGAAGTTTGAAGACAGCAGATTCAAGCAGAACCCTTTTGAAGGTCTTGTAAATGGTGGTAATAAGCCACCCATTGGGATAGTTTTCTTCCTTGTCCTTCTCTTTCTCCTCCTTTTTCTTCTTCTTCTTCTTGTCATCTTTTTTTCCCTTTTCCTCCTAATGAAAAATATCGATTGAATGTTTCCTTTGGCACAGATTGATGAGCTCTATCTAACTGGATAGGGTAAATTATTTTCAATAATGAATAATAAATCCTTTTACCATCATCAGCATGTCCTGGCTGACACCTTTCCCGAGACCGTTGGAGAGGCCATTCTTTAAGTCCTCCTGGGCTTTGTCTCTTCTCTCATCTTGTTTCTTCTTTAACGTGTACTGGTGACGGACCTTGGCGGTGGCAAACTCGGTTTTCATGAAATGCTGGAAGCGCTCGTTGATGTGAGCAGTGCTATCCGTCTCACTCAGGTCCCACATGTCCTCCTGCACCAGGGGCTGCTTGTACCCCTTTATCACCATGCTGCAGAGACAGGGAGAATTTGTGTCACGCATGCGCCGATGTGTGCTGGGATTCTTTCTGTGGCAACTTTCAACTTACCTTTGAAACCAGTTGAAAGTAATTCTGCTCAAAAATGCAGCACCTGCCTCGGGATTCTGTGGATCAAAGCAATAAAAAGACAACAGGTTGACTGCGTTAACAGCAGGCTGAGGTGATGGAGGTTCAGTGTATTATATTTGTCAGATTATCGTGAATCCAGCAGCATCACAACAAAAGGACAACAAAACAATAACCTGCGCTCATCTACCTTTTTAACACGCTCCTTGGCTTCCGGTGGGACATCAGCCACGGCAGAGAGAATTAGGGCAATCAACTCCAGCCCAAAGGAAATGTAGAAAAGGCAAAAACGAGGGATATCTCTGATCTCTCCCTGAAAGTCAAACAAGAGAGGAAGAAAGATGTTAATGTCTATTTTTGTTACTGATGCTTATGGCTGGAGTGGAAATGTGCATTCGAGGCCTTGTTCCAACTTCATCTCCGCTCTTACCAGCTTGAGTGCCTCTCGTAGGAGGGTCTGGAAAGGGAAGATGTCGCACACAACAAGGAGCAGCCAGAATAAAAAGAGAGTTGCGGAGTCTACGGCACCTTCCCTCCGCCTCACTCCCGCCTGACACAACAGCAGAAGGATCTGACGAGGAGGACATGTCAGAACATTAGAAAGACATGACGGCCTTCCATCTTGCAGCAAATAAATAAATGTAACCAGTTATATTTACCCATGTGACGATGTACAGGACAGGGTTTGTATAATATACTCCAGCATTTTTCAGTGTTGATGGTGTGTCTGAGCTCGGACCATAATCCTCTCCTAATGTGATGGCCAGGCCTGCTATGGCCGTCAGGAGCAACAGAGCCACCACAACCTGCGTGGAGGAAAGACAAACAAGACAAATAAATTATACAAATACAACATGTTAAAGGTGGAGTCCACTCAAAAGTGTGTTTAGTTTAATGTCACTTCACTTTTTGATTTTCAGTGTACAGCTTGACACTGGACAGTGATGCAGCGAGTAGCAGTTCCACAGTGATAAACAATGGAAACAAGAGATGTAGATGGTGATGTGAAGCACTGTGGGATCATGGGAATTGCTGTCTTCACTGTCAAACAACCATTGCAGATGAAAATCTATGTAGCATGACTCAAGCAGAAATCTATTTCACCGAGGTAATGATTAAAGTTTTATATAATGTTCATGTTCACTAACTTCAGTCCTCACTCTCCGATGTAACATCTGGCGTTCACCCAGAAGTGAGAGCCACAGACAGGCGACCAAATGAAATGCACCTTTCTCTGGTTTGAAAGTTAGCGTTATTAAGTATGAGCAGCAAACTGTCGCTACACTTGAAGGGGCTCTGTGGAAGTTTTGTGTTAGTGCTGGAAGCCGGTAGTTAGTTTGTGTCAGCAGACTCCATTTTTAAACATTGGCTGCTGTTACTGTCTGTCAGCAGAGCGGAGGGAGGCACTGAGACGAGGCGCTCAACAATAAGTTCCCTTCACAAAGAAATTCACACTCTACCAGCACTGAACAACTTGAATCTTTTTGAAAATGACAGAATAGGCAACTGACAGAGAACACACATGAGCAATAAAAAACACATGTAAACTTATAAAGTTACACAGAGCCAAAAATCAAAAAAGTATTCATTTCAGAATCATATAATAGATTATTGCATTATAAATGTAGTGATGCATTAATAATTATATACATTTAAGACATTTATTATTCAATGTGCTACATTTGAAACAATGTGTCATTGTTTACATTGCTTCTGCTTGCTGCCATATTGATGCTGGCGTGATGGTGGAGAGACCCAACATGAGCGTTTAGTACATCTTGCCTATAAGTAGTGCAAGGAGCTTCAATAAAAGCTCTATGGCTTGTGTTCATGTCAGGAACCTGAGACAGCGCAACATGCTTTGATTTTTTGTTGTAAAAACTATGACCACCAAAGACAAGATCTACTTAGAGAATTGCAAGCAATTGGCTTGAAAGAAGTATCTCTGAAAAGTATTTTAGAAGTAGAGTCAAGCAGGAGGGGAAAACGCTATTTTTTCAAATTCTTAAAAGACACTGGTATAGCAGGATATAGTGCACTAAGATGGCAGCAATGCAACTTTTGGATGCCGGCTGCCGTAAAACCCAGAAGAAGAAGAAGAAGAAGAAGAAGAAGAAGAAGAAGAAGAACCACTAAACCACTATGAAATTAGGGGCTGGGGGAAACCCTGTGAGAAAAACAGAAGCATATTCATAGCTTCTGGATCTTTGTCTAAAAAGTTCTGCAGTAGATCTTAAAAGGTCCAGTTTGTAGGATTTGGTGGCGTCCAGCAGTGAGGTTGCACACCCCACAACTCGACCTCACCGAAGGTAGCTAGTAAAAACTCAAAAAGTCTCAAATATGTAGCTTTACTATTTTTAGAGCTTTGGAGTTTTTTTTTCCACCTACAGTAATGAGAAATGTTTTCTTGTTCAGTCTCTCTCCGTAACATCACTATAAATCTGGAACATTTCATGTGATAACAGCAACCTGCAATCAGCTAACATCAGTTAGGCTAATAGATACTGGCTAACCCTCATTTCGTCATGATAAAGTTATGTTGTAAAGGCCTTTGTCTTACCTCAGTTACTCCAGTGTTTGTGTCTCTCTTTGCTTTTCACTTGCACTTTAGCTTGATTGGTTAAATATAACTGTTTTTCTGCTATAAACTTCTTTAATGATATGCTAGGCAATGTTTGCACATGACGATTGTTTGTCGATAGCTGTGACATTGTGTTACTCTGTTAAATGTGTATTAACAGTGGAAAATGTGTGCGCATCTGTGTTAATGTGTATGCGTTGGTGTTGTTAGCCCTGTCGTGGGATGATGAGATGGGCCCAGAGGTGGGGAACATTCAGAGTCAAGATGTATTCAGATGTCGGCGGTGATCAGCTGGACTCCACCTCTCCTCCAACCGCAGAGATAGAACATTAATACCCATCAATACTATTAGACGCGGTTGCATAGACAATTCTTGGCTACAATCTCTGTAACCGCAAGAACTTCTGGCAATGTTACTTCTCTACATTTATTCAAAGATGACCCCGACGCCCTTCGTGTGATCAACAATAAGAAATGTTTGTAGTTACAATGACACATGGGTTACTGTCATTTGGCCTGCCCAGGTAACATAATATTTGAAATGTTTTTTGTTGTTTTTTTTTTTTGGGTCCCTCCGAGATTCCAGAGGCCCCAACGCCTTCTTTGTGTTCACAGGAAACCCTGTCTTGGAGGCAAGTTGGCGTGCATCTGGACTACAGATGTCCTCAGTTTGATGACATCATCGTAGGGCTGGAGACCTTGATGTCTATTGGTTTTGTTTTTAGCATTTGGCACTTTTTTTTATTATACTGTATATCATATTTCTTACATGATTTGTGATTTCTATTCATGTTCATGAGATATCCATTTTGTATTTGAAATGGTCTGTATATAAACTTGATTGTGTCGCTAATTAACATCCTCCAGTGTGTCTGTTTGTTTTTTTTTTATTGTTGTGTGCATTACCTGTTTGCAGATGTAGAGCTTGGACAGGTGTTTTGTGTTCACTTTTGTCCTCCTGCAGAGCAACACCAGGTTCCAGGGGGCACAGAGCCACAGGAACCCCAAGGGGATCCAGACCAGCACCGTCTGCTCAACACAGACTGGGAGGTCTGGGTCTTCTCTTTCCAGATACGAATCATTCTGAGGTGCACATGCAAACACACAGGGATTAAACCATCGTCTATGAAGTCACGCTGCCCTCCTAATCTCAGAGAAAGGTAATACAAATATACTCCCATCTGCGCACCCCTCAGCTCACTCAAAATTGCACCGCAGGGACACACCACATCTCCTTGATTAAAATCTCATCAACAGTGACTCAAATGTGATTAAACTCTTGGTTCATGGTTATTGCTGCATGTGCCGTAGCATGTGTCATAAGCACTTCCGGAGAGAAGAGAGGGTTGAAAGGAAAAAAAGACCCTGACAGAGCAGATAAACTGTGGCGCTTCAAGCTTTTAAATGCTTCAAAAGTACTGATTAGAGTTTAAGCATTTTAAGTTATTTCAATGTATTATGTGAGCAACCTGTTATTAGGAGAGGCCAATGTGCAGATCACATTCTACACTGTGACTACAAGCTACAGGAGAAAATGTGGACTATGGCACGGCAGTCAGATATTAATGTTTCCTGAACTGCATGGACAGGTGCTGCTGCTCTGTGCACCTTTGTTCTTTCGGATGTCAAATGAAGTGAAAAAAATGACAATCACAACCTCCCAGTGATGTCCTCAAATGTCTTTTATCATACCAACATAAAACCCCCCCAAAGATATTCAGTTTGATAACAGCAAATGACGAAGAAAAGCAGAAGATCCTTCCATTTGAGAAGCTTAAAACAGAGAATGTTTCAACTATTCTTGCCTGAAAACTGACAGAAACAATGAACAAATTAATTAAAGTAAATGCCAATTTTGACTATCTATCATTTAACATATTGATCAGTCACTCCTTTTGCTTCCATCTTGTAAGTTTTTCTGACTGTCCTGCTAATGAGAAGAAAACATTTTATCTTTTTATTTTATTATTATTATTTTACAATCTAATCATGTGTATTCCGAGTTACAGCTCATAAACATGCTGCAGTTGCCAGACATGCCGAGTCATGTAAAACAGTCATCACTGGTCAGTCACATGTTCACTGAGCTGACTGTGTACAGGGGTGAAAATATCTATGTTGTCAGATAAACATGTTTTTTTCTCATATGAACTGGTTTTTCCCAACTTGGTTGCGTTTATTTCTTTATAAATAACTTTCGTAGCTACAGTGTCTTTCATATTTGTCTGACCTGTACTAAAAGTCGACACAATACAATGAAGCCTGTACAAAACAACACAAATATAGGAGTCTTGAAGTGAGGTGAAGCTCATAATGTTGATTCTTTTTTTTGTCTGGGTTAATGAGGTATAATGATTGGTATTTTGTTATAATATTAAATACAAAACGCCAGAAAATCAACTTTCAAAAAACACCCGTTTTAAATCGTGTCTATGACACACACGTTTGTAGTTATAAGAGATACTGCATTGTATTACAGTGTGCCTGTAGTTCTCTAGTAACATTTAAATGAATTTACTCACCCAGAAGACAGACCCACAGTACTTGTCCAGAGGTGCAGCACCCATGGTCCACACCGATGGCTTCGGCCAGCCTTAGATGACTAGACAACCAGGCGCCTCCTTCTCTCTTTTTCACTGATGCTGAGGCCGACTCAAACACTCCTACCTCCTTCCACCCACACGCCAGAGACAATCACAGGACGTGACTGTGAGGGACTTTGAGCCATGAGGCTTTCAAGCACAAACTTTCATCCTCCTTGTGCAGAGGAGAGATAATATGTCAGAGATTGAAAAAGTCTGGAACAATGTAAATGCTGTACTTAAGTCTTGTTTCTGGCAGAAGATCTTAAGAGTTGTCCTCTAGCGGTCCACAATGACTCGTCGATGTCTCCACACTGTCCTCCTGGTCGGTAAATGAGAAGACTCACCAACTGCAGTCAAAGTCACTGTGATGAATCCAGGCTTGTACCAGCCCACTGACGCTCACGTGTCTAAAGTTCAACATTTCAGGCAGACGCCTGCATTAAAGAGAAAAAAAGAGTGCGACAGAAGGACTTGCATGAGTATTTCTCGGCTGTGTTTCCCCCTGCTGGTTTTCCTTTTGTTAAAGGAGACGGCCCACCAAAAATGGGAATGTGTTTAGGGAAGAGAAGGGGGAGGGAGGGAGCTCATTAGACCTCTTTTCCTGTTGTGTTTCCACTTCTTCTCTGCGTGCCTCCTCTCTCTCTGGGCTGAGACCCATTTTCGGAACTCAAGTCACATAACATTAGTTTCAGGCAGTCATGCATTCGAATGAGGCCGCTGAAGCTGCTGAAGGGTTATTTGGAAGAAATGGAGAATGTTTGTTTGTCGTGAGGGAAGACGAAAGGGAAGGGTTGAGATTGCTCGGCTTTATTGCCTCTCTCTCTCTGTCTCCTGTTCTGATCAGGACGGGGGATGGACTCCACGTCCGGAACACACACTGAGTCAAAGAGGAACTCACTGCCGTGTATATGTTGGGCTTCTTTTTGAAAGGACCACTTCAGGAGTAAATTGCTGCCAGACATTAGTTCGACTCAAAACCACAGGAACAGAGTGGATTCCTGTGGCTGTGCATGTGTGAGGCTGTCTCTAATGGAAAACAGAAGTTTTTATCAGAGCTCGTGATAAAAAAAAAGTAAAAAAAACATTTGGGAAAAGCTGATTATGGTGAATTAGCGTGATGGGGATCAACCAGAATAGGGACAATCGTGGACATCCTCAAAGGACTGACTTGTAAAAGCTGTGTAGCTTGATAACATACTGTCCAACACTGATTTCCTGATTTATTTTCCATTTTCCATTAAAGAATCCTAACCCTGTCACCATGGCTGAAGGCTCAGACTTGCCTGTAGTAGACTTAGCCTGATATCCCTAATTTCCTCCCGCTTTAAATACCATCCAGCTCTGTCCACTCAACAGTTTGTTGGTTCTTCATTATAAAGGATGTTCACTAGAAAGAAATGTGTCCCATCTCTGGTGCAATTTAGTTTTTTAACAAAACGTGAGGTAAAGTAATTCCAGCATGTGATATAGTGCCATCTTAAACTTTAAAGCTTATTTTGAATATTATATCGGATACAATAGCTGATCTCCATCGTTTTAGCCAGGACAACCTTGACTTCTTCAAATGCCTTATTTTCTCAAAGTGATGATCCACGTGTGCGCGAGTCGTCCAGCCTCATGCATTCCCCTATGGAGAAAGTTACGCGTAAACACAGCAGTTCCTTTCCCATTTCACCCTTTTTTTTCAGTGTCCATTGCTGACAACAGAAACAGAGCTGAAACATCACTTGTGCCTTGTAAACAAGATTATCTCCACCATTGTCAATTAGCAAAGATTGAGATATAACTTGCCGAAATTTTTAACAGAGAGTGAAAATGACAACGCAGCATGACCTAGGCAGATTTGTTGAGTCGTAATACATTTACACTGCTGTAAAGACGACAAGCATTGTTGTTTAGAAATGTGTGTGAAAAGTCTCTGAATGACTTTTCTGGCCCTTAAACAGATTACTCAGACTGTGCAATGGTTAATGATTACATGTTTGATAACACCAAAAGGGCGTAAACTAGCTGAATCATGTCTGTGTGTATAACCCCAAGGACATCCATGTAACACGTGAGAACAACCCACACGTAATTACAGAGTTGTAAATATCCGATACACAACTACAGTGTTATAGATAAAGGGGAGTCTGGTGGTTTATGATGATTAGCCTTACTAATCAGCTCAGTCTGAGTGCTTGTTATGAAACAGTAAAATGCAGTTAATTTAATCTCAGCTGAGTCTGGGAATTGTTCTGTTGAGGAGGAAGACAAGCGCAGAAGACAGTTTCAGGAGATGGCAGAGCAGAAAAAAATTGCAATTTTGTATTTTATAATGGATGAAATAAATATTTATCACGGACTACAGCTGAAAGCAATTCTAAACCACAGATGTATGTATAAATATTTGATCTACAGTTGCTTCCTGTCCAGCCTGAGGTGCTCTGCTTAAGACAGTTTACCAAAGAATAGAAGAGGCAAGGGTCAAAGAAATATGTCACACAAAAGAGGAAAAAACAGAGCTGGCATGGCTCGGGACAAAACAGTCAGCGAGAAAGAAAAAAAAAAGAAAAAGAAATCCCTGGTTCTAGTTCTTCTCAAAAGTAAATATTTGCTTTTCTCTTTTCCATCTTCTCAGATAAAAGCTGAATGAATTTCTCTTGGCGTATGTATGTGTAGGTATGTGGTTTTATGTATATATGTACCGTATATGCATTTTTGTATACAGACAATGTCTTACTTAATCAAGTTGTGGTGAAGGGGTAGGATTTGTTTACTTGAAGTGTATATTTCTTCCTACTCCTTTTTAAACTCAAACTGTTTTGTTTTTTGAGACATTCTTTCCTTTGTTTTCACATGCTTTGTAATAAAAATCTATCTATCCATCATCTTTGAGGAAATAGGTGGGCCTACTTTCAGACAACATAAACGGCTGCTCCAATCATAACAAACTCAAATTTTTGCTCTCCAACCTTGTTAATGAAATCAGTTTTCGACATAATGAGGCCCACAGATATCCCATCAGGGACAGATCATCATCGAACCACAATGATCTCATTCTTACAGCACACAACAGTGAAGGTTTGTAGTAACTGAATAACTTTGCCCAGTTAAACTTTGAACAGATCGTCAGTTTAAGTTCCAGTTTTGAGAGGGTCTAAGTCATCCGTATGACATAAACCCGCTTCTTGAAAATACCCAGGGATATTTGTCTGAATGGGGTCACGGGCTCATCAGAGTGTCGCTTATGCTACTCAGTATGTTAACACCTGACAGGGCTACACATAGTTATAGTACCCCATGATGATTAAGTCAGTAAGAGTTTGACTGACCTTTGTCATGTAAAATAAAAGATAAATAGTTGGTTGTTTAATGACATCACAGGTTCACTCAGTCTCTTTTTCTGTCACTCCTCGCTCTGAGAGTCAGAGACTCTGAGTCAAAAAGATTTAATTTCTTGTATTTTTGTTCTGTTTTTGTTGTTTTTGCTTATATAGTTTTTATTTTTCTGCATACATTTCTGGGACTTTGAATGGGATCAACTGTAACACAACCAATTTCCCCTCGGGGATCAATAAAGTTTTTCTGATTTTGATTCTGATTCAGTACGGCCACAAGGCTCTTTAGGGGGTCAGTTTTCAATGTGAGATTGAAGCCTACATTTAGGAGACTTGAATCAAACATTTGAGAATCAACTCAGCCTAGTTAGATATCAGTGATGCCAACAATATGACTGCCTAACCGCTTGAAACACATTAACAATTAAAACTAGTGTATATAAAGCGTGATTCTGTGTTAGTATGGCCTATCTCTTAAAGGGACTAAATCAAAATACATATTTTTCTTCAAACTCGTGACAGTGCAGGACACAAACGTGAATGGTGTCTTTTTTTTGACTGGTTTGAATACAACAAGCCTAGTGTAATATAGTTACGTTATATTTGAAAGAAGGCAGACATCTCTAAGGCTGATGGCTTCAAATCTCAACAACTCAGATGCTAAACAATCTAGATGTATAAATACCACTACAGGGAAGAGGAAAAATATGTATTTTTTAAATTTTGGTGTGATATGTCATTTCAAATTAAATTACAAAGACAGTGGTGTGAAATGTGGGAGACATCTGACAACAATACCAAAAAAGGAAAGTGCACTTACAGAAACTGTTGAATTTATTTAATTAAATTCTGAACAAACTGAACTCACAATGTTTCCATCCTTGTAAAAAAACATAGGCCTAAAGCAGGTCACAGCTTTCGTTACCTTCCACTGCAAATACTTGTAAACAAATATAGGTCAACTATATGGCAACTGAAAAAAAATGCTGTTCTGAAAACAGCCGCGGCAATGAGCAGTGCTTTTCCTTCGCTTTGGAAAACGCAGTCATGGCCACACACAGGTGCATAATTATAAATGTCAATTATTTGTCACTCTCCACTGTGAGATACTTAGACTGCGCATCCCAGGAGGTCGCCGGGCTGTCCCTGAGCTCTAACTTTACAATGACTGTTTCATCAGTGATTAAACAAATACAGAAAAACAGAACTCTGTGGCAGTACAGATGTGTCTACTCATTCTGGGCTATAGTGAAAATAAATCTTTGCCGATCGATAAAATGACACACAGTCACTTCTGAGGTATCTGTTTTGCTGTCTGTCATGATTGTCCAGTACCCATTCACAAGGTATTTCTGGCTATTGCATTCAGAGTGCGGACTTTGCTCACGTCTGCCACCTTCAGGCCATACTCGGGCGCTGAGAAAGCAGCTCCCATCGTCACACAGGTGTTCCTGCAATTGGAAACATTATGAGACAGCAGCAACGACGACAAAGTTTTATTCTTTATAGTTTATAGGTGCAAGAAATCTTGTAATGGATGCAAGCATGCAAACAATAAACTAATGGAGGCAGGATTTAAACAAACCTGAACTTCATGGCAGAATCTTTACTGGAGCGGGCTGAGCAGTGAAACTCTTGGGCTCCTGACCCCTCTAAAATTCTCTGCAGGTTCCTCTCTGTGATGCCTCCTCCTGCATTAAAAAATAAAGTATAAACAATTAAGAAAAAGAAAACAGAACGACATATAAACTGCATGCACAAAAAAGCAGAAGTACTAACCTGGCATGATGGAAATCCTCCCTTTCGCCTGATGAGTGGAAGAACCGGTAGATATAACAGATAAATAGTCATGTTTTTTTTCAGACGCTTGCATGCAAACATGTTTGCATACATATAGTTGACACTTACCTGGTCTATAAGCCGTTTAATTAGAGGGAGTCCCTCCAAAGCAGATGTGTCACAGCCACTTGTCAACACACGCTGGAACCCTAATGATACTAGAGTCTCCAGAGCAACCACTGGGTCATGAACCATGTCAAAAGCTGCAGTAGGATCAAGTTCAGTTAAATAAGATAAGTTCAGTGTTGGCAGCTGCAAATAACTTCAAGCTGTAGAGCTGTAAGCTTCAAGTGTACATGCGATTTAGAGGTGAAAATGTTACCTCTGTGGAAGGTGACAGGTAGCGGTCGAGCAGCAGCTGGAGAGAGAAAATCAGACAAATACATGGAACAATACAAAAAAATGTACATAAAATAAGAAAATATTCAAATTCACATTATAAAAGAGATGCCCATTCACAACATTTTTCCTCTTTGTGAGCCAAGGACTGCATGTCCATTCAATGCTCAGTAATTCATACAGAAAAGAACAGCCTGAAACATCTTTTAAATTGTGCCCAATTGGCTGCAATTAGTTTCTTTTTATTAAGTTAACCTGCCTGTATGAACTCTTTTTTTTTCTATGAACGTTTTAGCAAGAAGGTCATGGTGGGTTTAACTGGGTGAGAGAATGTGTATAACCATTTTTTAATGCACTGGTCAATTTTGAGATTTGGGGCTATTTTTCCTCTCTTCCTGAGCCCACATGTTCATCAGTTGTTTATTCAGGGCCACACACTTTCAGAATTTCAAAACTAAAACAATGCCTTTATTTCATGCACCGTATCATGAGAAGCTGCCAACACAAAGCCAAAGACAGGATTTGTTTGTTGTGGTGTGATTCACAGAAGGGACAGAAGTATTGGCAGACTCAGCAGGAAGAGCCTTTATATTATCATTACTGTTTATTATACATCATTTAGAAAGAAGGCAAAGGTCCTGGTGTATCTTTCCCCTGGCAATTAGAGTTGGCAGGTATAAGAGTACACACCTTTTTCACAGTAGACATTTTGACTTGTCATTGCTGTTAATAATTCATGTTATTAATCACTCCTGATTACTTCTTTCTATAACATGTCAACAGGTCTGCTGCTTTTGAAATGGCATTTTGGAGGCTGAGACAAAGTAAAAAGTTATCCCTCATTAAATTATTATTTTTTTTCTTTATGCGTTTCTGGAGCTGAAGGTCATGAATTGTAAGTGGGTGTCTTGGTTGTTTTTGTTTAGAGCCTCTTAAGCTCATTCAGCTAATATGAAAGTACACAGGCAGGCATTACCCAGTAACTCCATACACAGCTCTGCATCCACGCGTCCGTCCTCGGTCAGGGCTCCTAGCACGAGTCCATCGGCACCATGGCTCTTTATCAGCTCTATGTCCTTCCTCATCACCTCAACTTCCTGGTCTGAGTACAGGAAGTCCCCCCCACGAGGCCGAATCATCACGTAGACTGGGATTTTGACGTACTGCTTCACTACCTGCAGCAGACCTACGACAAAAAACAAACAAAAAAACAATGATGATGGAATTTATGTTCTTTTCTAATATCTTAACAGGCTGAACTGTGCTCACCTAGACTGGGAGTGAGTCCTCCCTCCAGAAGACTAGAACACAGTTCAAGTCGACCTGCCCCTGTTGGGGGAGACAAACACTCAGGTTGCACCATAACTCTTGTGGTCCGTGATCTTTGAGACACAAAATGACTGCATTACATTTAATGATCCACACTGACTACGGTAAAAAAAAAAAAATCTGAAACAGCATTTAAATCGTGTCTGACTGGCTGTTAACTTCCCATTTACTATAAAGCTAAAGTGGCTTCATGAGTTCTTTAGCAATAAGGTCATGGTGCATCTTTGGGGAGACACAACAGGTGACAACACCAGACGTTGGGCTATTTTGCTTTCATAACACGTCTTCTATCAGACAAGTGGAGATAAAATGTCCAGTATACACATTAGGTTTTTATTTTAGACCTGATTTTATCAAAGGGATATTTTTGATTAGAATGCATTAGCAAAATGTACATACCAGTTTTTCTGTCTAAAATACATGGATTTTTGCAACACATACACAGTATGTGAAAAGGCTGTTCCCCCAAAATGAGTTTTTCCCTCATATGATCCAGAAATCTCCACTTCAGTAGCACTTACAAACAGCACTTTAATTCCTACATATATTCTGAAGGTTTTCAATGAGGGGTTTGTTCATATATCATTCATAGACTGATTTATATTGTCACCTTCTTAAAATAATGGCCTATGTCATTTTTTAGGGCCTTTTTTGGCTTTATTTTATAGTTCAGCTGAAGAGGTGACAGGAAACATGATGAGAGAGAGTGGAAGTGACACGCAGCAAAGGGCCCAGGCCAGGAGTCAAACCTGGGTCCGCTGCAGCGAGGACAAAGCCTTTGCACATGGGACGCCTGCTCTACCAACTGAGCAAAACGGGGCCCGGTAAGCAATTTTTGACCAAAAAGTTGTTTGTTTTTTTGCCTAAGTCAGCTCTTCATGATGCTGGCCACCTCTGGTAAGGGCACCTACATCCTCAGTTGAACAGATCATGCAGTCTACCCCTGTCGTATAATGGCCTATGTCAATAGTGTGAATTATTTTGCCCAAATCACAAGACGGAGTAACTTAGGCAATTCTGTAAGCTTTTTCAGAGATATATCTTTACCCCAAGGGCCTATGTAAATAGTCATCTATTGTCATGACCTTTAAGTGTGAAATTATCAATTAATATCATAATCTATATTTGGTTCAGTTTTTAGAAAAACTTGAAAACCAGACTTAGGCCATTATTTTAAGAAGGTGATGATATATGACATTTTATTCCAAAGAAAATAATGTTTTTTTATGGTTGTTGAAAATATGTGTCAACATCAATATCAAAATTCCCTCTGTTAAAACCCCTTCACTGTACTGTCAACAACATGAAACAGGATTTATATTATGGAATGGTAAGCAAACTAGTACATTTTTAAGTAGATAAGAACTTATTTTCAAAATCAAGCACACAACTTCAGAGAAGTTCTAGCTAATACCCACATTGCTGTCTTAATCACAGTAAGTAGAGAACAGGGGAAGATTGGTAATGTCTGTATGATAAGATATGATATGTTAGCCTATTCACCTGTCGTGTCTCCCCCAATAGAAAAAGCACAACAGTGTTTTACCAACCTCCTCGTTCAGCATTGACAGCAGACTCCACGGAGTCCACACACACCTCCATTAAAAAGCCCTCTGCCATTCTGACTGTCTATAAACACACGCAGGCAGACAGACAGACAGACAGACAGGCAACAGACAGACAGGCAGACAAACAGAGGCAAAATGAGATTCAGGGTGAATTTGTTAGCATTCACATTACTTTAGCCAACAATGTTAACTGCCACGACAACAACTACCTGTTAAATCCACTTCCTATCGCTTCATGGGACCTTATCAGTCGATTGGAAGCGATATGAAATCAGTATGTTGTATGACTGCCTGACTACAGCTCCTACAGTCAGCCACCACAGTGGATTTCCGGATAGTTGAATTTCGAGCACGTTATTTGGCGGGTGGACGGCGCTAAAGTGGCTGCGCACTACAATTGAGCCTACAGGAGGAGAGCAACCGCCCGTGCGGGGTACGCTAAGACGCAAAACATGCACCACCCACTTGCTTCCTGTCTCCCTAAAATAGAATTTAAATACAAAATAATGAATTGTTTGTGTTTTTTTTATATATATATTTCACGTGTTTTGCATAGTGTGTTTCCAGTTTTAATACTGATATTAATATATTTGTCGATTTGTTGTGACGTCAGGAGTTCAAAGTTGAATCGTCAGTTAGGAAACATGGTTGTGTAAGGACAGCCGTTTACATCTGTTACCTAAGCTTCATCTCTCATAACTCTACCGCAGGACCGGTTCATCGCTTGCGAACACAAGGGCATAAGGATGTTACTCTCTTCTGTACGGACAGCGATATTTTGCGGTTGCAGAAACGCTGGCAAGGGATTTCAACACAGCAGTGTGAGTATAAAACTAGCTGCTAACATTAGCTAGATAGCTAAAGCATGAAAAAGGTCAGACGCTGCACTGCAGGCGATATAACTTTGTTATATCTCTGTTACTTAGTTATGTCAGACAATGTGGAAAAGTTAACCCACCGGCCAAATCCAGTTTGTCTTCGGTGTTGTTTCAGCGTTTATTTATTTTGGTTAGGCCAGTTAACGTGACATGGTGGAGTGTACGCGTCGGTAGTCACGTCTGCATACATAACGTTAGCTAAGAGAAGTTAGCTCATCCATCTTTTCCTCGTCATAAACCTAAAGTTTATGACAAAATATCTCCAGTACTGGACAATAACTAATCCGAGACGAAGCACATTGTAATAACGTAAAATAAATGTTACTCATAGTGCAATTTCTAACTACGTTACCCCAACAGTCAGAGGCACTGATCCAACCGACCAGTCAGCCTTGCATCCCTGATATATAAATCTAAGTGGTCACCAGATTAAAGGTGGAGAAAAGAAGTGTTGTGTAGTTTAATCATGTGTAACATGGCCAAAACTATGTGGACACACGAATGATAAACCCGTTTGTGATTGTAATCTTGTAATTGTATATCTGGCTGCGTGTGGGGACATTGTCATGCGTCATGAAACAGAGAAGGGTCCTCAGCAAACTGACGTCACAAAGTTGAAGGCACACTTGTTGTCCGAGACTCTTGAAGTGTTTTGTTATTTGTGCACATGTGCATTGTTACATATTAGTGCATCAGCCTTTATTTTAGTATTGTAATCCTTGTAGTAATCCCCCTTTTTAGTAAATGTAAATGTTTCAAGTCCCCTCTCGTTTTTATTTGCAGCGGAGTCCACAGCTACGACAATGGCTGGTGAAGAGAGGTCAGAGCACCATCACAGTAGAGGCTGGGGCCTCCCCCGCCCCGGCTGCAGTGACTGTCCCCAGTGCGGCTACAAATCGCATACTAGGTCGCTGGTTACTCGGCTGCAGCGGGCTGGTGGTTGGGGCTGTCGTCTTGGGTGGTGTCACAAGGTAAAAGCGACTTCAGAGTGAAATTTCTGCCTGTGTATGTATTGGTAAGCGATGTTCATATGTACTCAATTTGCATGTTCATTTGTTTCAATCAGACTCACGGAATCTGGGCTTTCCATGGTTGACTGGCATCTGGTGAGAGAGATGAAGCCGCCTCAAACACAAGCAGAGTGGGAGGCTGAGTTTTCTAAATACCAGCAGTTTCCTGAGTTCAAAATGTAAGGCCCTTTCCTTTTTCTGTTTATCTTATTGAGACACCCCATATCTAATAATCAAACACTGGCTTACCCTGTTATTATTTTGACATCAGCAGTGGTTTTAAACAGTTTGAATACAAACTTTATTTTCATTTGCAAAGTATGCAGGTTTTAATATATAAAGGAATAATCTGTCCTTGTGTTTTCCCAGAATGAACCATGACATGACTCTGTCGGAGTTTAAATTTATCTTCTTCATGGAGTGGGGGCATCGTATGTGGGGTAGGCTGGTTGGACTTGCGTACGTCCTCCCCACCATTTACTTCTGGAGGAAAGGATACTTCAATCGCTCCATGAAGGGAAAAGTGCTGGGGCTTTGTGGATTTGTCTTTTTCCAGGTAAGACTCAATACAGAAGTGGTGATAGGAAGGCGGCCCTTTCCTTATTCCTAGTGTTGAATTGTATTGATGTCAATTATTGAAGTCGTGCCAAAAACCACTGGAGCCCTGTTTTCATTGCGTTTGTCTTCTCAGGGCCTTCTGGGGTGGTACATGGTAAAAAGCGGTCTGGAGGAGAAGCCTGAGTCTTATGACATCCCGCGGGTCAGCCAGTATCGTCTGAGCGCTCACCTTGGCTCAGCCTTGTTGCTGTACTGTGCCAGTCTCTGGACAGGGCTTACTCTGCTGAGGCCTGCACACAAGGTACAGTGTTTCTTGCGCGCAGACCAAACATTGATTGTTGTTCCTGTTTACAAAGAGATACAGTTTTGACCTTGGTCTATGTGATCAAACGTCACACAGTTTGCGTGCTGTAAGTTTTATGGGTTCTTTAATTCATGACGCGCCTCTTTCACAGTTGGCAGAAACCAAAAGTCTCCTGCAGCTGAGGAGGTTTGCCAAGGGTACTGGTGGCCTCGTCTTCCTTACTGCTCTTTCAGGTACAGTTTGATCTTGTGTGGATAAAATGTGACAAATATAATTATATGTCAACATGTTTCTCTAAGGAAGTGTTTATAGGGATGAAAGTGCTTTCAGTGTAATGTCTCATTCTGGATGAAAAATAAATCCTTAGCTGCAGTCTCCATACTTGACGCTTAGGTATTACAGTATAGTTTACTGTGGAGCATATAGAGTGTCAGCCCCAAATTGATGTAAATACTAATGAAGACTAATGAAGATAATGTGTGAAATTTAATGTTGCAGATTTTAAAGATGAGATAGAGGAGAGTTTAATGTATACATGTGCTTTTAAACAGGTGCTTTTGTTGCTGGTTTGGATGCTGGGCTGGTGTACAACTCCTTCCCTAAGATGGGAGAACGATGGGTCCCTGATGATCTCCTGGCATTCTCCCCTACCCTCAAGAACTTCTTTGAAAATCCCACAACTGTGCAGTTTGACCACAGAATTCTGGTATTTGTTTATTTCCAATTGGAAATAACCTTGTGGATAACATTTCAACATTCTAATTCAAATGAAACATTATTTGGATTCAAGCAGCAGGTTTTTCATGGTCTTCTGAATTTTTCTTTTTCTAGGCAATCTCTTCATTGACTGCAATTACAGGCCTCTATCTCTTCTCAAGGAGGATGGTTCTGCCCAGGAGGGCTAAGATGGCCATCAACCTCCTTACAACAATGGCCTATGCACAGGTAGGCTGTCAGTCAGCTCAGTAACATGGAAACTCAGTACATTACTCTTCAGTGTAACTAAACTCTGTGTGTTTTGCTCTTCAGGTTGCCCTTGGCATCAGCACTTTGTTACTTTACGTCCCCACTCCACTGGCAGCAACTCACCAGTCTGGCTCTGTGGCTCTTCTCTCATTGGCCATTTGGGTCTTGGCAGAGCTCCGCAAAATGCCCAAGTAAACGCCTGCTCTTTTATGGACAGATCCTTACTAGCCACACCTCAAGCCTCTAAGAGTCAGCAGTGTCATTGTGAATAAGGCATTCAGAGAAGAAAAGTGAAAAGATGGAGGTGTTGAATCCAGAAGATTCTAATTGAACAGTTGATTTTTATGCATATGCTGAAGTGAATCTGCTCTGCGGTGGCGCAAAGTAATTATTACATGATAACCTTATCAAAGTAGGACTGTTACTTGAGTGTTTATGTTAGAAAAAAAATGATAAAACATCAAGGTTGTCAAAGAGAAGTTGACTGAACCATTTGCAGATGCATGTTGTCATCAGGAGATGACAGCAGCCTCATCTGGAAATGACAATGTAGGTTTCGGTTTGCAAGGAAATAAACAAAGGAATGCAAAATGAGAACATTTTCAGTTTCTATCCAGCTTTAATGACACAACAACAGGACACATTTATTTGGCTTAAGTAGACTGACTTACTGTTTTTGTTCATGTTCACAGTTTGAACAGGATGTTTTCAATGAAAATTTGCTCTCTGTTGCCTAACCGTACACTGCCTGTTAGTTCATTTAGATGTGGCTGTTGGGATTATTTGTATAATTGTGTATATTTAAGTTATGAACCATTTCTTTGCTGACTTTGTGATGATGAATTTGATGAAAGTAAATAATATGTGAAGTCTTGATTGTTGCTTTGTACTGCATCTTTAGAATATGTAAAGCTAAAAGCCTTCTTCTTTTAATAAAGACGATTATGTACAGTCTTTAAGTATTCAAACTCCACTCCATTTTGCATAGTAACTGTGATTTTTATTGTCTCTGTACAAAATATACACATTTTGAATACGTAATGCAACCAGTTGAGGCTAGCTAACTAGACAGTCAGTACAACGGGTTAGTAGGTTTTCATTGTTCTAGACACAGCACATGCGGGTATAGACAGGTTTTACTTGTGGTCAGGAATGGAAGATAAAGACTGTTGGCAAGGAACAATCAGAGCCAAACCACTATTGTTTCTCAGAAATTATAAAATGCAGAACAGAAAAAAAACAAAAAAAAACAAAACAAATTGCAGGGTGGGAAGTGCATATTTTCATCAGGGTCTTACTGCACCCCTACTGTGCTCTGAGAGGAGTGAGAGGTTGGATGAGAGGAAAAGTGCTGATTCGTGGTCGAGAACTTTATTGCTGTGCCATGTTTGTCTCTGCATTTGAAATACACTACAGCCCGTTTTAATTACAGCTTGAGTGCCTCTTTTTACTCACACCTTCTTAGATGTAAGAGTAGATCTAGTTTGGGAAGAGGCATTAATAAGTAGTTGTTGATTGAGCCTATCACGTGGGTTTACAACTTAAAGCTACACTCCACTGCCATGTTGCCGAGATATATCCTTCCACCTCTGATTGCCCCTTGCCTCATTTACTACACAGCATCTCCCTCTCTCTTCACCCACAGGGGGGCTTCATGTCGCCACTTAGGGTGGCATCATATACCTCTTTAATTTGTTGTCTTCTCTTTGGTGTTACAGAAGGAGGGAGAATACAGGATGTGGGGAGGGCATAAAAGAAACCATGTTATTAAACCATGTCTCTCTCACTAACAGAACACACACACACATACTAGGCCTCTTTGAAAATTGAATGAGCCAAATCGAATGGAGGGTTCTGAGATATTTGTGGTGGAACCTGCTACAACCACATGACATTTCCGATTACAAGAAGTTCACAAATACAATCTGAAATCTAATAAATTCCCCCTTGAATGTGTATTAGACCGACTGTGGCGTGCTGGTCCTGTGTTGGGAGGAGCTGGGATGGTCAAAACAGCTCGTCATCCACCACATTGTAGCACCTAATATCACACCAGTGGGAATGCTAGTAAATGTACAACAGTCAATAGACACCTACAGCTAGGACTGTAATAGTTTGGAAGGCCGGGAATTATTCTACCAGAATCCCATGAATGGAGGTGGGTGTGTTTCCCCATAAGAGTCTTACTCAGGTAAGATGGATGACATCTCTTTCTGTTACACATGCACACACACATACACAAAGGGTGAGGCACCTGTGAATGACAAGGAACAGCAGACAGACAAGCAGACTTTGGAGAATCTCTGTAAATACATAATTGGATATTAGTGACATCATCATGCGATATTGAAATCAGTTCCTCATGGGAAACAACGCGTTTGAACCTCCACAAAGCGTGACCGCTTGGATCTCAGCTGTTTCCTCGGGAAGCGTCTTTCTCTCTCTTTCTCGTCCACTAGATGGCAGTAGACTCATTTCTATTTCTATGGCCGGGGCGTGAGCGGTCTCGCTGCTCCAGGGAGGCATTGCCCACATGCACAGAGGCAGGATCAGAATCACAAATCCAAATCTCAGCCATCACAGGGGAAAGGGGAAAGGTGATCTTGGAACAAGGTTTGGGGGCAACTTCCTCCCATCTGAGTTGAGCCATTACAGGCTGACGTAGTTCCTCCATCAGTAACAGTTCTAAATAAAAGAAGTGGGGTGTACCAGTGCCTGTGAGCCTGCTGCTTGTCTTCTCTCTTTGTGTCTCTGGGGTAAAACTAAGGTTCTGCATGATGAGGAAGGGAGACGGGGCAACTCCGCAGTTGCTCGGAGAAATGCCACTGGGGAACCAGGACGAGGGAGAGGGCCTCTCGGTGCCCTCAGGACTCACGGCTCTCAACAGACACACAAGCAGAAGCTTGCAAGTCAGAAGACGGCCACGCACACACACTCACAAACTCTTTCTCACGTTTCAATCCCGATTTCCTCTTACACACATACACTCCCCTCCCTGGCGCCAGCGTCCTCTCTGGTCCAGATCCTTAGATGACGTTGTCAAACAGCTGCATGGACTGCATGATGTTCTCATCCTAGACAGAGACGAGAGGTCGAGATGAGGAGGCAGCATTGTTTGTCGTGACGGGTCACTCAAGTGATTCACACTGGGAAAAAGTGAGGTGCAGTTTTACATTTTGCAGTATTTTGCTTTCCTGCCGTGAATTAGGTAAGAGGACCGTCTCAAGCGTCTGTCCATTAAGTACGAAGCTAGAGCCAGCTGTAATTAGATTAGCATTGTTAAGAAGCGAAAACAGCAAGCTTGACTTTTTTTTAACCAAATTTGAAAAATTCAACTGTTTTACCACCTAAATTTGAATGATTAATATTACCAAATAATTCATTATTATGTTAACATCAAGCTGTGGTTTTACATTGAGTTACACACCATACATATTCCTTTAGAGTTGAAAGTGAAAAGTATGAAAGTGATGTCAATCCTCTCATCTAACTCTCCGCAAGAATGCAAATACTGGTAAGCGTATTTCCCAAAATGCTGATCTGTTCCCTTTGGAATCCCTGTTTCTGCCGTACCTTTTTGCATGACTCGATGAACTCCTCGATGGTGACCACCCCGTCTTTGTTTCGGTCCATTTTCTGTTGGAAAAAAAGGCAGATTTACTCAAAGAAAAAAAAACTTTTGTATGTTCAAGAATTTTGTTCATCATTTGTCATTATTTTGCTCTCCCGCATTATTTTCGTGCATTTATATCATAATGAAATTAGGACTACTGCTGAGTTTGACCTGGAAGAAGCTCTCAACGTGGTCTCTTGGAGCATCGTCCTGCATAGTGGGGTATGTGTATTTCCCCATCATGTCATAGATGGACCTCATGATGTCCATCATCTCCTGGAATGTGATGGGCACAATGGAGAAAATGTTACTGAGGATGTAAGTATGGAAGTCCTGGACTTCTAAATACAAGATTTTTTGTATACTTGGTGATGGTTTTATTTTATTTTAGACCCTGTAACATTCAATAATAACAAGCCAGTGTGAAAAATACCACTGTCATTCTGGATCAGTCCTACATTTCAAAATAAAACTTGATGCAGGCAGTGATCAATATCCCGGCAGCCAATATCCACACTACATTAACGCTTAAATTAATGTTGCCAAAAACTCCATATCCCCCAAAATATTCAGGATATAACCTCATAGTCCTCATTAGCGTAATTAACACCCTGCAAAGAAGCCATTAAAGCAAGTAATTCAGAGCAACCTAATGTGATGAGCGTGTGTTACCTCTTTGGTGATGCAGCCGTCCTTGTTCAGGTCATAAAGGTTGAACGCCCAGTTTAATCGGTCATTAATGGTCCCTCTCAGGATGATGGACAGGCCGAATACAAAGTCCTGACACAGAAGGGGAACAGTTTACTGTATTGTTTCAGCTACGTTTTAAATCTTGACTCAGTAAACAAACTCAAATCTTTATCACAGCACTAATCGCTCTGGGCTGGTATTTAGAGGGAAGACATATCTGTGTGGATGCAGCCGTGGTGGCAAATTTCACTGGAGCACATATTTGCTTTTATCTCTAAAAAGGAAGCCGTTATAAGAATAGAGCTCACCTCGAAACTAACGGAGCCGTTCTTGTTTGTGTCGAAGGCTTCAAACAGGAAATGTGCATACATACTCGAATCTGCAAAGGTAGAGACTTACAGTGACCCGCGCACCCTTGAAACATGAAACAAAGTCTTTGAACAGCTAGGATTAGCGGCGAGCTAAATATAGCTGAGATATTAGAATAATTTCAAATACTACTGGAGGCGAGTGGTTAACATTTCATCAACCTAAATATCATGAAATGACAAATGGCCTCGCCTCTTTGCAGTGTGTGGACTATAGTTCATCCAGCAGATTTATAATGAGTTAATTAAGTTCATTTCTTTGTAATGATGAAAAAGCTCCATGTGTACCACTACACATCAAATAAATGAGGTTATTTACACTTTCGCCTGACCGTTCAGTGGAGAAAAAGATGGTGTAGAAGAGAGTATTATGGGCATAGTTGGCGCTCTTTAGGTTAAATGGTGGGAGTTGTTGACTCACCTCCCTGTGGAAAGAACTGGGAGTAAATGGTTTTAAAGTTCTCCTCGTTCACCACACCACTTGGACACTCCTGTGTGAAATGAGAAAAAAACCCATTAGTTATCCAACAGAGCAGAATAAATAAAGGAATGTGTGGTAACTTCAGCCTCGCCAGACTCATTACTGCTCCCAACTCCCATCAGGGTGTAACTAGAACCAGATTTTTTTTTTTTGATTAATTTGCAGTCTTCCCAACACTCTTCTTTAGCCAGACCTACGTTTTTGAAGCCCCTGTAGAGGACCTGCAGCTCCTTCTTGGTGAACTTAGTCTGCTCCTGCAGCTTGTCCATGCTTTCAGGGCGATGGCACACAGTAGAGAGCTCAAAGTCATCTTCGACGCTGTCTGTGTGACAGAGAGACCAGTGTCAGTTAGGATTTATCACTGTGCCAGCCTCCGCTGGTCAGCATGTTGTAATGAAGACATCAAACTTGACCTCATGATAAAAAAAAAGTAGTAAAGTAGTACATAGTTTTTGGCTATAGAGGCTGCATGTCCATCAGTGGCTAAGTTGCATTATGGGAAAACCAGGCTTTGAATGGCAGTCAGCTGGTCTGGCATTGCACTCCAATGTATGGCAGTTTTGAAATAAAAGGTCATCTCTGGCTCATGTTGCCACAGAGCCAGAGATGTTGCTTTTGCTATTCCATGCAATCTTCTTCCTAGTGCCTACATTACCCACAATGCAGCTAAGTCACAGAGTGGCATTGCTGGAGGCAGTTTATCAGATTACAAACAGGTTCTCTGGAGCCAAAAGGCTTTACACTGCTTTTTCACATAGTGCAGTAGTACTCCCAAAGACCTGTAATCATACTTTTTAACATGTAAAATTGGTGGATTCATCCTTTAATGATGGCTGGCCACATTCCAGAAGTAAAAACTTATTTTATTATATTGTTAAGATACAATTTAGTACTTGGACCCCAAGTTCCCTTAATCAACTGACTCCCTATGCAAGGTGTCACTCTGCTCGCCTTGCTCAGATTGTGAAAAATACTTGATAAATTAGGGATTCTGTACATGCAAGCGCATGTTTACCTCACAAAACACATTGCAATAATCAGCATTTCTTTCGTCTATGTTTTCTATAAACATCTAGACCAACTTCAAGCTTTTGGCGGGCCAACTCTGACCCACAGGTTAGGGTCTCCAGCACAGTATAACGCCCCTTACTTACAATCATTATTCAATTTTGTCATTCTTTTACAATTTCACTGTAACAAAACATGACTAAGGGCAATGTAGGTCCAGCAAGCATAGCTGTTAATATCACAACGCAAAACAGGAAAACCTTTAAAGAATGACTGAGTTCACTGGACAAAACTTGGGAGAGCCCTGAACTGAGGAAGCAAGAGAAAACGTCAAACATGAATGAAAACGGTCCAGAAGAGACTTCTTTAAAAGGCGTGAAGCACGGTCACAAACAGATATTCTGCCTCCCGTTCTCATTCCATCTGTTTCTCTTGAACTAACTGTCAACTCACAGCATGTCGTGTATGATAAAACCTCCATATACACGCACGCACACACATCTTCCATCACCCGTGAGGACATAACACGCTTCAAATCCCAGAATGTGACAACAGCTCTGACCAATAAGATGTAATAATACCACAGTGTTTTAGAGCTGAGTGTGTTTCTGTATGCAGGTTTTTATGTAAACTGTTTGCGGTGGCTGTGTGTGTATGTGACTGCATCCAACCGCAAGTGTCTGTATGAGTCTTCGCCGAAGAATCTGCAGACACTGAAGGAAGAAGAGATGTATAGAGAGTGAAGGAGCACTTGCTTTGACTGATTGAGGGGGCAGCCGAGGGTTTGCAGCACGGCAGCAGCTTGAGGAATCGCTGCTTTATGGTTTTTTTGCTTTGGCTGGTGGAAGGATTACCTGCAATCACCAACCATAGCACAAAGGTTAGACATGCACACACACGCGAGTCTGCAGATTTGATTCTGTTTCTCACACGTACACACACACATGCACACATGCCTGTGAAACCAAACAGCTCCATGCAACGGACAGGTGAGACAACAGACATGCCGTTTGGTCTGCCAGCTGACCTGGCTCAGCGATGGGAGACCACGAGTGGTACGACTTCAAACAGTAACACTGCCACACACAGCGTAACCCCGAAGGTACGAACAGTTTGCCGAATGTGGCATTTGGATATGAGAGCCGGTCTCATTAGGGAAACTGTATGAAGACACCAGCAGGAGAGTTTAGATTCAAAACACAAGTCGAACATCAACAGTTTTAATTCCCGATCGGCTTAAACAGTGGCTTAATTCCACTTGATAGTAGAACAAAATCCAACAGACGAATGTTCTGCAAAACCGCCTCGACCAGAGCCCATCACTCTGTCGCCACGGTGCGGTTCATCTCAAAGCAAACACGTCAGGATGCCTATTTTGGAGTGTGTCACAGAGCGATGATGACAATCAAATAGAGGAAGTAAACACGTTAACACACATGAACCCGCGTACTTACTCTTGCCTCTTAGTTTCCATGGCAACAGTCCCCGCACCCCTTTTAGCAGGACCCCAGCGGTCTGAGGGATGAAGGCCATGATGGGGTGTAAACCAATAGAGCCACAGCACCTCCACTGACTGTGATGTGTCACCCTCATGTCTCCCTGCTCGATGGAGCCTCGGGGACTCCCCCTGCTCAGGCCTCATTTGGAGCCAGAGCAGGCAGAGCACATTTTCCAATGGTTACCAGATTAATACATCCAGCCGCCTAGTACAGGCCAAGCCTCCTGCCCCAGGGACTGTGTGTATGTGTGTTTAAGTACATTATCTTTTTCCATGTGGACCCAAGAGCTGACAACAATACAGAAACGAATACCTTATACACGGACCAATGAGCAACAGTACTAGAAGTAATCAGAGTAAGAAGGAAGCAAGGTTCAGAGGACTGATTATGGAGTGAGCAGTACAATTGTTTGTGTGCATGTTACAAACAAGAAAAGGGAAATCTTTAATTAATGTCTGATGTCAAAGCAGTCACAATGCATATGTGAGCCGAAGTGGATGAATGCAGCGGTTTAATGCTGTGACTTGATGAGGTAAATCCAAATGTAACAAAATGGATTTATCTACTACATCGACCTCAATTTGGAATTTTTTAAAGAAATCCAACATTAATGAGAAGTCCTCGAAGTGCTCAGGAACAATGTCATGACAGATTGGTCAGCGATGGGTGCGTGAGGTGCTGGGAGAACTCAACACCCCTTCAAGTTCAACGACAGCTTGGAAGGTCTGCGAAAGTCTTGGTAACCAACTTTCAGACCTTGACATCATATTGACAGAAGCATTGGCAGACAAAAGTAAATGTTTGGTAAGATGGTAAGAAACTTTTCATTCATTCACATATTGCATGTCAATATTTTACTCACATTTGATTTGTAGTATGGTGTTTGGTTGTAAACCTTAGTTGCTGGACCTGGATTAGTCAAAAAAAATATATTCCATAGCATTTAACTTGTTAACAAGTCTGGTAAAGCAATAATTTAATGGTTACAGTGAATGTGCTGGTCTGTGACAAAATCCCTTTCTAATACAGCACATGTTCCCAATGGGAATGAGACAGCAGAGGAGCAGGTGAATGCACAATAACTCAATCTGCAGAGGAAGGTCATGTGATGTGATGGAAAGCTCCGGAACATCTACGATATAGACAGTTAAGTGAGATTTTTTCATCACCTCATTGTCACATATTTAGAAACTATTGCATGTTTTATTCACTGCATAACGATGCATTGTATTCAATCACTGAAGTACGTTTTGTACACAATTCTTTCGTGTATAGCTGTCAGATAAATGTAGTGGAGTACAAGCTGTAATATTTCAATTTGCAAGATACAGTGGAGGAGAAGTATAACGGCAGTAAAGGAAACACTAGTAAAGTCCAGTAGAAGTACTCAAAACACACACTTTACTTGACTAGACATGTATTGTATACTCGCCACCAATGCTTGAAACAGTATGTATACTGTGTGTGTAAGAGTAAACTTTGGAAAGTCTTTGGCATGACATTGGAGATTACACTTTTGATGATATATCTATTAGTAACAGTTATGAAACACATTTTCAAAGTCACCTTCACAACTCTGACTGCTACTGTGTTAAAGATGCAGCGTTATGTCTCCGAGTTCAAGCAGACTAAATTTAATTTCTACTGATTGTTCGAAAGGTCATGACAGAGCCAAGTAAAAAAAAAAATAATAAATAAAAATAAAAAAAACCTCCCCACATCCTCTGCTCTGTGTGGAACGCTGAGCTTGAAATACTTGTAAGCACCATGAAAGCTGAATCTACTGGAAGCTGTCAATGCTCGGAGATGCTCATTTTAGGACTGAGACACCTTCGCCTCCCTCTCTGTCTCTCCATTTCCTCTGTTTCTCTTTCGCTCTGTTTTTTGTTCCTTGCTGGTGATGAAATTTCTCACATGTTGTGATGTCTTTGAGTAAATGTGCTCCAGCTGTCTTGGCCAAGTCTGTCTTGGAAGAGAGATATTTGATCTCTGAGGGATTAACCTGATTTTTTCATGCACACTCGCATACAAGCATGTCTCTTTAAAGGTCCCCAATTTGATAAAACATGCCTAAAAATACCAGCTGTAACATTTTCTATATATTTGGCAGTATCTATCTATCTATCTATCTATCTATCTATCTATCTATCTATCTATCTATCTATCTATCTATCTATCTATCTATCTATCTATCTATCTATCTATCTATCTGTCTCTCTCTCTCTCTGTCTGTCTGTCTGTCTGTCTGTCTGTCTGTCTGTCTGTCTGTCTGTCTATCTATCTAAGAAACTAAGCTGTATATTTTAAAGCATACTCTCAGTACTTAATATGGAAGTTGTATCTAATATTAACAGAATGTCTTTTTGTTGAATACAAGTAGGTTACTGCATTCACTACGCTATTGAAGTAACATGTGATCAATTTGTTCTCCAGCCTTTGAAGTTAAAATTGTTTTTTTGAGTGGCAATGACAATGAGACCAGAAATTCTTTCATTTTGGCCTGAGCAGACGGAAAAGTAAAGACTGTCTATTTTCCTCGTCAGACAGGGGAAATCTTTTTTTTTTTTTTTTAAATGTGCGTTTCTTCAGTTGTTGTGCAGCATTGTGACACTGTTACCCGGCGCGTCCTGTGGTGATTGTGCAATTAGAGTTCAATAGTTTCCCTTAGGGTACACTGACAGACCGTCACAACTCTTCAGGAAATAAGAAAAACGGCTCTATTTTTAGCCCGATGGCAACGCATTTTTCGGCAATAAAACTGCATCCAGTAAGTTTTGAAGGAGCTTCGTCTTTTCATAAACCCCAGACATCTGAGGATTTTCTCAAGGTACAAAGAATCCCTCGACTGACATGAAGGCAGCAAACATATTACGGTTCAATGCCACAGTGATGCAGCATACGGCTGATGGAGATACAGATTGGTTGTACAGATCACTGTACTGAACCTCACAAATATTTTATCTTAGTATAAAATTGGAATTTATAGTCATCCTGCTGGTTTAGTTGGTTCTTTGCGTGCCTGTGGTTTCAAATGAGGCCTAATGTCATAATCATCTCCCACTTTTCCGGCCTATCTCGACTCTTAAAAGCACACTTCGTAATTTCTGCCACTGGGGATCGCTCAATCAAAACAATGAGAACAATAGATGTAGCTTGACGATGTTGTGAGGCAGCATGGGATCATGGGAGTTGATGTCTTCATTGGAAAACGACCACCATGGCCAATGAAAACAAATCGTCTTTAAAAATTATAGCAACAGGCGACCTACAGAAACTCACCGTTACCTTGAGTAAAGCGATGGATTATTCTGGGTTTGAACATTGTTGGAAACATTTGGCCTAATGTAAGTATACAACTCAACAAACTATGACAAAGGACTAGCTGTACATAGACATTTTAAGAAGGAAATGTCACAATTGATACCTTTAACTGCACCTGACCTTTTAGTGTTGCACTTTCATAACATAGGGGACTGACAAGAGGCAGAAAAGGAAAGACTCCTCAACATCAAGGCAGCAGGGGCAGGGATAAACTGACTTTTAACCCTCGAAATTGCCCAAGCCCCAGAAACACAGAATCCTAAATTCCCCATAATCCCTCTTTTTGTTGGAGCTGCATCTTCCAAACTCTTTATTAAGCATGTGTGGCCTCAAGGTGCCAGTTCGATCCCCGTCAGGTACCTTTGTTGCATGTAATACCCCTTTATCTCCCTCTCTATTTTGTGTCTGCTTCCTTTTCTGTGCCCTGCCTACTGTTATAAAGGCAAAATGCCAAAAAATTAAAAATGTATACTCTCCAAGCCCGAGCTTTGGTAACCCAGAAGACATTAGACTGGAGGCTACAACAACATCTTGATGTATGGAACCGGTGGAGTGCACCTCAAAGCAGAAAACAACAGATGTATTTTTGGAAAGCAAATCCTCCCTATAGTAAAACATAAAGCCTGTAGCTAATGAAATAATTTGCAGATAGAATCTATTACTAGTACTGAATGTCTGATTTCTTGTATTTTTCTCCGTATGGATGGGGCCTACATAAATAAACATTTGTCTGGAAATAAATTCTTCATTCAAATCTATTTGTTTGGAAGCTTTGAATCAATTATGTGCTACAAATGCAGCAAAAGAATTATGAGTACAGTCATACACTAGTACACACACACACACAAACACACACAAAGGATCATAAATAGGTGTGACAAACATGACAGCTTTTTTCTGAAGAAATTGGGCCAAACTACTTTGTGATGTTAAACACTTCAGAACCACACACACACACACACACACACACACACACACACACACACACACACTCACACACACACACACACACACACACACACACACACACACACACACACACACACACACACACACACATGCAGACACACCCCTTTCCAGCTGAGTGTTCTCCTCCTAACGTCCCCTCACCATATTCATCATTTTCGACTTCTCAGCCGGCGCTTCCCTCTCGCTCTCGTACCATTCGTCTTACCTTCCGTTGTGATGTCGATGAGCCCCAGAAAGTGCATCAGTTTTAGGGAGCTGCAGACCACCAGGAGGATGCCCACAGTCTGCAGCCCCTCCACCTCCCACTTCTCCTGGAAGAACAGATGCATCCTTTCTCCCTTCTCTCCCTCCGTTCCCGTCAACAAAAAATCTTTCTCTTGCCCCGGGGCAACCAAGTTCCCCCCCTAAGCTCCAACCAGGACTGCCACCGGCTTTTTCTCTTCTCTCCCTCCTCTCAGTCTCCCTCTATGTGCCGGTGTTTGGCCATCTCCTAACTCCGCACGGCTCCCCGCCTGTTTCCTCACTGAAGGTAGATTGTTATTCTCCTCGTTCCTTCATCGAGTATCGGTAAGTGCGTGGCAGCAGCACTGTCGACTTGCAGCTCCACCCCCGCCGCCTCCGAGCCTGTCAAAGGTTGTTTAAGTTCTAGGTGAAGTTCGGACAATTCATGTGTGTCCTGGCAGGTTGGCGACAATTGTTTTCAGACTCTCTCTGCTTTTCCAGCTGCCGACTCTCAAACTCTCTCCGTAGTCTCTGCCTGTCCTCCCTCTCTTTCTCGCCTTACCTCCGCTAGTCTCCTCCTGCTGTGTCCCTCCCCATGTTTAATTGGGTCAGTGATGGGACTGAGTGAAAGGAGGAAAGAGGAGGGAGAAGGTAAACGGAAGGAGGGAGAGGAAGGGGGAATACTACTTGCAGGTTACGGGGGGAAACAGGGGGGGGGGGGCGCGTACAGGAGACAGATGGGCAGAACGAACTGGGAAATGAGACGGGAGGAGAGGCAGGGAAAGGAGGGGTATCATGGAATGGTTAAGGGAGGAGATAACAGCAACCAGGGGTATAGCAAGGATTGAACCCAATAACAAAAAGAGACAGTAGGGGGAAAATGAAGGACAGAATTAGGAGAAGAAGATGCAGAGGAAGGATAACAGAAGGGAGGAGGGAGGCTGTGACGACAGAGAGGCGAAGCGTCCGACCCAGCGGCTGCTGTGGACGTACTCACAGATGTGGCAGCGTTCCCTGAGTGCAGAGCACACGTGCACACGCAAACACACAGCCCGGAGGTGAAATCTGCCGATTACATGTATGGCATATGCCATCCGGCACAGCGGGGGATATTTCAGTTAGGAGACAGACACAAGCTCTGAAGAACAGAACTGAACCCCGAAAAAAGACATATAGAGGAATGAAATCATGATGATGGATTCTGGCTGGCATGAAGAGTTTTTTAGACTTTTGACATGGAATTTATGTACATGTACCTAAGTTGCCTCATGTGTAGGACTGATTGTGGTCTTTCAACAAAGGGCAGCGGGAAAGAAGAGTAAACGAGTATAACCTTTTGAAAATTCTGAAACACAGTGATGAGGTGGGAACTGATCATTCTAATTAGAGATGCACTGTTGTGACACACCAGATCCCAACCTTATTATTGCAAGCTGATTGTGTATCCATCAGAAGGGACAAACTCATGTTAAAGAGTTTCTCTGACAATAGCTGTTTCCATCCAGCTGTATCGCAAAATTTAGCAACATTTTGAGAAAAAAGTGAATGAATGCTTGATTCCATCCAGAATGTGATTATTAGGAGTTGGTTAATCAAGATAAGCAGAAGGTGGTGCGAAATCCTCTATCAGGGCACAGCTAGATAAGGATTATGTCATTAAAGGACCGCCACAGTGAAAAACAATGTAGACACTACGGACATTTCTGTTTGTTTCATGTATACATGTGTGAAAGATTACTACTGTGTCTACTGCTGCGTCAGAATTTAATTGGAATAAGGGTTTCCATCTTGCATTAAGACCCTAACCCTAACCCTAACCCTAGCAAAACAACCTCAAGCGAGTGCAAAATCTTTTTTGTAAGACTGCGAACGTTTTTTCAAAATTTTAATTTCCATCAACCTCTTCTAGTGCTTTGAAATGTTCATAAAAACTTGATGGAATTGATGGAAACACAACATTTTAGTCCCACAGCAACCCCTGATAGAACTGATTCTGAAGACTTCCTTCCAGTGAGGTATTAGAAGTTTACATTCTGGAAAAATAAGACGTTGGATCGGTTCTCAGTGCTGTGCTGAGGTACCGGAACAACAGAATGTACTCCAAATCAAACAACAAATACATTGTTTGTGACACCTCCCCAGACGCCACTGCCAGCAGGGTGACATGGTTACAGTTGAGGTGTGGTTAGTTAGGGCACAAAAGCCTTTTTTAGTGTTACGGAACCAGCTTTGTTTGCATTCAGATAACTTGGTTATTGTGAGGGTGAGCTCACAGTCATTTCTTAAAGAAACCAAAGTTGACTTTTGGTGGGACATGGGAAGAGAACACCTGTCACGCAAGACCAACGTTTGTTAAGGCACCCAACCACCTGAACCCCCTTCTTCTGCTAGCTTTGCATCACCAAGAGCTAAGACAATCCAGATCGATGGTGGGCTAGTGTCTATTGGACCTAGTTGTTGTGGTGTGTCCTGCACAGTTGGAACTCATCTGCCAGTCGGTGGACTATTGACAGAGTGTGTGTGCAGTATCACTGTCAGAGCTCATTGGTGAGAGAAATCACTCCAATTGGCTGTTCAGCTCAGCAAATCAGAGCATGAGAAGAGAAATGGAAAAAGAGAGTGAAGGCCTTTTGGGCCTGTAGCTGTTGTATCCATAATTACTCATAATTTTTTGCCTCCGCCTCTTTACCTAGAGACATATTCTTCATTAAATTGGCTATATTTGCAAGAGTCGGGAAAAAAAAGAATGCTGCTTTATAATTACAGTGGTTTGTACATCAATATGAGTCTCCTGGTTTTCCTTTTGGAATGAAGAAATACAGACTACTGCTGCCTTGCGTTATTGAGACATACTTCCTCTCAGAAGGTACGAGCTAGTTGCTGTTGGCTGCGGTCATTGCTGTGTGTTCCAGTGCAGCTTTTTGGCATAAGACACAAGACAACAAAACAGTCAGCCTTGGTCGCAACTAGTTCTTTATTGATGGTTTGTTGTGTCAGGGCCCTGCAACAACCTCCTCTTTTTACTCCCAAGAGAAAGTTGTAAAAAAAAACAATATGCCCACCTGAGGGCTTTGTTACAGAAACATATGTATATATGTTGTTTTGGGGGCATTTGCAGAAATGACTGATGCCTGTGCTTGGAATTGGTATCGGAGAGAAGAAAAATTGGATCAGTACATCTCTAAATAAGAAATGGGGAGACTTCAGCATAAGCAGAAAGTGACAACCCTTGGCTTCAAAGTCCTCCATCACTTTCATCCTCCAGTCCATGTTCAATAACGCCCTGCTATCAAAAGCTGGAAGCGAATGCTCCACAGGAAACCGAGGGGGGAGACGGGGAATATTTAGTCCACAGCACTTTGAAAGCATCATTTTGTCTTTCAGGTTGTATATCGCAAATGTACGTGCATGTGACAGGCTGTCTGTGCCTGAGAGCGGGTCAGCTCACCAGACAGAGAAAGAGATACAAAAGGAGGCTGAGAGTTTTACAGGGGGGGACTTGATCTGTCTCACGCCTGATTAATGATTCTCAGAGTCAGAGTGAGACTGGGAGCTACGGTAAAGCCACTGAGCCTCAGGGAGCACACACACACGAGCAGCCTTGTGAGACCGAGCAAGGCATGCTTAATCAGAGGCAGACTCGTGCTCTTTGGTAAACAAAACTGCGACAAGCGGCGACGTTGCTGCAGTTCATGCCTAAAGTCGGAAATCGGGCACAAACTAAGTGTGCAACAGTCGATCACTGTCATTCAGTGGCAGCTGAGTGCTCCAAATGCAATGATGGAGATGTACAATGGCTTCTAATGGCACTTAAGGATCAGACATTATTACAGACGGGTCTTTACGATCATGTAAATTGAAAAGATTACAGCACATAAATGATGGGCAATAAACACATAAATTAAATGAATTACTCCACAGGGGGTTATCTACTGAGATTATTCTAATCTACATAAAGTGCGTCATTAACCTATATTTTGCATGCATTTTAGGGGCATGATTAATTAAAGAGGGCAACATAAATTCCCAAACACAGTGACATATTTAGGCCAGTAAATTCTCAAACGCAAGTCTGCAGTCAGAGAGTCAGAGAGTCAGATCAAGGAGCAAAGTGTGAGAGATTAAGGCTGGTCGAGCCTCCCTGTCACTATCCCTCCCATTAAACGCTGGGGTATCTGTCATATACCCAGACAGAAATGTAAGATCAATATATTGCAAATGAACAAAAAAAATCCTCACAGCTCTGTGATTCCAGGAATATTGTAAGGCGCCGTCCTCCGAACTTGTTACTGTCGTTGCACTTGTTTCTAATAATGGCAACATACATTTTTAGCTGCACTGATTCGAACCCTGTTTGCATTGATTTGGTGACTTGCAGGCCAAAAGATGTCTAGACGTCGAGGTTACTGTAAAACTAGATTTTTAGACATCTATTGTACATCCTATAAGCTCTGTTCCATTTCTACGCCTATATGTTGGCATGTATTCAGGAGCTGCTTTAATTAAGCTCCGGCTACATTCCCAAACAATGCAAACACAGCGAAGCAAAAAGGTTCACGCCTCAATTTAAGTGTATAGACATGCCATGTATCATTTGGAAGCTTAGATTCTCTTGATTCTATTAATGCAAACTATTTCAAGATAAAACCACCTCAACAAGGCACAATCAACAACCTAGCATTTATTGAGCTTTGCCAACTCACTGATAAAGTGTCTGGGTGTTTTAATAGTGCATCAAACGCCAATAAAAAACTGTCTTCTGTTATTCCCAAATATCCTGATTAAGTGGTGATAAAATGACAAAAAATGTAATATTTGTAAAAAGACCTAATGACAGCTGTTTTATTGGCAGCTCATTTGAGCGGATTGGAGCTTTGATGCCCACCCTAGAGCCTACAACAGCCAATGAATAAGTGATCGTGTAGACCAGTGACTAGGGCTGGGTACCGAACTTCGGTTCTTTTATGGCACCAATCGAAATGCTTCGGTAGTACCAAGTATCAAAATATGCCTCGTCTTTCAGTGCCAAGTTTCGGTCCCCAAAAGTTAATCACATGATCAAGATCTGATAATGCTGCTGGTGATCGGCTGTAACGTTACACGTGATTGCGGCATGCAGGAAAAATACATACATGGTTACCAGAGACGTTTTGTGGTTACCCCACAGACGGGGTTCACGTGTATCTGTGTTGTGAACTGTAGTGGTGTGTGTCGTCGAATTGATTAAAAAATGCCACCGAGGTGAAAAGTGTGGCCAATCGTGCGCGATGCAATATATGCAAAAAAGTCATTGTTGCTAAAGCCGGCAACACAACTAATTTGATGAAGCACCTGACCGTGCATGGAATCAATTTAAGAGCAGAAAGTTGCTCCGTGTTTGACTGCAAGAAGAGCAGACCGCAGCCATCCTCCTCTCAGTATTTAAGTCCGCCTGTGGACGTTACAGAGCCCAAGCGGCCTGATTCAAAATCTCCACCACCGGACTCTGGTGTGTAACGCTAACTTAAGATATTACTGTGTAGCTATATTTTATGGCTATGCAGCTAGCTAAATCAAACGCTAACTAGAGATTGGCAGTAACAGATAAAGCTTAGCTTGTAAAGATGTGCTCATCAATTGGGTTGGCTGGTTAAACAGCTCAGCTAACATTCACTGTTATGTTTATCTTCTCCTCACAGTAGACACCATCAGCCAGGAGCGGGCTTGTCTGTGTCCTGAGAAAGCACACATGTTGATTTTTCTGAATGAAAACTGTGCAGTGAAAAGCTCCACAGTATAAAAATACCAAAGCTGAAAAGTAAAACTCAAGATTTGTACTGTGATGTGTTGAGTAATTTTCTTTTTGTTAGAATTAATATTATAAAATTGGTATCAAAAAAAATATCGTTCAGGAACCGGTATCAAAGTGAAGGTATCGGTATTGGTACCGGTATCGAACATTTTTGATTGATACCCAGCCCTACCAGTGACCCACTCTCTCTTCTTTCTCCTCTCTCCCAAGCCACTTACATCATCTGGATAAGTGATGCATCGGGTCGCCAATGGGATTTTTTTAAAGCCCTAAACTTGAAAATTATGCAGATGTATGCAGTGTTATGGATTAAGCTCCAGGATGAAGATGAGTTAAAACTGAAATACAGTCATGTTTTTGCAATAAAAATGAATGTAATCAAGTCTATTTAAAAACCTTAAATGAAGCCAGAACATCTTGATTGGCGCCTTCTGACTGGGTGCAGCATAGGTCATACACCCCAACACCAAGATGTTAGCAAATGGGACGAGGGCCATGTCAAATACTTTCTTCCTAAAGATTGATTCCGTCATTTTGGGTAGTTCTTATCATACAGATGTATGTTCATGTGTCCGTTTTAATGGTAAATTTGGTGTTAAAGGCGCAATGAGGTTTAAGTTGATTGTTGTGTCTCATGATCAGGTAATGAGACTCATCAATCAACTATTTTTCCAAGGAATCGCCTTTTGGACGTTTAATTAGTTCATACTATGAAAAGGGAATGCCATGGCATGATTGTCGGCAGAGCCCTGCCTGCTAATTGAGCAATTAACCTACACCACAGATTAATAAAGTAAACACAAGTATGGGGGAATAAAATGGCTTTATATAGGTCTTAAATAGGTCTCAGAGTAAAGTACATTTACTTAAAATTTAAAAAAATTGTAAAACATATTAATAAACACATTTTGAGTGAATGTGTGAGGAGCCGTCATTGCCAGGTAGACCTTCAAAAAGAGGAAAGATAAAATGATACAGGACTACAGGCTGCAGTATGGAGGTGAGGGGATGAGCAAAGAAGCAAGTCTCGCACCAAGAGGTGTGAAATTTGGAAGCTTATTTTCTTCTTCCTGGCACCTGTTTCATCCAAGTGCAGTGGCGAGTGACACTTCAGACAGGCTCTCTGGATTGAGTTGCCAGGTAGCACGACACACATCTCTGAAAGAAACTGGGACACTCCCAGCTGATTTGTATCACTATGCAATCGGGAGATCAGCGGGAGAATTTATCAATTGGGAGCACAGCAGGAGCGAGGGTTAAAATGGGAAGACTCCTGCGAAAAATGGTGGTTATGCAAATGTGTACCAGCGCAATATGGTAGCGCCCATATTCAAGATATTTTGGCTTGATTTTTGTACAGTGGGGGGAGCTACAGATGTCCATTTTTATATACTTTATGTCAAAGTGTCTACGAGATTCTACGGCCATACTAGCTGTGAGACTGAGAGCTAAATGCTAATGTCTGCATACCAATGTGCCTACAGAGACAATGCTAACATGGTGATGGTAATTTGGTAACATGTTAACCTTGCTCAAGCTTGCTAGATTACCCTCCAGGCAAACTAAACTCACCATCCATAGCGCAATGCCATTCACCATGGCTAAAAATCAACCAACATGAAAGTGTCACGTCGAACAAGGTCCTGGGTTCAAATCCTGGCCGGGGCAGGCAGTGTGAATGCTGTCGTGCTTGCTTTGGATTCCTCCTAAGAGCTCTGTGTCCAACAGAGCAAAACTGTTGGAAATTGGGAGTGTGTATGTGATATAATTAGCAGTGACGTTCCTAAGACATTTCTTTGACTTCTACTCATCACCTCAAAAGGTCTTAGAGGGCAGTGGTGGCCCCTCCAGGGTGAGAAATCACAGATAAACCAGTAGTTTATTTTAGTGTTAACTTTTTATGGCCTGTACACGAGGACACAACACAAAGACAAAACAATGTTCTGATTTAATATAATGAAAGACGTTCAATTGCCCAGAATTATAATCTACTGGAGATGTTGACACCCTTACACACAATGGCGCGCACGCAGACACATACAAGATTACGTTAATCAGTCTTAGTTGATTAGTCTCTGTGAGGCATATTTTGCCTGAGGCCAGACACACAGTAATTGAAATACCTCCATATTTAGACGTCTACCTGGGCAATTATTCCTCTCAAAACTGATTAAAATGTCTAAGAGAGAATGGGTGGGAGTGTGTGTATAAGAGTGTGTGTGAATACGTGCAGCGACGGAGACACGGAGGAGGTCATTGACAAATGGTGCTCAAAATTGGGTGGCGTGTTTCCAATTAGATAAGTGAAAGCAGAGATCCATTTGCATAGATCATTAGCTTTTGAGGATATTTTTAATACCATGATGTGGGACAAAAACAGATTCATTCTACTGAGGCCGAATCCTTTCAGCATAAACTACAGAGAGCCACTAATGAAGAGTTTTCTTTAGAAAGTGCACACAGTCGAGTGAGGCGGAGGGATCAGAGAGGTTTTCTCTTTTGAGGAAAAGAGACAGAACGGAATATTTTCTGCGCGCAGGAACAACATTTAGACTGAAAATTGGATAAATAGTTAAATTTAGACGTCGGTCTCCTGTACGGCATTGTGTCTTGTTTGGATACAGGGAGGTGGCGGATGATGGTGACGTCATGTTCAGGTGGTAGACATGAATATTTGAAGGACAGATGTATGTCGGAAGCATTGCTATTTAAAGCAACATCATGTAGAAATTGGCTTTTTGTGCGATTTCGCCCCACCCCTAAAAAAAACTCATTACATTGTAACAATGTTATGTGTTGAAAACCTGTCTGTTGAAGTTAACATGTGTGTGGCGCTGTGATCCTACCCTCCCACTGAGGCAGAAACTGACAGAGACACCATTCACCCTGTTACAAGACACTGTACCATCAACATGATTCTGAAGCAGTTATTTTAAGGAGAAAAAGTTGCATAAAGTTCCTTTAATTCAACATTTAAAACCAAGCTGTCGTAAAAAGATCTCGCACATTTGACAGAAAATAAGCCAAGCATGATGGCAATCAAAACTATTATGTCATTGTTTTCCATTAGAGTTTCAAATTAATCATATTGACCCAAAACAGTTGACAACTGATGTTTTCTCTCTCATATAACGTTGAAAATTAACATTCTCTTCCTTTCTCTTCTTAGCAACTGGAAAACTGAGACTGAAACAAATGTGTGAAAACCTCTGACCTTTCTAGACACATATTGCAGTAATTAACATTTACACCTGAAGAGGGCAGTGCAATGTAAGACATTTGATTAGCTGCTCACCTCTAGCTACAGCTCTCTGTATCTTTGTTATTGTCCTTCATTTAAATTCTAAACCAGAGACCAGACTAGACGGGGGTGAGGGGTGGGGGGAGGTCTTTCATCACCCCCCCACTTTTACCTTTTTCTAACACACATTCACACAACACTGAAAGTGATAGTAACACTCACATATGCTATTATGACAATATATCACATCAACCTGTGTCCGACGAAACAGCATTAAAGCTGTCATACTTCAACCATATTTTCTGCCACTCAGCTACATCGAGGCATTTTAAAAATGCATCCTGTGTTTTTGAGTAATGTAAAGCAGTCGATCTAAATTGGGTTTTCATCGCTCACAACAATGCTCTAAACTTATTTCCATTAAAATCATGAACACTCTGCTCTGCTGTTTCCTGCCAGGAGCCAAATCAGGTAAACATCCTGAGCCGGTCGATACGACTGAAAAAAGACTTTCAAGCAAAGCAGCTGACAGGGTCTGAATCTCGAATGCGTCGAGGTTGAGTTTCAGCCGCTAAAAAGATTTGTTTCTAAAAAGACAACAAATCTTAAGGGGAAATCAAGTCGTAGCGGTTGTATTACAGAGCGCTCTAACACCATTTTACAGCCAAAGCAAACATTACTTAATTGGAACAAAAGGCGGTGAAACACTGAACGGAGAGTAAAAACTCAGCTGGCAGTGGCGTGCGGGAAAGTTCTCCTAAATGTTTCCTGGGACTCAGCCATGAATGAAGATCAAATTGGCAGTTAAATCAATGGCAGAATGACAGCAGCCTGTAGCCTTGCTTTGTTGTTGTAAAAGAGGGTGAAAAATAGCCACTGTCTGCCCAACATAAATGTTTTATCCTGGTGAATCGTGCTGCAAGGCGTCCGTGCCCTTGTTAGTGCTGTATGAGTGTGTGTGTGAGGGAAAAGCTGAATAGAGGAATGAATAGATCGAGAGAGGGAGACCTTGTGTGGATCAGCAGCTGGAGGCCAGGAATTAGACCTCTACAAGTGAGTGATCGGCAGCTTGAGCATTTAGTTATCGGCCTGTTAACTTTGCGTTTTAATTAGATGACGTTCTAATCTTAAACATAAAGTATGAGTCACGAAAACCACATTGGTTTGCCTGTACGAATACCGTCTCTACCGTCTGCACAGTTACAGTTACAGTATATTTTGACGGCTCAAAATCCTCATTTTTGTCAATCATCAAATGCCTTTGTGTGAGGAGACCAAGTGGTGGACTCCTGAGGGGCAGGGGCGAAAAATGATAATGAAAAGGCTACCAGCTCGCTTTGTAAAGATTAAAATCATTGTATACTGTGATAAGTATAACTGCTGATAACAACAGGGAAGCAGAGGTGAAGAAGCCTTTATCACACTGCGATTCCTTTTTAAGGGCTCCCTCAGGAGAGGTGAAGCAGTTGATGAACTAATTAATGAAAAGGAGGATAAACTCGTCCCCCAGCCTCACGACTGCAAACAAACATTGCATATAACGCATGAGGGTGAACGAGACTGAGGAAGACACCACACGTAACTGCATGCACCAGCAACTGTAACATATGGAGGAATGAAAATAAAAGTCGCACTGAGCAAGCTAATTGGAACCACTGCGGTTTACATCACTGTTTTTTTTGTTTTGTTTTGTTTTACACACACAGCTCCACATTATTGATGACGGCAGGTTCTGTTCTTGACGGCTTTAGTTTTGTCAAAGGTTTGTTAAAAGTGTCAGTAAACTTACTGGATAGGCTGATACATAAATCTATATGCAGAGGAATGGCCAACAATTCTTAACTGTATCAATAGTTCTTAAATGCGACTCTGAAGAGTTCCTGCAGAAAACATCATTTATGGATGATCACTGCATGTTAACAGGTAAAATTCATTCATTCAGTATTTTACAGACAAGTAAAAGTACAGACATCAAAACAGACCACTGTTGTCACAATACTATATGCTATCACTGCATGACAGTTGATTGACACATTAATGTGCTGGCAAATAGTTACTATGGTGGGTAGCTTAACCTAAAATAATAATTCATAATGGATTTATTAATTCTATTTTTAGAAAAATCTGAATCATCTACAAAGCAACTTGTGTCTAAAACTGTCAAAGTTTTTGTTTTTTTTAAGTACAACATTTCCTTCAGCAATGGAATGCAGAAGAAAGTGTTGAGTAAATTTACTTAGTTACTGGCAAAGAGCAATATCTATTTGCAAGTGCTGCGAAACCCTTGTAGTTAACAAACAGCTATTAGAAGAAAAAAATGTTGATATTAGGGCTTTAAAACCATCATATTTGAGGATTGTTTGACTTGGGAAAGTTTCTGCTTTAAACCCACTACAGCCACATCAGAATACTTCCTGTAATATAACTTGTGTTATGCCTGCAAACTGCCTGAGCTTCTTACCCAGAAAATCAAATGTGACATTAAAAAACGGCCAGAACATGAATGGGTTAAGCTGCATACGGGAAAAGGTCTTCAGACACAAAGCTAAGCTATGTTAATGCAAATCATCCAAACTCTAATAAGTTAGCCAGGGATATTTTCAAGGACAGGTCTGGATGTGTGTGCGTGTGTGCATGCGTGTGCATGCGTATGTGTGTGTGTGCGCGCACATGTGTGTGTGTGTGTTTGTGAATTCATTAGTTTATTCTCAATGTTATCATCTTTCTGCAGACGTGTGTCAGAAGAAGAGCAGTGGAGCGTCAACAACTTCTGTTCCTTTATCCACAGAGCACCTGCCATACAAATACAGCTCACACACACACACACACACACACACACACACACACACACACACACACACACACACACACACACACACACACATACGCGCCACACACGACTGCTATAATCAAATCCAGGGAAGGAGAGCCAGAGGAAAAAAAGATGACAGACAGCGACAGAAGAGGGGGGCAGAGAGACAAGTAGAGAAAGAGAGGGAAGTGGTGAGGGAGGGATGGCAGAGGATGGAGAGGGCTGTGTATTAAATATCCCCTGTCTGATCCTCCCGTGTCCAAGGCTCTCATCTTCTAGCTGGCCAGCCATCAGAGGGGCAGAGAGAGAAAGAGCCTCATACAAGGACAACGAGGACAGTCTCCTCCACACTCACTGCAGTTTCATTACTGTTTAGAAAGTTTACCTCAGTCAGGATACATGTTGTCCGAACCACTGACAGAAGCTATGGCATCTGCGTAGCTGCCCTTGTTTCAGCGTCAGTCCTTGGCTGATCACTTTCAACAATTCAAATTTCAAAATTTGCAAATATCATAGCAATCAGATGACATTTTTTTTATTTGCTTCGAGTTCGAGACGCTAAAGGTGAGTGAAGTATATCATCAGATTTGACAGCTGTAATGTGCTCAGACCTCCACAGAGTGTGTGAAGCAATGCACACGCAGCTCACTCTAAATGGGCTGCAAACGCACACAAACACACTGCGTCCCCCCATTAGTGTGCTGCCCATCTACTGAAGGGCAATTACAGTGACGGTGTGTGTGTGTGTGTGTGTGTGTGTGTGTGTGTGAGAGAGAGAGAGAGAGCTTGGACACAAATGGGTCCTCTGCCGACCGCTGAGCAATTTACCTGCACTTATCCCCCCTCCCTTGTCTCATTCCCACACACACACACACACACACACACACACACACACACACACACACCACACACACACACACACACACACACACACATAAGCTGTGCTGATCATAGCAAAATAACACGTTAAGCAAGAAAAATGATTTGCTGAGTTGTGTTTTATACAGCATAAGGATTTTGCTCCATGATGAAAGTAGGACGAGCCTATGTGTTAGCATTCCATAAGCCCAAACCTTGAAGGAATCATTTGGAAGAAATGACAAGATGAACAAACAATATCAACAGAGTGTGAAGACAGAACAGTGTTAACGTCCTGCTGAAGATGTTGTGTTATGCGCTGTGTTGCAGAGCTGTCTCCTGAAGTCGACATGCTAATAGGCTAGCCCCACCCTGTCCTGTCTTGTAATACCACCAGTCAGTAGGGCCACTCTGCTCCGAGGCTACCTGCACCTTGCTAGCATCAGCTAGTCACTAAAGCCAAAGCCATCTACAGCAGAGGGTGCGGTAGTTATGCCGCTTCCTGTAGTTTTTGGAGCGGCCATCAAACTGGCCGATCACATGATTATAGAAATACAACACATAAAATTTCACCTGGAGAGGAACATGATTATTTTCACAGCAGTCCATCCAATAGTTCAATCAAAAACTGAAATTCAAAACTCATGGTGCCACTTCAGGGAAAATGATTTGTCATCATCCTCTGGGGATGAAAGTTTTGTGCCTTTAGTAAATTGTGTAGATTTATTACTGAAGAATTCTAAACAAGAGCTGTTGGTGGCACTACAGGGAAGTCAGAGTGTTATTAGAATTCATCATCTAGGGACTTTGAATTTAGAAATCCATTCGATAGTTGTTGAGGTACTTCAGCGGCGACCAACTGACGCACTGATATTGCCGTCCATATTTGCTGTGAGCAAATCAAGTTAAATTCCTCGGCAATTCTCCGCCTACGCTCCTCATATCTTACAGGTGGAGTAGTCTTCACCATCACGCAGTTGCACAGAAGAAGAGACTCCTGGTAAATTAACTGAATCATTTATGGTGTTTTTGATTACAATTGTTTCTGAACAATAAAGAAGCTGTAGACAGATGCACTGAAGATTGATTTTTTTTAAAGTTTGAGGCACCTAGAATAAAAAGGATAATTACAGAATCTACAGAGCATCCTTTATAACTTGTATAAATCAGGACCCTCTTGCAATAGCCTGGAGTCCAGATATTTCTCCTTGGGACTCTAAAGCCAATGAACTGTGTGTCTCTTCGCCGACAAGAATCATACACTCACTTTCATACCCCCAGTTAACTGGTTTGAATCAAACAGAACCAGCGAAGTAAAATACCCACAGTGAAAAGTAAAGGATTGGATTCCGCAGGCTGGTCTGACACATGGCTCACATCCAGCTGCTAACTCAGGTACGAGTTGATACGAAGGAGGGGAGAGACGTAACCGTAACTTTCTGAGCCTCTCAGGAGTGATGAAACAGCACTGGAGCATGTCCCTGACATCCAGGACCTCATCAAGCCCACTGCCAACTCAATTTATACTAAAATCAACAGCTGAAAGAGTCTGTGGTGCATATGGCAAGGTGCCATATCTTTCATCCCATGAAGATGGGCACCACAGCTCACTGCAGCACACGCAGTAGTATCTCAAGCTTCTTGGTAGCTCGTAATTAGTCAAATGTATCTGCTGAGAGACAGCAAGGGATAAGTCTCAGTGACGGGAACAGGTTTATTACTGGCAAACACCAGGTCCAGATTTCCTGTGTACCTTTAATAAGTTAAAGTCAACAACGTCTATCCGTGGGGATTGTTTATAGAAGGCGAGAAAAGTGGAGGAAACCGCTGTGTTGTTAGAAGCTCCTTTGTCAGGCACGCTGCCATCCAGCTCTAGCCAGAACATCCCAGCATACAACTCTTCAATTTCCACCTCATAAACTTCTAAAGACCTCGCTCAAGCCATTAGCCATTAGCTTTAAATCTATCAGAACCTTGTAAACCTCCCAGACGAGAGTGCACCTCACACATACTGTACGCATCATCCTCACACACATGCCGCCCTTTCTCTTTTCTCCACTCTTTCACTTTCTGGGGAGAACACACAAGTGACCACACACTGTGTGTGTGTGTGTGTGTGGTGTGTGTCTGTGTGTGTGTGTGTGTGTGTGTGTGTGTGTGTGTGTGTGTGTGTGTGTGTTTTAATCAGCGGAGGGTCAGCAACACAGCTCATTAAAGTAATGGGAGTCTCGCTGTCTCTTTATTTTACTTGTCTCGGTCTGGCTCACCAGAAAATGACTCTGAGTCTGGCAAGAGGGAGAGGAGAGGGCATTTCAACCACAATTAATATCTTATCTTTCGTCAAAGCTTACCTCTAGAGATTGGTGGGAAATAGAGGGACATGTATCAGCTACCATTGCAAAGTTTTCTGTTGTTTTTTGCCACACACACCTGATTTCAAGTCATCACATCAGCAGATGGATCCGATGAGAGGAGTAAATGAAAGGCACACTACTACTCAAGCAGCCAACAAAAAGACTTCATTATTATAGCAGAAAGGTCAAGAAGAATGAAGTAATCGGCCTAATAGAGAAGTGAGACAAGGGATTCATATCGAGGAGGACAGATTACAAATTAACAGAGGTGCCTCAGCCATAATGGTATCGCTGACATATTGTAAATACACAAGATACATGTTGCTTTTACACATGAACATGCATACCAAGTGTGCATGACATGCCATTATATGGAGTGTGCGTCGGGTCCAAGCCCTCCCAGTGAGAGCACATGATCCTGCAGATCGTCTGAGTAATACAGTTGTTCTGCCATCTGGACCGAGCCCCTCCATTAAAGAGAAAATTCATTAGCTTAAGTACTCACAAGGGAGCTGGCACATACACACATACACTTATTATGGCTGCCATTTTCCATAAATAATGGGCGGAATATGCTGAAGAGTGATGCTCAGGGCATAATGAGAGTATAAATGGAGCATCCAGTGTGTGTTTGTGTTTGTGTGTGTCCCTATGTATGCAGGGCTCTGTAGCATAGACTATAGAAACTTATTTTAGATGACAGAGCTGTTGGCACACCTTGACTGCTGGGCGCAGTCCAGCAGGTGCATCAGGGAAGGAGACTGTCACTTGTAGTGTAGCATCTAGAGCAAATCCTTTAACTGTGTAGTGTCTTTTTTAACCAAAATGCATGTCTGCTCTTTAGTGACTCAAAATGAGAGTAGGAGGGCAGATTCTTGTCATGAAAAAGAAAAAGTTAAAAGCCTGTCTGAGCGCCACTGTTGCCAGATTCCCAAAGCGTACAGGACACGCTGGGAAATGAGCAAAGGGGGGAAAAAAAAAGCACAATGGAGATAAGAATCCCATCTCTCCCGTTGTCAATGAGAGAGAAGAGATAAGCGAGTGTGAACAAGGTGAAGCAGATTGGACTTAGAAGGGGCACAAAACACAGGTCATCCAGAGAAGATGGGCCAAACAAGGCCTGGGTGCGTGTTGGCAGCTGCTGGGGGTGAGCCAGAGGACCTTTTCAATCGAAGCTTCATTCACAGGGAAGGTGTTATTTAAAATGATGTAAAAGTATCATTCAATAAATGTATCGCTTCGTTAAACTACAATGTAGCACTTCTTCTACGTCTTTTTTACAAAGTCCTGATGTGACAAAAATCATCGAGTGACTCACTTTTAAACTGAATTATCTGTGTCGCCTCCCCTGAAGCGCAAACCAGGTTGACCTGTGATGTGCAGCGAGGAAAATGAGCCATGTGATGCAGCTCCATCCAAAGGCTGTAGGCTAATGAGTGCACTGAGAGTAAAGGCTGACATCCCCTCAGTGAGGCAAGTGCCTTTGCACAGCACTCAGACCCATTCTGCCCATAGTGTTATCGATTAAAGGGTAAAAGCACACACCCCAGGGGCAGAGGGAGGCCTCACACACAGCTAAAGTTACTCTGTGTATGTGTATGTGTGTGTGTGTGTGTGTAAGAGAGAGAGAGAGAGGGTGTTGCATGGCCCACTGTTGCACCGGTAACCCAAACCCTCAGACAGCACTGCAGCCCATCCAGGACCAGAGGGAATGGGCACTGCAGATGAAAATATCAGCTCAAGCACACACCGCTTTAAAATCTGTAAACTCTGCTTTTTTTTTTACCACAATTATCAAACCAACAAATCTCAGAGTCAAATCCATTACCTTCCCCTCCGACAGGCTCAAACATCCCAAACTGCTCCAGGACTTTGATGAAGAGACCCATGACCACCAGCACAGCGATCATCTCCAAGCCATCCAGACTCAACATCTTGGGAGACCGCTGTCTGTCATCGCCTGGCACTGCTACACAGAGCCAGGTCAGGTCGGGCTGGGCCGGGCCGGGCTCCGGCCACCAACGCCAGACCCGTTCAGCTGCGCCCAACCTGAGCAATTTGTCCAACTTTAGCCCCGCTGAGCCGACTTCTTCACTTTGATCCACTTCGATCCAGATCTAATATTCTAACTTGTGAAAAATCAGTCCCCCCTCTCTTATCCTCTGGAGGAGGCCATGGTGCTGGAGCTACAGGTCTGCAGCACAGAGCCCCGAGGCTGTCACAACACCTGGGATAAAGTTGAAGTTTTTTTTTTCCCCTTTCTTCTCCTCTCTCTTTTCTTCTTCCAGTCCCCCGCCGAGTGATGGAAACTTGGGATGTGCTGCGCCTGCTAGTCCTTTGGCAGTGGTTGTCAGGAAGCAAGTGTTGTGAGGGGGAGACAGGGAGTGAGCGAGGGAGAGGATGAGTGGGAGATGGCATAGAAAATGAGAGCGAGGGAGAAAGCCTAACTGAGAGAGAGACAGAGAGAGAGAGAGAGAGAGAGAGAGAGAGAGAGAGAGAGAGATAGTGGGCCAGACACACACACACAATGAGACAGAGATTGTTTAGGGGGGGGTGAGAGTGTTGAGGTATGCCCTCCCTCTCCACTGACATTACATTCATTGATTTGCCTAATGTGGTTTCCTTGGTAACTGGAAGACAGCGTTTAAAGCCAGATTTAACTAATGGAAAGAAAATATTTTTATGTTCATCTGAATTCAAGTCCCATCTGAAACGTGTGTTTTCACTGCGCCGGGATCGTTTCATCTGTTTCACAGCCCGCATGCCTGCCGGTCGATGCAGCGTCTCATTAACTTTTTAAATGAGTCGCCATCAGAGCTGGCTGTGAAAAAAAACAATGCAATATCTGGGAGACAAACATCCGTGACGAGAGTAAAAACAGGAGGTAAATGCAATGATTTCAGAGATAGTGTGTACAGAAGCGGTCGGTGCTGGTGTGACTGTGCCTGACAGACTGTCAAGTGTGACTTGATACAAACAGGCAAAAGTAGCTCATTTAAAAGCTATTTTGTGTAACAGCTAGTGATATTTGGTTACCGTCATGGTATTCTGACTTTTACTATAGTAATTCAGTATGAGCTGCTCCCTCATGCTGAATCTACTGATGCCGTGGAGAGTGGAGGTCATCTTTCTGTTAGGCTGTGTTGAAAAGTGTGTATTATTCAACTAATGTGTTTTCTTTGTTAGTGTTTTGCCTAGGGCAACGTTTTATGTGACATGGTGGACACAAGTATCCCACAATCAAACGTAAAAAGAAGCATTTGGTTGTTTCTTTGGTGTTGCACTTGACGGGCTGACCATGGTCTGAGCAGACGGAGCGCAGGACTGAAGCTGAACGATGCAAGGTGGACTCTGTGTTTATAACATCGATGCTTTCTGCTCACTCGCAGTCAAAGTTAATGGACAGTGTTTCCCAGTTGTCAAACTTTTTGATGTGGTGGCTGACCACGATAACATCAACGTGTGATAAAAAAAAACAACTCAGATTAAAAAATGCACTACATGTTAGTTTATATTTGTATATAAATAACTGCACATGTGTTCTGTACTGTGTGTAGCACGAAGGAGTTGTTGAACAAATGACATTTTACCTTTAATTACTAACTGAGAGCTAACCACCATCATGCAATATAAAGACACACAAAAAAGTCATTTTAGATGACTGCTGGATTAGACTAAAGAGTAACTTGGCTAACTTTGCCACCAAATGCTAGAACTAAGAAAACTAGAATAGTGAGAGGTGAACATAGCAATGGCCGAACAGTGAAATAACTTGGATATTTTAGTCTTTTCATATACAGTTGAGATCAGTAACTCCTCTTTTAAAATTATGATTAATTATTCATTATTTGGACCGTCAATAATTTAAAAAACTGCACCCCCTCCCCAAGAAAACTTTGTATACGATATTCTAGAACTGGTGAGATGCTCAACTTGCATCATATTACTGGTTTACTTTGTACGACACATTAACTTCACAGCAGTTCTGCATTCTGACATCTGTTTGATGTATGAGTAAGGGATTCATTAAGGTTCTGTGGGAGCCAGTGGGATTAAAAAAAAAAGAGAACATTTGCTCACTGACCACTAATAAGCATTCAGAATGTGACCTTTAGCTCGCCCTGTGGAGGTTTACGGTCCAGTGTGAAGCAGCAGGGATGGGAGTCGACAAATCCAAGTCTTAGGCCATGGACAATAGATTACTCCAGGTATGCTGCTCCTAGTGAGGAAGTTCAAGTATCTCGGGATCGTATTCACCTATAAGATTGTGAGGATGACAGGGGCACTGGTGCGCTGTCAGCGGTGATGCTGATGTTGTGAAGAGACGTGAGCCACGAGGCAAAGCTTTTCATTCACAAGTCAATCTACGCTACAACCCAAGCTTTGGGCCCAGTCCTTAATTCGAAGTAGAATTTTCACATAATGCAAAGTATATGAAGTTGACAAAGCTCGTCCATTAAAGAAATATAAGTATACTTTCTAACTGGTAACTTTTTATCCTTGTGAAGCATTTCCTCCTCACTGTTTTCTCATCCATTACTGGTCAGCTGTCACTACACGCAGCCACCATGCGATGTCTTGCCCCTCCTGGCACCACTCCCAGCGAGGGTATCGCTTCACCTCATGCTACAAAAATAACAGATGGAAAAAAGGTGTGATGTCGTATCCCTTCCTGCCTCTTTTCTTCGGGGGGAGGCGAGGCAGCAGGGGTTTGACAAATGTGCTACGTCTGCATCCACATCTGTTATTGTTTCTCTTTGTTGACATTCCCTCTCCTGCATTTTGAAACCGGGCTGTACAGGCAGCGCGCCTCATTACGGAGATGCCTGTCACATGAAGAGCGTCGCCGAGGACCGTGTGGGTCAGCCTGATGCCTGCTCGCCCACAAACGCACGAGTCAGACAAGGTGACAGGTAAGCCTAATCTCACGTGACCCCCGCTCTGCTCATATATGGTGCGACAACAAAACAAACCGACGCCGCAGCAGACCCATTTCTCCTCAGTCTGGCAGTAATGTATACCGGGGCTGAGCTCCGGTTGCAGACACGCCGAACGTAAACAGAGAAATATTGAACCACACACCGAAAAGTGAGGGAGGAATCCGAGCCCTGACTCGCTGGTTAAAAATGATTTCTCTCCGCCCGCTTATTTATTGAAGGGTTGTCATTTGAGGGGCGAAAAACAGAGAGGAGGGAGGAAGGGAAGAAGCGAGGCAGGTTGTTGCATGAGACGTGGTGGCAGGGGAGAGTAATGAGGAGTAAGGGAAGACAGACAGAAAGAGAACATGGAGGAACAAAGGAAGGACAAACTGAAGAGCCCGAGCAACTGAGGGCTGACCCCTCCGCGTAGAGATCCGCGAAGCACAGAGGGAAGAGGCATCTATTCTTCATTACCCTCCAGCATCACGCCCCTCCTGGAGGATTTTTTGCCTCGTTCAAGCTGTCACGACAGAAAATTGGCCCCGCAGATGTGTCCTCTACTCCTTCGCCATTCTCCTCCCTTACTTTCTCCTCCGCTCTTCATCAAATATACACAAACAACAAGCACATATTTACACTTCCTTCAGAGCCGAGCTCCGCGAGACAGACTCCGTATGACTTTAATTTCACAAGAGGGGAACAGTATTCTGAATCTGAGAGTTCAATTAAGGGGGGGGGACTCAGTGCAACAGGTTTGTGTACAGTCTGAGTCAGAGCTTTCGGGCATCCATTCTGAGCAAATAGCTTTCTGACAAACTTTTGTGTGTAGGTACAACTAATGAGCAGACACATTTATCACTTCAACTCTCTCCCTCCATAGTGCCGCCGGAACAATGCTGCCACGAAAATGCCTTTCAGTCAGTGGTGCATTTCAATCTCCGGAATGAGAGGAGCAAGATGACGTAAAAGCACATTTGGTCGGTATTTTGCTTCCAGTTTATTTTTTTTGGATGTTCTTTGAAATCTGAAATATCTGCATGTGCATCTTTACTGCACAGTATGTCATTTCTGAGGGAGGGGTCTCTGAACAAAGCATATATGTAGTGTGGGATCATGGGAGTTCATGTCGTCATTAGTTAACAACCTCTTTCGCTACTGAAAATCTACCTATGTGACTCAGGTACGGTCATGGTGAAGCTACAGTAATGTTTTAAAGTCTTATTTACATTCTGCTTAGTCATGTTCACTGGTTTCCTTTCTCATTCTCTGACCCTCTTCTGGAAGATGTAATGACATGAGACTAAATGAAATGCACCCTTACCCGCTAGGAGACAAATTGCCATCCTGGATGCCCCTCCAGTGGACAAAAAGTGGTAAACTGCCCTCTCTTCAGTATAAATGTACTATGACTTCCCGGTACACTGACTTACAGCTGATGCTCTTTTTATTTTTTCCACCCCTGCCCCTAAAACATCCTGAGTCCACCACTGCAGCAAGTCAACAAAACATATAACAAGAAAGGAAGCTGTTGATGATGCTGTATTTTGCATTATAGGAAAAGAAAGAAAACAAATCAAAGGAAAAAGAAACAACAGTTGAAGTAAAAAAAAAAAAGGTGAAAGAAGGAACGGAAGTGGAGGTTGTTTTTTCTTTCGGATAATGGAAGAATAGTTGAGCAGGGCTGCTCTCCCACCCCAGACTCATATTTTATTTCAGCCTCTACTTGTGAAATGTATTTAATAACAAAAGAGATGAAGTCAAATTCAAAGTGTGACTTCCTAGATGGCTAAGTTTTATTGTCTTCATCATAATAAAACTATTTCAAGGCTTTGAACATCACTGTGACTTTTATTTTCTAGTCTCTTTTAAACCTGTATTCTATTTTAACCTACTCTCCTGTTTCTTGTTGTTAATGTCTTGATGCCTTCCTACTTGTTTTTAATGAATTTTAAATGCATATTTTATATATTGTAATGTCATTTGTATGCCCCTGTACACCACTTTGAGTTGCCTTGTGTCTGAATTGTGCTATACTTATAAACTTGCCATGCCTTGCCTAGTATCTAACATTACAGCACATGTAAATTTCATTTTCTTCTGCATCGTAACAGGGAGCAGAACTACAGTGAGGCACAGCTATCACTCCATTCCAACTCAGCCAGTCAGCCATCATACCAGTATCAGTACAAGGTTATGTTATTGTGTCATTGACCTTGATTTGTCATAGAAGTAAAAGATACGCTTCTCTTCAACCGAATCATTTTCACACAGTCCCTTAAATATACTTTGCCGGAGGAGGATGCTCTCCTGACTAATGTCTGCATGCCCCGCTGAGACGTCTCAGACTAATGAAGTCCTTCAAAAGCAACAATTCTCTCTCCACACACACACACACACACACACACACACACACACACACACACACACACACACACACACGTGCCCTTTTGTCTGCCATGTCCTATAATATAAGACAATCAGAGTCACTCAGCTCTGAATACAAACACAAATTACCTGACTTCCCCTCTCTTTCTCCTCGGGCTCCTATTGATTTTTCCAAACTTCTTCTGCTGCTAAATATACTGTAAGGGATGCTGCGAGACGTGAGCGCTGAGGGGAAGCTGGTCAATTGATAGGTGCTAAACTGTGGAGAGCATTGTGCTGATGGGTTCATGGACTTTATGATAAACTGAAGTGAACGGCTTTATTGACTCATATCTTATGTACTGTTGGCATAAATCAAACTTGAGGCCTCAGGGGGGACGTCATGAACTGGTGGACCAACACTCGAGCTTTGGCGGATCGCGGCTAGAAAGCAGCGGAGGGAGTATTTACAACACATTTGAAGCCGGTGGCGTCTTTATCTTGCAGCATATAAAGTACATTTCCCACAGTGATAAAGGTCGAAACTACAAGACAGTTAAGCTGCTTCTCGTTGTATCGACCCTTGCATGTTACATTCTCTAATCCACACAATGTGCTAATTGGAGAGCATGACTATTGATCTCTGCCTCAATAAGGCTTGACCGCCCATGCTCGAGAGAGAGAGAGAGAAAGAGAGAGAGAGAGAGAGAGAGAGAGAGAGAGAGAGAGAGCGAGAGAGAGAGAGAGAGCAACTCACAAACACAGTACAATCACACAAAATCACAGGCTGTCCGAGAGCAGAGAGCTGCTCGAGAAAATTGTTATGATCACCGAGTCACGCTCGCCCTCCGGCCCGTCAAACATAATGATTTCACCTGAAATGACAAGCGCGGCATCATGTGGGGGCTCGAGTGAACATACGGAACACGTTTGAAAATCAATAACAAGGTAGATGTCTGGTCAAACACGCCCGCTTTAGTTTCCACGACACACCGAGCAAAAACACATGTTCAATACGGATGTCACACAACACGATGGAGGTGGTTCGACTGGAAAACTAAAAGTCCTGGGTCAGCTAGACTGGGACATCTAGTGGGCAGAGAGGGCAAAGATCAGACACTGTATGACCGTTTAAAGAGTTTGAGTTTGGGGAAACAGTGCTACATTCATTCTCCGTTCATTCACCTTTTAAAAGGCAGAGGCATGTAGTTATTTATTTATCTTTTTGTCTCTTTGTTTCGACCCGTTTCAGACAGCTGTATACAGACGGACCTGCCTGCACATGCTCACCAACAATCACAAATATCACGAGGATATAGAACTCCTGCCTTTGCCCTTTTCACTTAAGTACCATTTTTCATTTTCATCATATCATCATCGCTTTTGTCTCTCTTCATCAATTCAGTATTTGGTCGTTTATTGCAATCAGATGTGTTCACTACATATGTTTAGTCACTAGCACCTTCATGTTGCATTTTAATAACTTTTTACTCCTTTTTGTTTTGTTTTTTGTGGCCGTGACCAACATGACCTGCTGTACTTTTTCTTTTTCCCCCCCGACACTGCCGACTATTGCAGTACCTACTGTGGCATGTCTGAAGAAAACTTAAAGCAACATTATGTAGAAGTTGTCATTGTGGGATTCTGACGCCCCCTGCGACTTCTCAGTGTAACTCCACTGTTGTAAATATTAATCCCAGTTCTGTAACAAATTGTCAGACGTTATGTAGGTGCTGGCTACAGACAAAACTCACTATAACAATGCCATGTGTGGAAAACTTATCTTGAAAGGAAACGAAGTATGTAACGCTGTGATCGTACCCTCTTACTTAAGTTAAATAGTGCAAAAAACAAGCGATAGAGTGGCTGAGACAGAGACACCACTCACCCATTTACAAGACACTATTTATCTTAAGTTAAAAAAGTTGCATAATGCTGCTTTAAATATACGCTCCTGTATTCCTATCTATCACCTGTCTTTTCTGTCCGCAGTAACAATGTCATGTTAAAAATGGTAAATATATTTACTTTTCATCCACTGACAAGCCAAAAGAACACAGTGTGGGGTCACAAAAAAATCCTTCTTTTGGAAGTGAGACTCACCTTTCATTCTAAACAGCCAGTAGGACAGCGGGAACACTGACATGAAGACGAGCGAATATAAACCACCGGTGTATTGCTCCAAGTCGCTGGGGAGGACCGCGGACCCATTAAACAACATGACCAGAGAGACAGGCGTGGGATCACAGTCACTGCTCAGCATGCGTGTGCTACGAGGGCGTTTTCATTCAGAGATTAATCAGCGGCTCAGCCGGGTTTCCCCTCCTTCCGTGGGCGTAATCACACACATAATAGTTTGTGCCTGTACTTAAACATAATTTTCAAGTGCTTGTACTTTATACTGTAATTTATAGCATTTCCATCTGCTGCTACCATGTCACTTTCAGCTCCACTTCAAATTTAGAAGGGAAATATTGTACTTTTGACTCCACTATATTTACTTGACACCTTTACTTACTTTACAGATAATAATAATAACACATGTAATTCATTTTTATCAGCTGCCCCATTAAATTCATATACATATCAATGCATTCATTTCAATCCAATAGAAATATTTATGGGAAAAGGCTATTATAGGCTGATGATAACTTTTTTTTGTTGTTGAACTATCTGATGCTAAAAGCACGCCACCTGTTTTGATAAGGCGTGTGTTGTTTTCCGCTCATGATCCAGACGCTATTGTAAAGGTTTACAAAAGAGCTCCCCACTGTCAATTAACCATTCAGCCCGTCTGAATGAGGCCCTTTATGTCACGCACTTATGTATAGCTTGTGCTCTGACAGTATGTCTCCTGAACAAGTGTCGGTGCATTAGTTGCGGTTATGCCCCCGCGACAATACACAATACGCGCGGAGCAGCGACACAGGTGGGCCGGCATACAAACAATGCGCGCATCTGCAGCAAACGGCCAACGCTGATGTTTGAAGATACGCGGGAGAGAATGTTGTAAAATTTTTCCGATTTTCAATTTTGGGAGCACACACAAAGAGCGCAGAAGAAGAAAAAAAAGAAAGAAAAAAAAACAGAGTTGTACTCGTGGTTTTCGAAACAAACAATGTATTATTCATACAGGAGAGAGTGAACCTTGCCAGCGAGCAGGTGCTGGATGGCTAGAAAAACCAGCCGAGGGAGAAGAAAGAGAATGGGAAAGAAGGTTGTCAGGGGGAGAAAAGACAGACCAACAGACTGGAAGAGAGGAAAGAGAGTTTCCACAGTCACATGGGAGTGAGGCTGAACCGCAGGAAAAATACAGAAGGCGAGGGCGCAGCGTGAGGAAGACTCCCGCTGCAGAGAGGCGACGCGACAGAGAAAAATGCGCCGAGAAAGTCGACTTTGTCGTGAAGAGAAACGCTCACCTCTCTCACCGGACGTTCAGTAGCACAGGTGCAACTTCAATCAGCCTCCACTAGAGGTCAGTGTAGATTAAAGTATTTACATGTATATAAAAATAACACTCTCGTCTCCCTCCGGCTTTCTCTTTCACACACAGTGATTTAGATGTGCAGGGAGACTGATGGATGGTCCCTTTTAGCAAATGACTTTCAAATGTTCTGCACATATCCACACACACAGCAGTGTCTGAGTCGCTGCCAAGTCTGCACCACCATCTCATCAGCTGTAAGTCCTTCCCTGAAGCTTTAAGAGAGCAGTATACATAGCCTGGCATGCAGCCGGGCGCCCTGGCGAGTCGGGAAGGTGAGGTAGTCACAGGTAGAAGACCTGTTTAAAGACCTTGAGTGGCACACTGACCGGGCATGGCTGACCTGTTACTGCAGTGCAGCAAAATGTCTGACTTCACACTTTGAAACACACGCGCACACTGAATACAAATCAAACTCCTAAATACAGCATGAGGAACATCTTCTAGGAAACTGACTGCCGACGGAATTCAGCATTGATCGTTCTGACTGACTCTGGTCTGGCTAGAGGTTGGCATTAAAAGAGAAACTTGCAGCTCTATACCACTCTGTCAAACTGCCACAGCGTCTTGTTGCTCTTACCTCTTCAGCCTGGATTGTTTTTAGCAGCTTTTATGTGTCTTTTTTCCCCATGAATTTTTTAAAGTTCTTTTTTAAGACAGTAGACAGGAGGGGAAGAGCGAGAGCAGACTGCCCACTGGTTAATCGATCGCGGAAGCTGTTGTTCTCTTAGACGAATAAAAAAAACAAGTCTAAAATGCTAAAATGGGCTGGGCGGCCTGCCCAAGCATAATATATGTGTGGGAAACATTGACTACAGTGTTAGTAGTTTATGCAAATGAACAATGATAAAGTTCTCTCCAGCTGCCCCTGCATTCATTTGCTGGCAAAAATCCTCCAAATGGCAAAAGGGCTGCTGGATCAACTACAGACCGTACTGCCTTACTTTCTGTATCCCTGCATCTACGGACACAAACAGCACAGTCGGATCAAGAGAGAGAGGGTCGCCTCTCTGTGTCTCTCTTTGAGTTATGAGTGTCCCATCGAACTCAAACTGTCAAAACCAGGCAGGGCTGCAAAAACACAAACCAAGATATTTCCTAGAAGACATCGCCCACAATGTTTTCAGAGACATATTTCAGCACACTCTTTCGCTGCAGTACAGAAGGTTTGTGAATCAGAATTGCCCTCCATATTGTTTCTGTACTGGAAAATTGGAAGCTGAAAAAAAATCCAATCACACTGTAAAACTAGGCGGGCGGATACAATATTGTCCCTGTTCCTGTTTATTGTCTTTCTCCCACATCAAAATGCTATAAGGAGATATTTGAGTGCACTGTTCAGCTGTAATATGATATTATTTGCTACCAGCTGGCCGCCTTACTCTTTCCTGTTTGAAAAACAGATGACGAGCCAAAACAGGAGGATCGCGCCCAACTCGCAGTGCATCACCTATCAGCGGGAGTGTTTTTTGGTCCAGTTGCTAAAGGTTTTTTTGAGCAAAAGGAATACCAAATCACCAATTAAAAAATATATATATTTGAATCTCTCTACAGAGACAGCCCAATCTTTCCAGCGGTGAAATGCCTCTCTGAGGACAGATGCTGCTGTTAGGCTCATCCATCGTCGTCTGTGTCTCTGTGGACAACAGGACAACAGGACAATGACAACAAGCACGCGGCGCTTCCAGTACGCTGATTCAGCAGCTAATCCGAAGGCACAAAAATGATCCAACCTATAACAAAGGACAAATGTTCCTGCGCTGCACACCCAAAAGCCTGCAAAGTCACAGAGGGTGTATGGCGCACTATCGATGAACGCGCACACAAATGCATTTGAGCACACAGCCGCACACGGGCAAGATGAAAACCAGGAATCCATACTGACTCGCAGGGAGCGTTTTGTTTATGAGTCAATATGTGCAACCGGTTGTTTAGATTGGAGAACGAGATATCATGTAGATAACTGCGAGCGGTACAGAAAGACTGTAGGTACTATTAAAATGGATGATTAATTTTTAATTGGGAGAGGAGAGGAGAGGAGAGGAAAGGAGAGGAAAGGAGAGGAGAGGAGAGGAGAAGAGGCTGTGATTATGTCTGACACCCAGGCAGAGTCAAATGCTCTATTGTGTTAAACCTGTCAACTGTCACCAAAGAGAGCGAGCGAGCGAGGGAGAAATAGACTGACGGAGGGGGGGAGAGAGAGGCTGTCGTCATGGACACGACACACAGCATCAATTCCCCAGGTCGGGGTGCACACGAAGCCGCACACACACACACACACACACACACCTTCCTCATCTATTTTCACTCAGCTACCAAGTATCGGTAAAAACGACACAGACAGTCATTCCCATTTCATCTATTATGCTCCGGCCGGCAAACGCATCGATCCAGCATACATATAACGCACACTGTAACACATTTTCAAACACAAACTGTGTGCACGTCACCACACACGCGTTTAAGTTTCTGTGCTGCCGTCCCTGTGATAATACCAGACCTTGTGGACATGAAAAACTTCATTATCGTGGCCGTGCAGGCTATAGCGCCCATTAGTATTCTGCACAGGAGGCTCACAAACAAGCACATAGGAAGGAACACACGCATGCATGCAGGGTGATGTTACTTTATAGAAGAGTTGCATTTGCCTCCCAGAGGATAATTGCATCCAAGACTTTCCCGCCTCTCTCCCATCTTTGGAATAAGTAAACCGTACTACATTTGTCTGAGGAGATTTCTGTTCCTCAGCTGGATGAATCAATCCCTGCTGCAGGAATATGATCGGTCGCAATCACGAGGTGGGATTGTTTTCTAGTTTCCTCATTATGTATACCACTCACTATTGACCTCAGTGTTTGTCCAGTCATGTGACCTACTGTATCGTCTGTCCTTTACCGTGCCTTTCTCTAGCTAATTACACTGTGAAGCCGTGTGCTACTGTCTCCAGGCTTTAAGGCTCGATTCATCCAGATGACATTATTTTTATGTATTAGCATCTGTGCAGAAATGCAAAGCGCCGAAATGATGAAAGCACTGAAAAATGACATTTAAACATTTCTCACGGCAGACTTTCTATAAACAATGTCTCCGTCCCTGTGAATAAATCCACAGCTCCGGTTGTAAACACTTTTCTCTGGAGCCGCTTTTCAGCTGTAGAAAACACTGTAGCTGCTTTAAGAATCTGTCGACGGAGAGCTCTGCGGATTATCCAGACTACCAAGGACACTAATGCTGCAAGATGTTGAATTTTTAAATGCTTTTTAAAAAAAATTCTGTTACCACTCAAAGACTAAATTACATTCACGTCCATTGTAATTGGAAGTGAAGGAAGACTTTTTCTACAAATATCTAAAAACTAAAGCAAATAAAACAAAACAGGGGGGGTCCAAAATCACTCCTGCAGTCACTGCGCTGTTGCTTCCTCTATAGAGTAATAGACACTCAGTACTGACTAGCAAGGAGTAAACTGAGATTTCAGACACTTATGAAACACTGTCATCATACCTGCCAACGTTAGGCTGGGAAAAATAAGGAGATTTTTCTGTAAGAATGCTAAAACAAGGGTACATTCCAATATAATACAGTATCTGTCTCTCCCTGACACTGAACATGTCAACCAGCACTTAAAAGAAAACATTGCAGTAACAGATTAACAAGTCACTTTGTAAACTTCATCAAAATGATTGGCCACTGCAGCGTGACGTCGGGCTGCTTTGGTCCAAAAGTTAATACGGTTTCAGCTTTTCATCGCAGGGCCATAGTTTTTCTGCAACCCCCCCGTGGTGAAGAGGAGGCGTGCTGCTTTTTTATGCCCGCAACACCTGATCTGACTGAGGCCGGAATGATTCTCAGCTTAATTCACTGTCAGCCTGTCACTCCTTTATAACATATACCTTTGGACGAAAAACTAATTACTGTGATGTACCTTCAGTGGGGAATAAATGTTGTTATATTTATTAATTTCAAACTTTATTTCCGGCTGGCATGAGGGGGAATATAACTTATTTGACAGGAGGTCTTGTGAGAATCTACTTCATTTATTTATTTCACTTTGCCCTAACTCTAACTGTAATCATACTATAATTGATTTTCTTTGTGTTTTTTTCTAATACCGTTTTCGTAGTTTTATTAAATGGGCTAACCCCAATCTTCAACCTTTAGAGGAAGTGCGTTTAGCTTGCAATATAGCCATAAACTCACATGCATATTGAGTATGGAGCAAATCATCGAGGAGAGCTTGAAGATTTTCTTTTTCAGTGATTGGACCGACTTTCAGTCTATAAAGCCATGTCTCTTATCAGTCGAGCTTCTTAGTCGTGCACACCTGCTCGCGCCTGAATGTGCGTGTTCGTGTGAGAGGTGTTCTCATATGCGCTCTTCGCGCATATCGCTTTAATGCAGAGTTAACAAAGAGCGAGTTCACCTCAAGTGAAAGACCCTCGAAGCATGGTGGGGAAGAAAGTGCTAGATTCCTGGAAAACCACTATGGAGAGAGAACACGGACAGACACAGACACGAAAACACACACCTGATGAAATCACTTTAAGGCGTCACATGCTCCCTTTTCACAAAGGCAGCAGGAACACAGGTCATGACGTGTCACACAGTGTGGAGTGGACCTCCACAGCTATATATAGCTCTGAGAGGAATCAGATTTGGTGAACCGGAGGTGGGAACTGATGAGATCACACATACCCATATGTGTGCGTGAGTGTGTGCCGGCGTACGTACATACATGCATCCACGCACACACACACACGCACACACACGCACACGCACACACAAACGCGCACATGCACACACACACACACACACAAAAGGCTTGGATGGAGCCAGACTGACATCATGGAGACTCGGAGACGGACAAGCTGACAAAGCAGCGGGAAGGCAGCAGGAGGGTGTGAAGTGACATCGAGGCGACTCCCTGGTGGAAGAGCTAACTGCGGTGATGATGAGGATGAGGATGGCAACAGGATGGTGGAACTGGTGTGATTAATAAAAGAAGGATGTAACTGCACACTTATACATGTAGTACATGACGAAACATGCAGCCCTTCAAGGACATCACAGTATTAATAAGACATGAAACCACAACATGATAAATCACCCACGAAGTGTATAATCTGTTTTCTCCATATGATTTGAATATGTTTGACTTTCACCAAGGATATGAGGACCTGTCTGGGGAAGACGATCAAACTGGGAGACACTCAGGATGAAGGAGACGAGTAACGTATCGCCTGCTCAGAGACACGGGTAGTTATAGGTTTGCACTGTATGATGACCGCGCTAAGTCGTGTTGCTCATCCTTCATGTAGGTAAGAAGTCGAGCACTGTTCCATGATGTTGTTCCTTCATGAAACAAAAGACAAATATGTAAAGAGTCAAATAATTGTAGATTTTTAAACATTTGATTGTTTTCTTATGTTACAGTTACAGAATCTGAACGATAATTAGCTCTTTAAAAAGTAAAATCATTACAAAGACAAATTTTGTTTAGAAGAGCAACAGGTTTTGTGCTGCTTTCATTCGGATACAGAACAACACATCAAATAACTCTTATTGCCTCCCGCAATAACCGGTTATAATCAGTGTGTGTGTGTGTGTGTGTGTGTGTCTGTCTGTACTATGATGTATGTGGTACGAAGTCTGTGAGGTGCCCTCAATCTTGTCTGCTTTGTATGATGAACTCTCTGTTCCCCAAACTATGAGACGTATCACTCACAACTGTGACAGCCACCCAGAGGCCCGGTTATACACACTCACACACACAGACGCACAAGCACACACACACAGACTGACAGACGTCAAGTTGATGCAGAGCAAAAAAGATGACAGACGAGTGCCACTCCACAAACTGACAAGCAGTTGACACATTTACAGTAATAGAGAGATGCGGAGCGTTGTTGCTGTCAAGAGCGACAGTGATGAAGTCTCTCAGCAGGGTTGGATATATTTATCATTTATCAAGTTATTTTCTTAATTTATGGTTTTTAATTTTATTTTGTACCTTTATTTATCCCTGAAACGTCAGGGCAGAGTCCTGTTAGGATGAATTGCAGTTTAATAACACCATAATCATGAAGACCATCATCGCAATGCACCCTTTAACTTCCACTCAATCTGAAGGAGATACATTTGATAGTGTGAGAGACAGTCCTGCAACAATCCAACATGCTCCACACTAAATGCAAATATGCCTGACATGTCATTGAAGTGATCATTAGTGATTGCCTGAGGACAGAGCCAGAAAAAGAAGTAGACAGAATAAAGGGGGGAACAAAGGGCAGCAGTTGTGAAAGAGGTGTGACAATTATGACAAACATGCTACTTATTTTGAAATGTTAATCTAAAAAAACAGAGATCAAGTTTAAATGAGAGACTCCTTAGACACATATTACCCTTTCAAACTTATTTTTCTCCCTCCATTTCCCTGTTTTTGCCCTCCTGCTTCAAGGAGACATACTATGCTCATTTTTAGGTTCATTATTTTAATTTGGGTTAGTGCTATAAGCGATTTACATGCTCTAATTATCAAAAACACATCAGTTTGTTGTATTTATTCACTCTCCCAATGAAACGCTCAGTTTTAGCTCCTGTCTCTTTAAGCCAAGTCTGCTCTGATTGGTAGCTGTGCTTAAATAAGTCTTATGTGCTGAACAAGCAATTACTTCATAATTGATGCAAATGTATGACCCTGTGATGTAGTGTGATGTCACAGAATTAAAGGTGGGACTCCTGACGAGGCGTTTCAGGAGCAGTGTTTTCTGTGGGAGAGCAGAGATTCGGTCAGTGTGCTCTATGACCTTTTTAATTTTCAAAGTCTTATACTTGGACAGGAACCTATAAACACTGAAGGAAAGGACAAAGCATAACAGCATAACTCCTTTAGCGTTACTTCACTTTCTTTATGTCTCCAAACTCTTATCCACAGTACTCACCTCCATCCTGCTCCCCTTCTATCACTCTACTTCCCCTTCATTTCCTCTCTCCCACCCTCCTCTCACTCTCTGTCATGAGGTCAGCAGCACTGTCTCTCAAGGTCGTCCCTGTCCGAGGTCTGGTGTCCTCATGCCTGGATGGCTGAGTGGAACAGACAGCTCTGGCCCAGTTGGGGACCATCAGACTTTTAGTGACTCTGACCACCAGCCTCCCAGGTGGATTGGACCGATGTGCATCCTTTCTTTGTTCCCATCCACTGCTGTCCATTACAAAGAGTGTGACACAGAGAGGAAGGCAGGGGGATGGAAATAAAGGAGTGGCCTGGAGAGGGATGGAATGAATCTAATTAAACTTTCCTTTAAATGAGTCTACAATGTTAACAGGCAGAGCTGCCTGGAAATATGGGTCAGCTTTCAGGTGGATTGGAGTGTGGTGAGAAAACAGGACAAAATAGCTTATCATTTGTGTTATTTGGATCATTGGCAGCTGCTTTCCAATCTCACCGACGCTCTGGCTGTTTTGTCTTTTTCTAGTGGCACTCTCCATTAAGCTTATTTACCAGGGGTCCATTAAATGGCTTAACATTAACTATGTTGTTGTTCTAATACAACAATGGGTGTGTATAGCTAGATATGAAGTATAACATTGATAATTCAAGGCTCACCAACTTTTATCAGTCTGAGAGCATCTCAAAGAGAGAGCATAATATGGAGTAATATTGTGATATGGTGGATGGATTAAAACAAGTATAAAGAAATAAAGTATACAATGCTAAAATGGGTTGCCAAATATACTTGGGCCAAGTTAAGCATATGTGTGGGAAACACTGCTCTGCATTCAATAGGTTACATGTATTAGGAGACAGTTTAAGAGATTTAAGGAGCCCTGCGGACGACTTGGTCCAGCATGTGCATGCACTGCCATGTTTCTAGAGAGGCCCAAACACTAGCTCTATCAAGGACCTGTCATGCTTTTCTTCATATTTTTAGGGGCTACTGTAGGGGAAGGTGAGATGAGGGGCGTTCACTTGGTCGCAATCTGCAATCCCACCGCTAGATGACACTAAACCATACACACCGCACATTAAATATGTTATGTCAGGCTCTTGGAAGGTGCGATGGATATTTTTAAGTATTGTCTGATGTGTACATAGACCAAACAATTACTTGATTAACAGACAAAGCAGAATCTTCAATATCCCTAATATTTTTTTGAATGGATGGATTTTTAACAGCAATAAAGGTAAATACTGAAGCAGCTGCCCCTGCATGCTGAAATTACCCCAGTGTTCTTTCTTTTTCTTTATGTCTCAGATTCACCTCTGTTGAAGCCCTAGAGATGAACAGATTTAAGCCTGTGTTTCCTGTTTTACTGTGGTCTCCAGCCGGCTCTGGCAGATTTGCAGGTCAGAGTTCACACAGACCGGCCAACAGAAACAGTGCTGCACCGGGGTCAGGAATAGATAATGCCACAGTCTGTCTCTCTGTCCCCTCCTCTCCGGCCACACTGCTTATTTTCCACGGGTCTAATGATTGCCATTTTCCATCCATCCACCAAATACCCTCAGACTATCCCTCCTTTTTTATTTTTTTTTTAGCTTCAACCAGAACTGAACCTGACCCCTACTCAGACCCTGCAACTACCTGTCTGCCCACATGTACCTGCACCTGCCTTCCTTTCTGTACCTGCCTGTAAGCCTCCACCTTCACTTTGACAATAAATCGCTAATCCTGTCCACCCGCTTCATCTGCATTTGGGTCCTTCCCATGCTGCCTCATGCTCGCCCGCCGCCGTGACAGATAAGTTATTCCTCTGGCTTGTTTCTTGACTATTTTTAGAAACATTATCACACGACCACTATCACTATCACTCTCACGCTGTTTGTCATCAGTATTTATCTTATTACACAGATCGGAGTCAAGACCTCTTTTCTGTGGCAGAGGAAGGGTTAGCTGGATGGAAATATTATGTGAACATACTTTTATTTAATTAGGAAACAAATTAAATCTTGCCCCTTAATTAATAGCATGATCATAGGTTTATTACATTATGAATGTGTTGGTAGATACATGAGTCAGTCAAGGCCGGCACAATTCTATAATGATAAGAGCAGTACCTTTTTGTTTCTAGTGTAAAGCTGCGAATACAAACACACATTCACCCTCGAGGATGAACTTTGGACTGAGAGTAAAGATTCAGGCGTACACATCGTGGCTCACATGCTGCCACACAGCAGCAGGAGTGTAATTGAGCCCCAAGGCATTTTAATAGCTATAGATAGCTTAGATTTATTCACTGCTCTGATAGCTAAAGTTAGCTGTAAATTTATCCGCCTGCCAGGGGAACTTGTCAACGCAGGATGGAAAAATACACTTCCATCGAGTTAGTTAGCCTTTAATGACTGAGGGGCTGGCTGGAAAGAGCTGATTAGAAAATTAATTATTTATCAAAATACTACTAAAAATTTCTACCCAAAACTGAAAAATTGAGGACGAGTCATTAAGGTGTAAATTAGACGTTCTGAATTTCAAATCAGGGCTATAAGTCTTTATGTGTGAGCGCATGTGTGAGTATATGTTTGTATATGTGTGTGTGGGCGAGCGGGTTCCTGCTGTACGTATGTATGTATGAACAGTAAGAGTGGGTCCCCACAGCACCGACCAGGTTTTGAAGTTGATTTCTCGTAGAAGACCAGGTGACATTTAGTCTAAACTTTTGAGACAAGGTATCACACCGTTACTATATGTGGGTCAGTTGCAGCGGAGCAGGGAGATCCATCAATCAAGATGTAAATGGTTGGATCCCTGACTCTTCCAGTCTTATCATCACTTTGAGGCCTGGATAAGAATTCACATCCAAACTTATCATCTGAATGCCTGTATTACAAATCCTCTGAAATATGCTCTGATTGTGAACATTTGACTCATCGTCTTCAAATAGCAGGAAAAAAGTCAGAACCAATTTTGAATTATCTTTCCCCGGTGGCCATATACGATTCTTTTGGAGGGAAAAGTGCTCACTCTGTCTGGTCACGATAATATCTGTGTGCATGTGTGGGTGTGTGCTCTTCGAGATAGTGTCGAGTATGTATCTATGTATACCTATATGCCGAGTGATGACAACATGTGCGGCTGGAGCACTGTCATCATTTTTGCCACATTTACATATTGCACAGTACATTAACTTCATTTATGTATTTTTACTTTTATCATAGCACATCCTGTGTGTTAATGCATGCGTGTGAGTGTAGTGCCCCTGTGAGCTTGATATAAATTGTAATGGATAATTTGGTAAAGTAATGGATGTCACAGCCTATTAACTGCAAAGACTGCTTATACAGCAAATTTAGAATATGGAGGGGGAAAAGAAATTCTAATCACAGCAACACAATGTAACAGTTTAATGTACAGTATGGAACGTCCCCGTTAAGAGAGAGAAGTTGAAGGTTAAGAGGAGCATATGCGGGACAATAAGAGCCATGTGAGTGAAGCTGCATTTCAGCACCATGGACAGAGACACAGAGAAAAAGTGACAGTCAGATCTTTTGTAGACCAAAGACTGATTTTCACCAAGCAGTCTTGTTTAGTTCAGTTTGTTAGAAATTGAAATAGTTATTTGTTGCATTTCCATTGTCAAAAGTTGCGGATGGCACCAAAAGAGCCATTCCGTGCCATCCACTTTTTTCATGACCCTTCTGTTTCGGTTCCTTGCACATTGATCCATTACTAAAAAAGTGGATATAAAACACTGCAGTCAGAACAACCAAAATCTAAAAAAATGAAAAGGGGGTGACACCGGTGACAACAGCATCTACATTTAAGACTAACGTCCTCGGTGGAAATAAAAAGCAGATCTGGCGTTTAGGTACAGTTACCACCAGTTGTCTACAGTTTAAAGGGTACTGTGCTGACAAGACATCGATGGAGAAGAAGCTCAAGTCAGACTGATGCACTTTCAAGGATTGCAAGGGTCTTTGCATTTGTTTCTGAACACAAAAGAACAAAAAAATAAATGAACACAGCACCTCTTCTTGAAAAGAAAAAACACAACACATTGACCTTTTTCGCTGCATGATAACAAGCAAAAGAACCTTCTCACAAAACCTAAATAAAACTCCTCAACTCTGGAAAAAACTGCTCAAATGTTTCGTCCACTCTCTGACATCTAAACAAATGTAATCAAACAGGACATCCTGGCCTTTTACTTTCTATAATTGAGCCAGAAGAAAGAGAGAAACCTCATATATCCAAACAAAAACAGGCCTCAACCGTACAACACACGTGTCTCAGAGAACAGAGGCAGAGAGATGACAACAGTCACAGCTTCAGTACGACGTGGAGCCGCTGGCACAGAGACACCTCAAACAGCCTACTGCTGCTCTGCAGCACGGCAGGGGGATATACAAGGTAAACAGAATAGAGGATTATGATGTCACACATTTAACACTGACTAAGCTCCTCCTTTATCTAGTGGCAACTACCACAGGTGAATGTTTACACAGAGGTTTTTAAAAATGAGTTTTGCTAATTGCAACCTCAGAGGCAAGGACACCTGGCTGTACACATTTTGAATGTTGATGAATGTTTGTGATATTTTATGACTTGGTAATTTGTTCTTTTTCTTCTCTTTAGCTGTTATATGTTTATTTTATAGCTTCTTTACAAAGTGATTTTTTATCTTAATGAGACGTCACTTAAATAAAGGTTAAATAAAATACAACTAGGAGGCCTAAATGTGTCTCTAAGCTACGCTTTTATTTCCTTCTTCTGTTGCCAGTGCCTGTTTTAGTGACATCATCATTACTGTACTGTATGTAGGCTGAAATTGTAGTCAAATATTCATTGTTTTCTTTCAGCTTTCATGGGGGAGTCAAATGACAATGATACATGACAAAATGTGAGTCTTTACTTAAATTGGAGTTGCTGGCTGCGGATGGCTGCTAAAACCCTGAGTTGGGTCATGTCGAGGTGAATTTATCAAACCTTTTTCAGCATAATGACCAAAAGAAAAAACAAATAAGTATCAACCCTCTTCCTTCAGTTGCTTCTTCTTCTTCTCTGCAGGTTGAATTTCTCTTCCCTCCTCTCTCCACCAGTCACACCTTTGGTTTGCCCCCCTCCACCTCCCAACTCTCAGACTGCTACTAATAGGGGTTTATTTTTAGAACGTGTGAGGTGTGTGTGTATACACATGATGGATGAAGGTGATGTTTCACATCTCTCTCGTAGGGGTGGAGAAAGGTGAGGGAGGGATAGATGGAGGTGAAGGGAGCAGAGGTTGAAAAAGGGGGGGTCAAGAAGCAGAGGCTTGAGAGGACATGATGTTACTATACAGTAAGTGTGGAGCTGAATGGTGTCGGGCCGTGAGAGAGACAGAGCTTCCACCTGTAATCTTCCCTGGAGCTGCAAAAACCGGCCGACGGGCAGCTGAAGATCAACAGGCCGCTCTGCAACCATATGACAGCGCTCTTCTTCAGACAGATGAGGGATGACAGAGACAGCCTGATATATTGTTCCATCCAATTAGAATACAGCTCGCACCGGTCTAGGCTTTGGGCGAAAACTGAAATTTAATCAATTCCCATCTTCTTCTCTTTTCCTCAATATCTCCGGAGAGGAAGTCTGGTCAGAGGTGAGAAGCCTGTAACCCGCTTTAAATTATGTTGGAAGTGGATATAAGAAGTAGAGGGTGATAATACCACACTGATATAGACAGCAACAGCACCTGACGGGCAGAGCAGGCTGGGAGCACTGACTCAATCAGCTTGGGACGGAGCGAAATGTGAACAGCATGGAGCAGATTACGGCTAAAAGAGTGGGGTAGGTGCCAGGGAAAACAAAGGATAAGAAAGCAAGCAACAGATACACAGACGGATTATTCGGCATACAAGGAGTGCACAAATAACTACAAACCAACTGTCGCTTTTCCTTTAATAACTTGATCTGGAATGCCACTGCATGTGCATAAAACTGGCGGCACGTCGGAAACAGACATCTTTAAATTTAGATCTTCGAAGAGGAACTTCTTTTTTTTTCGCGCAGGCTCTGACCTTGAACTTCCACGAGGAGTTTATTTTTAGGCCATCTTTTCATCTCGACTGCAGATGTACGAGTCATGAGGTGTCAGAAACAGACAGAAACCGAGGGAAATAATCAGCGCGGGCGAGATAATTTAAGTGAGAATCTTCACATGTCTGGCAACAACACAAGGGAGTTCTTAAAATGGATGTGAGCGCTCAGACGTGATGGGATGTGACGTTTTTCCTCCCTCGCTCTATTCCCATCCTGTCCTCTCACTTTGTTGCTTTCCATCTTTTCCCACACTTCACGATCTCCTTCATCTTTTTTTTTTTTCTCCATGTCACCAAACAGATTACCAAATGACAAAACAGTTGTCAGAACTTGGCATCGCAGCCAGGAAACTCTCAAATGAAGTGGAACAAAATCTTGTAAATGAATTCAAATATATCTCTGCTCTGCTGCCCCGCATATCACTTCTACGCACACCCGAGGCCTCAGCTCTGCTTCCTGCTGGGTCTTCATACTGCCTTTTGTGCATTGATATGAGACAGTGTCTCCTCTTCACCCCATGGTAAAGCACACAAGCGTGGGACTTCAGCTTGGAGTAACTTATCCTCATGATAATGAATAATTCTCTCCCCACTGTGAGTGCCATTACCACACACTGTGATAAGGCTTAGAACTCTCCATTCACACAAAATACAGAGACACTCATGCACACCCGGTCACCCCTGCAAGCTCTTGTCAGAATCCGCCACAGCAGGCGGCCAATGTTTTATTCATAAAGCTAAAAAATTGACGTTTAATGTCAATTTCCATCAAAAAGGAAGGAAAATGATGGACAGGTGTGTGATGGCGTTTGTCAGACACAAGAGGGAAGGTGACAGAGGTGACACTGCTAAACTTAATAAACTCTGCAGGTGCTTGCAGGAGCACGTTCAAAGGAAGGATATACTTACAGCACCTAACAAGGTGGATCATTCCTCCAAGTTTAACCGGAGGGGAGTGGGGGCAAACAGTGGAGCTTTTATGGCCATATCAAATTTGTCATGTTGACTATCACTGGAGTAATGCAGGAACGAGCCCTCAAACCTGGAAATAAGATAGCAATCTTTACTTTAAGTTCCCTCGTCTCAAAGTCAATTGCTGTCTTGAATGGGTTTTTGGTCAGATGCTGGAAATTCGATTGGTGATTAACTCAAGCTTAAAAGATTTTCCCAATTCATTCTCCGACATCAAAATGTCAGTAAATACTCTACTCGTGGATCGTGAAGCTTTTACGTGTCTTTAAAAGGTGCCTGGTAGAAAGTGGCTAAATGAGACTGCACAAAGGTTGTTGGGGACATTAAATGTTGTTTAATGTTTAATGAGAAGAATTATCATCTACTCTTTGCAAAACTATTTCAATTTGAAGAAGACTTATGATGCTTTTTGTGTCTTTCCTTTCCCTCAGTGTTTATAGGTCTTTGTGCACATAAAAGAACTTGAAAGTTAAAAAAAGGTCCACACCAAGAGAAGCTCCTCTCTCCCACATAAAAACACAGCTCCTGAAACGCCTCGTCAGTAGTCCCGCCTTTAATTCCACTTCGTCACCACGTCTTCGTCACCACGTCTTCGTCACCACGTCACACATTTGCATATTCAATGCTGAGCGGCTTGTTTGGCACATAATAATTGATTTAGCACAGCTGCTCTGTTGTTGTTAGCTGTACTGGGTCAGGCATGTGTGAGCTGACCAATCAGAGAAGACTTAAAAAGACAAGCGCTAAAACAGAGCGTTTCAGACGGAGAGGGAATACAGTACTGCAGCACTGGACAGTGTGAGAATACTGATGTGTTTTTTGAGCACTACAGCATGGTGACCCAAAATAAAATCATGAACCTTAAAATGAGCATAATATGTCTTAAATGTTCCTTTGTTTGCCACAGGGTTTATTTTCTGCAGGAATTTTAAAAAATCTGATGGAAAATCCCGATTGGCTTTTTGTTGAGGGAACAATGGCAATGCTGACTTCAGGGCCAACAAAATTAAAAAAAAAAAAATCAATAACAATGTGATCTTTGCCCCAATAGAGCTGGTTAGTGTACATTAAACACCCAGACTCGACACCATACAACCGCATCCGAGGGTTTTTCATAATAAGATACAAAAAGTGATGGCAGCACTCTCATCTCATGCAGGCAAATACACACAAAGCTCAGCATCTCTGCGCTGGGGCTAGGGCTCGGACCCGGCATATTTTATTCATAGATGAAAGGTTGATAACAAAATCTCTTTGGTCATGACCACGAGTGTGCTGCAAAGAGAATCAGCTTCAAGGTACTAGAACTGAAAAACAGTCTGTGGAAATGTGAGTGTGTGTTCTTCTGTCAATCAAGGCTGATATGTGTGTTTTACGTGTATAAAACTGGTGTGGAGGCATACATGCCCATGTGGCAGAAAGGTGAAGCAGCACATGGGGGAGGTAGTCAGAGATTATTAATTAGAAACTACAACGATCTAACGGCCTCTGGAGGAAGACTAACACCCAGTTTCATTTAGAAAAGTGTCAAAGCTCCTAACGGATGACTCTTACTCTGAGGGAGGAAATAGATGTGACTATTTCTTGGTGCTCATATGTATACTGTGAAATGCAGGTGAATGTTTCCTGCAGTAAAATACGAAGGTACATTGGCGGAGAGTGCATTTTATAAGCCACAGGAAGTGAAATCTCTGTGAGAAAGAACGTGCGATCTGTTTCACCTGAAGAGAGTTACGTTATTATTTCATTAATTATAGTATATTATGACCAGCATGTGTTGCTGCTCATTACACAGCAAGACATTAATCATCAGACATGAAATATTGATTTAACACGTCAACTAGAAGCTAAATTAATTTACAGGCCCATACAACATGTTTGTGTACACTTCCTGTGAAGTAAAGTTGTTGGGGCACAAAATGTTGCTCAATGATGTGATTTAAAAAAAGAAACTAATTGCACTTTGTCCCTGTTAAAGTACAGTCATTCATTATTTAGCTAAAACAGATGCAGAATGCATTCTGTGGTCAGCGCTGTATGCCTGCAGACTTTGAGAAAATTGGCTATTTTGAATTGTGATGATTTATAAGGCAATGGGAGAGTTTTTGACCCATCCAACACAAGAGGAACTATTTTATGTAGGCATGCTAAATACAGACCCAAAGGGCTTTTTCACAGACCAATGTTTTGGAAACAATCAGGTTCTCCACCATGATGGGATTATGTGATATTAGTGAAAACCATCTGTAGACAGGCAGTGAAGTCACCCACTGGTTTGAGGACTACTGTTTTGAAGTTTGGCATTACAGCCGTTGCCATCTTGGCATTGGGAGGAGGAAGGGTTGAGCTTGGGAGGATACTGATTATATCTGGTGAGAATTGAGGACACACCGTGGCAATAACTTATCAATAACAAGGTAGCCACGCATACCCTGCGTAATCATCTACTACCTATGTTATATAACCATAACTAATGTGTGTAATAATGTAATAATTCAAGTGAGAAGTAGGCTCGTTTTCTCATAAGCCTCCATAAAATTGGAAATCTTGTAGCCAGCTGAGCTGGCCATTAGAAAGAATGCAGGTTTAAAAGACTTCCACACTGGCTTCACTTTTTAGACTTGAATTATTTTATACAGTCAGTGAACTAAATGGTGGCACAAAAGCACAACATAGATATGTGACAATAGGTGAACTGATCCAAATTATGTTAAAGTATCACAGAATGGACATATTTCATCTGTTTGCCATGTGACGCAACAGGTGAGCTGACAGTCTAAGTCTCTTTACTCCTCTGGAAAACCTTTTTTCACACGCTGGCCCGGCTTGACTAGTGGTCAAAGGAGTGGCTGGTCTTCCTCCCTGGAGTATTACCAAAGAACAGCTGACAATAAAGCTCCCCTAATTCAATCCAAAACTCATCAGGTCACCAGTTACCTAGTTGTGAAATGTTGGCTTTTCACCAGCAGGACACTGACACAACTCCTGAAACAGCTGAAACCAAACGATAAATGAGTAAAACAGAGTGGATGTCTGAAAGTACAAACATTGACGCAGGAGAGAAACTAAACTTCAAACCACAGAGATTCAGATGGTAACAAAAGTACTGAGAGCTACACAAAACGTTTTTATCTCTTGTCTCCTGCACCGACATGAGTCTCCCGATCGCAACACATGCTAGTTTGCAACACAAAAGTGCCAATAATGGCAATGGTAAAATCCCCATATCTTGTTGAACTTCCTCTGGAACAATGTACATCTTTACCATCCTTCACTGCTCATTTCCCAAAATTGTGAAACAACAAACTCCAGTGATGGCTACTTTCTAGTCTCCTCTACATATTGTACGAGCCTGCATGGCGACACAAAACAGAGGTACGGTATGTGACAATGGCAGGGACAGGAGGCGCTGTAGGAGGAGGGCACAGACAGAAGGAGGAACCTGTGCTGTCTGCTCGGACTGTTTGTACTAGATAAGAGCACGGACAGAGGACAGATCGATAGGCCTCACAGAGAATCCACGCAGCAAAGGCCACAACATCTGCAGGCTAAGATCAGTGTCACGCAACAGCGCGAAGATGCACATGTACAGTCGGTGTGCGTGGACTGGTAAACTTGATGTATGCGTTTGTGCGTGTGTGGGAGGACAAACGACTTGAGCAGTATTTAATACATCTTAATTGCACGAAAAGAGAGCCAGTCTCACTATTGGGTAAATGGATGCAAACAAAGCTCTAGGGCAGGGAAGGAGAAGAGGACGCACACATACACACAGCAGCAGCATGGCCTTGTTTCCCCTACAGAGGCTAATGAAACAAACTAATTAGTGGGCAAAGTAGGGGCAAGAAGGAGGGTGACTACAAATGACTGTCATCAGTAATGCACACACACGCACACACCGAGCTATAACCAGACACAGTCAGGCTCCTAGCCGGCGTGTAGGTCTACGGTGGGATCGGCAGGGGGCTGTGATTATAGTTAAAACTGATGGAAATAATTATACACACAAACACACTGTGTGGTATAAATGCTCAGTGGGGGTATAAAATCAAGAAAAAAAATTTCTACCAACTTTATCCAGTGAGATGGAATAATAACCCAAGTCGACCCGGGGCTTCCTTAATGTCATCTTCCTTTTTTTTTTGCATATGTTAAATGACCGCACGCAGTTAATTCTGTCACCTCATGCTTGAGTTAAATGGCACGTCCCTCAGCACCTCGGCTCAGCCAAAAATGCCACACAATACCCAAATACCAAACTGTGAATGGCCTTGATGAAATCCCTATGTAGCCCGGCCATTATACAGTTCAGCCCTCGCTGGCTCCCATCGCACCGAAGCAGGCGTCGCTCTCTTTCTCTCTCTCTCCCATTGGAGCAGACACGCAGGAGCCAGTAGTCATGGTAACTCCATTCTGAGTAAACTTAAGGATGTGTATGTGCACACACACACACACACACACATGCAATGTTTTTAATAAATACTTCATGGATGGGAGCTGGTGACGGGGCTTTGAGACACTGTAGCCAGTTAGTTCTGTGAACACTAGTGAGTTTGTTTTGCAAGCAAAATGTCAGACTGCATGATTTACTGCTGTAATGTTTCCGTTTCCTCGTCTGACTTTTTAGACGTGTGCGCGCGCGTGTCTGTTTCTGCGTGCGGGTATTCGCTGGTGTTTGCGTGTGGCCATGAAGCCGACAGATGTCCGGAACATCAATTATTACAATTATTCCAACTCTTTCATACATTTTAATTTGCGCAAATTAGCAAATTAGTACAATCACAGTCAATTCAGCCGGGTTTTGGACCGTTTTCCTCAGGGCTTTAATTGGCTTTGGATTATTCTGTATTTTTCTTATTGTCAACAAATCCCGTGAAAACATAAAAACCAACAATGTGATATTCCGTTTGTCAGTGCGTTTCAACTTCCCCACCCTGCCTGTGGCACCGAGCCCATTGGGTCTTAGAGACCTTAAGGATTAGTATACTTTTAGTGGAGCATTTCCGGCAACAGCAGGATGGTGTATAATTGACTGAAATTAACTATAGTGCCCATATTCACTGTAAAAAGGAGCATGTACAATACAGCAGTGTAGTCCATTTGATATTTTTAGTAGTTTTTTGGCAAAGAGAAATAAAAAGTACCAAGATTTGACTGCACAATAAAAACAGAAGCCATTCATTCTGTAGAATATATAATATATCATCAGCTTTACATTCCTTAATGATTAATTGCAATATATATAGTAGAAATGTATATCTGTGTTTTACTGTTGAATCCAAAGTTTGTTTGTTTGAATTTTAATAATTTTACTACTGACATTTTAATGTTAATGTGCTAATTAGTCAGATATTTTTCTTCCTATGAGAAAATTATTCAAACTAGAATGACACTCAGTAGAGCGCACACCTCTGCCAGGGCTCAACAGTCCCCTTTAATCCAATCAAACTGGATCCAATATCAAATACAACATATTTAAATCCGGCATGTGTTGATCTTTTATTTATATCAGAATCAAACTGTTCTCACTTGTAGACACCAGCCACCTAAACCCAACACATCTTTTTCATCAAGATCTATGCATCGTTCCCTGAGAAATATTGAAAAATGCCTTATCTCGGAATGTTAAAGATAGTAAGAAAGAAATTCTTGGATTCAGGCTTTTATCAGGATCTGTACCAAAGGTTAGCAGGGTCTATTCTGGGCCGAGATCCATCCATCCACTCTGAAGCCCAAAGATCAATATCTAAAAACACAAATTTTGCTAATCGTTTCTATCTAAATGACTGAATTGGGTATCATACCCAATGTCATTGCTTTGGCCATGACACAATGTTTATATATGTGTTATAAAGTGTGTGTGTGTGCGTGTGTATGTGTGTGTGTGTGTGTGTGTGTGCGTGTGTGTGTGTGCACGCCTCTACCACCGTGCCCAATCGCTGCCTTTTTGAGCACGAACGCGAAGCCCTGCAGATGTCAAAGACAGAGATAACGAGGAGGAAAGCTGAGTTGGAGATGAGCGGTGCGGGTGTCAAATTAGCATTCACGCGCTGCTCTATTGACAAGGTCATCTAAACACTGCTTTATCTCCACCTTCTAGGCTCAACTGCTGCCGTTCAATAGAAACACCCTACTTTGTTGTGTCTTCCCCAGGGCAATGTATGCTGCTGCTGCTGCTGCTGCTCAATATCACTCAAGAGAAGAAGGACAAAATAGAGGAAAATGGGTGTAAGGCTTAGCAGCAGGCTGTCAATAGGCAACTATAGAGGGTGTTTCTGGCAAAGGACACTTTGTTAAGCCAACACTCGGCTCAGGAGCACAAAGAGTGAGAGAACATAAAGGAAATAAGACCTTCTGAGTATCGACTGAAGATTTTTTGATGGAGCTCACACAACTTTACATTCTAATCTGCACAGATTAGCATAATAAAGTGGCGTGTAAGTGTACAGGGGGGAGCTACAGGGAGGAGGATGGGGTGAGTTGATGTCATACTGGGAGCTGAGAAGCTGAAGGGCTGTATACAAGGCTGTGTGTGCCTTTCTCCCACTGAGAGATTCTCAATGGAGGTGGAATGCCACATGCTTCCAGAGGGCAATCGGTTTGACTGGTAAAGGGAGACGAGGACGGCGCTGAGAGGTGAGGAAGAGGAGGAGGAGGGGGAGGAGGAGGAGAGGGAGTCAAAAGGCAGATAGAAGGAGGGGAAAGAGTGAGTTCATTCAGCCCCAACAGCTCTATTCTCACTGTGAATACTGATCATTGAGAAAATTGGAAAAAATCCTATGCCCCCCGAGCGTACTGTACATGCATACTAACACAGTAGATGTGAACATACATTATGCAGAGAATAATGACTGGATCTTAAAGCTTTTTCATGTCTATCCTTAGTTACTGTATCTCTGTCTGGAGATGAAACAGAGCCGTCAGACATATTGTATATACACACAGACACACACACACACGCAAAACCTACAACTCCACTCGCGCTCTTTGAAAAAGAGACGCTTGTTTCGGACCCAAGCAGTCCAGCAGTGGATCTTCTCCGCCGTCACTCAGGAAGAAAACAAAACTAAGCGGCGGAAACGGGACACTGACAGATGAACCAACCATCAGCAAAAGATCCGAAACTCCTCTCTGAGCTGCACACCTCTGCTAAACACGCCACAAACTCCACCTGAGCTCCACTTCAGCAAACCTCTCGGTGCTGGAGGGGAAGTTTTTTTTCGGGTGCCTACCTTGGGTGAGCGTTCCCATGAGGAAGTGGTAGAAATAGCGAGCCACCTTGGTGAGCTGCCTCTTGCACCTTTTCCTGCACTGGCTCATCTTGGTGCAGCTGTGCTGGAGGTGGAGGTGAGGACAGTGATGGTGCTGTAAGTCGGCTAGTCTGCCAGGGGAAGCGGACTCTCAAGGTAGGATGAGAGAGTGTGTGTGTGTGTGTGTGTGTGTGTGTAAGTCTAATTGCCGCTGCCTCTCTTCTCCTCCTCACTCACCCCCTTCTCCTCTTGCCTCACTCTGTCGTCCTCCCCCCTCCTCTCTCTCTCTCTCTCTCTCCGACTCTCCGCTCTTCCCTCCACCTGTAGGGCGCTGGCTGTCAATCAGCCGGCAGCGCTCTGCCACCTCCCCCTCACGTTCTGAGAACCCCCCTCATTGGCTGGGAGCGGAGTGTGGCGGAAAAAATTACGGACCGGCGCACATGTGAGAGTGCACACGCGTGTGTGTGTGTGTGTGTATATATGTGTGTGCGTGTGTGCGAGCAGTATACTACGAGGAGGCTGGCTTGAGTGGCAGGTGGTGGTTTTTCTCTCGCTCCGCACATCTGAGCGTTGGTTTCTCTATTTTCCCTCCACTCACGACAGCTTCTGAGAGAGTGTGTGCATCTGTGCGTGCATGAGCCAGCAGGAGGTTGAGCAAAGTGACAGAGGAAACAAACCAAACCCATTAATTAGCATCACACATCGTCCTTCTCTGTCTGTCTGTCTGTCTCCCGCTCCCTCATTAATGGCATTCACAACACAGGGAGGAAAAAAGGATGGAGAGGAGGCACATGGAAGGAGCAAGAAAGTGAAGGTACACGAAGAGACAGATAGGGAGGTTGAGATGGGGCAAAAAAAGGGGGAATGCATAATTAATGTCTTTCCCTCCTCTTCTCCGGTGAGGTAAAATTCTAAATGAGGGGGAAAAAGCTTGACGGGAAGAAGAGGTGGTTGGACAAACAGCAGCGACTGATGAAGGGATTAGTATCTGCCAGCAGAGAGGGAGGAGAAGAGAGAGGAGGAGCTTCTGAGTCCTGTGGCATTGGGAAAGAAAGGTATTTATGTAAAGTCTTCACCCTCATCACTCTGCCTCCGCTAAACAAGGAGACACACTCACCTCGTTTTCCCTGTCGACACATTTGATTGTTTTAGCGTCCAGAGCTCCCACATTACCCTACTAAACTGCCACCACTCCACCTTTATCCCCCCTCTCTTCTCCCTGATGCTGAATTAAAAGTGATTACTGTTACCACGGCAACCCCAGACTCCATGGATTTTTTTTCTCATTGGCTGAGTGGCAGATGCACACACACATACACACAAACACACGCTTCCATCCACATACACACCTGTCCGCTCTTTAGGTCAGAGAGAAAATCAATCAGACATCAGGCAGATGCCTCCTCTAAACACTCTTGTTCTATTTCCACAGATTCTGCACTCTCGTTCTCAATTAGAAGTCACAGAGAGGGGTCAGAGCACAGGTGAGTGTTCGACAGAGAGCGCCTCCGGACTCTAAGGAGTCGATGCAAAGGCTGCCGGGCAGAGGCAGGCAGAGCGCTGACATAACCAAGTCGCACAGAAGGATTTGATAGTTGATTGTTGGATTCCGAGCAAAGGAGACTTAAGAGCATGTGGGAGAGCAGATGGCAGAGACTTTACTGACCCCGCATTAAAGATTGCACAGTCTTCACTCTGACTCCCCGCTTCTGCAGGCAGTGCCTATGGTGCAAGGGCTGCAACTTACTATTACGTTCTTCACTGGTTACATATCTGATTATTTTCATGATTAATCGATTAATTGTTTTAGATGTTTCCCTGTACGCCTGGCTCAAATGATCAGCTCGTTATTTACTGCTACGATCTCAACCCTTGTATTGTCTTCAATTTTGGGACCCTCTGGAATCCCTCGGGTCAAATTGACCCGGGACATTTTCCGAGTCAAGGCCATCTTCAAGAATCAGAATACTCAGAATTGATATGTAAATTATGATGTTTGTTTGTTTTTTGTTTTATGTTTGTGTCTGTGTATGTGTGTGGGCATGTTTCTGTGTGTTTCTGTGTATACAGGTCAAACTGACCAGAAGACCATTAAGGACCTAAATCTGTGGGGTATAGTAGCATGTGCGCTCAATTATTTTTTCAATTTGACCCGAATACTATACAAGGTTTAAGCCTGATACCCACCCATTCAATTGAATCAGGTGTTGTTGGAGCAGGGAAACATCTGAAACATGCAGGAAAGGGGCTCCCAGGAACAAGACTGAAAAAACTCTGGCTTATATCCAAAAACTCTTCATTTACTTGTATAAATGACAAAGAAAAGCAACAAATCCAAACAAAAAACTCGAACCAGCACAAGTTTGATTGTTTTTGCTTGAAAACAACTAACTAACTAACCAACTAATTGATTAATTGTAAGGATGAGTGAGTGCACCATAATCTGCATCTGTATGTGATGTGTACCTGATCAGCCAACTAAATGATCTGTATCCCTATTCATACTCTGAATGGGTGGGCCTTAACCCCGAAGTGGGTGTGGTTCTGAAAATGATACCAGCTGTTCAGAAGTTGCTATACTTATTAAACTATTTGCAGAGCAAGATTGCTATAAACTCAAATGAATGAAACCGAGTGCAGTTAGAGATGCTAGATTCCGATGTTTTCCCTGTCCGCTCTCGATAATAACTGTTATAAACTGTTGGGCAAGACACATATGAATTTTGATTGCATTTCCAGTAATGGAGTAATAATCATACATTTTCATCCTTGAGCAGCGGAACTCTACTGCACTCGGTAATCGACTCGTCAGGGCTTCCCCACGACGAGCACGCTGCTGCAGGAGAGTGGTGAGCTGTGTGCACTTTTCAGTAGAAATCCGACAAAGCTAGCAGTCGTTTGATGCCTTGAACTATGTGCTGGGACCCTATTTGTACTGTTGCTGAAGTTTGGTGCTGTTCTAAGCATTATTTGTGGCTATGAGTGGCTTTTTGATGGCGGTTTCTTGGTTGGTGGCATAGACTGCAGTGTATTGTTATCATGTGTGCTTTTCTGAGGTTGCTAAAACTACATAAGCTAGCGGTCGGAAAACTTGATCTCTCGGGGGGGGGGGGGGGTCTTACTCTGTGTCACGGTGTGTTAGACCATGGGTTAAACTTATGCCAGAATATCCCTTTAAGTCCGCCAAGCAGTGAGGAAAAACTACATTATCTGTACTGGATCCTCGTTTCAGCTGAGTACTCGCTGCAGTGCCTACTAGATGTGCACAAGCCCCCAGGAAGAGCGCCAGGCATTGGAGCCAGTGGCCAAACCCTGCAATTACAACACCATGTGATGCACGGGGGCCCAAACAGACTTTCTTTCGATAAGCTTACATTGTGAAAGAAGCTTTTATAAAACGGTGGACTTGTTTAACTATCATAATTTTTGTTCACATGAAACCTGGAAAGTCTAGAAGAGCTGCACGATTAAAGCATTTTATCTCTATTCAAGTTAGCCGGGCACTTAGCCAGAAGTTAGCCAGCTCAGTCAGCGGAAGTCTTTGGTGCGCATGCTCTACGAGCAGCACACCGCAGAAGATCCGGGTATTTCTATAGCCAGAGAGTCGAGCTTTTCTGGCCTCATGTGCCACTCATCAACTTTCATAGGAATGAATGGGGTCCGCCTCCGAAGCTCTATCCAGATTTTAACGGGTATGAACCACTAGTGTATATGTGAAGTTTTCATTAATAACATGACAGATGCTTCAGCTCAAATTAGTACTAGTACTACTATTACTACAACATCCTGAATATAATTATATTAGTGCTATATCATTGGCAACTGGACTTGTTTCAATTTCTGGAAGATGTTTCACCTGTCATCCATGAGGCTTTCTCAGTTCTAACTAACTGTAGGGGAGTTTTGCAGGCTTTTAAACTGTGTGTGGGAGTGTCCTTACAGAATCGTTAAGGACACGTGTCAGCTAAGAGTTTCAGATTTGTTAGGGCCACTTGTGGGTCGTTGACATGACTGGCCGTCATGTGGGTTGCTCGGGCTAGGTGAGCCCAGGTGTGAATGGTTGTTAAGGTGTCTGTCCCTCCCCAGACACTCCCACACAGAGTTTAAAAGCCTGCAGCTCCTCTCCAGTTAATTGAAACTGAAGAAGCCTCTGGGACAAGAAGTGAAAATGTACAAGAAACTGAAACAAGTCCAGTTGCCTCTACGATACAGCACTTAGCTTTCTACTACTCCACATTACATCATAAAAAAACGTTTCACGTAAAAGATGTAAAACCACTTTGATTATTTAAGACAAGGATGTAATCCAAATGACTAAATAGGCTTAGAAATGTGTATACTTTGGATACTATTTCACTGAATTCGATCAATAAATGATAATATTAATTTTCTGTCTCAAGTCTGTTTCTATCCCTTAATTCTATAGTTTGAGGAAAGACACCAGTTGCCATGCAGCTGAGAACGAGACAGACCGCTTGCAGCACAGAACCTTGAGGTATTTGTGTTGCCGTTGGTGGGCCAGTGGAGAAGACAGCAGTCAGCCGAACTTGTCTGCTCCCTGCAGCCGCTGCCTTCATCATCCTGCCAGTCCACTGTATGTCTGACTCTGACAACAGGTTATGAAGTATGAGGTAATCCACAACACATCGCTCAACAGTCAGAAATGCCCCCTGCTGAGGAAGAGACCACAAAACAAGAAATTCTATATTTTAAGTATCAAGGACATTTATAGCCGAATAACAAATTCATCTAAACTGATATGTTCTTGTACAAGATGACAGGATAATCTGCAAAGTGTTTAGATAATCTGAGGCAGATGATCATAGATAGGATTATAGGCAACAAATGAACCATCATGTCTTTCAATCATGCTTCTGCCGGCAGGTTTTTGTGAGGAAGTATGCGCCAAGCAAACAAACTTATGATCAACACAGTTTATTTTCCCTCTCACACACACAAAAAGCACCCTTCCTTGCACGCCGCTCCTCTCCCTAAGCCGATGAATAATAGAGTTTGAGGCTCATTGTAGCTTAAGGAAGAGAACGCACACACATACACCGAGAGGTAAAAGCTGAAGAAGAAGAAGAACCGAAGCGACAGATTGAGTGATCAGTGTAGCATGAAGGATTACAGACTTGCAGCGGCGGCTGTAACAACACACCATCTCCCACCACGCACACAGACGCACATGTACGCACACACAAGGGATCAGGGTGTGTGATCCAATGGTGAAAGGTTAAAGTTTAATAAAGATAGCTTTGTTCTCTGCAGATGGAGAGGAAGAAGAAGAGGCTCAATAATCAATATTTATATGTGTAGATTTAAATCAAGTACAGTACATGAGGCAATTCTAATGCACTGCATAATGCATAGACAGTAGTCTCTCATGGACAGCCAGATATCCACACTTTGTTTTAGTGCGTCAGCACTTGAGAATGGTCTGGCTGAATCCATTATCATCCTGGTATTGGGGGGGAAAAACACTCAATCACCGTCCTCTTAGGCGTTGCGAAGCCCAGGATGCAATATTTTTTTCTAGGAAGATGAGCAGCAAGCAGACCGTTTTAAGGCCACCTTTGCCTCCTACCCTAACAAAAAACCATCTCGGGATTGACGCTACAAATGTTGTTTGCTACGACTGGTTGAGGATAAACAACAACTTTTTTCCCCCACTAGTGTTCAGCGAAGAACCACGTCCACTCTGCCACGGCCTCCGATTGAGTCCTGCCCCGTGAGTTGAGATAGTTTCGTCATTTCCATTTACTGAAAGGGAAAAAGCAACAGTGGATCGTGGATTCTCTCAATAGTTCCCAGAAGCTAGCTTCAAGTACTAGCAGCCAAGTACTATAAATGAATCAATAAATCGTGTATTAATCTTGCATTTAAATTGCCAGCTTCGAACTTCCTGGAACTATCAGAAGTCTCTGTGAATCATGTGACAATCGGCATTTTGACCATTCATTGTCGCAATTCTCTCGACTCAAGGGCTCTGCATCTAACCAACCACCAAACCTCAATCAAGCAGTTAAGACTATCCAATCAGGTCTTAACGGATTGCAGGTGAGGAAAATAAAAATAGGGGGGGAGTTGTTTTTGGGGGGGAACACTTGAAAGTGGGGAGGCTGGCCCTAAAATAAAAATTAAGATCCAAAACTTGCCGTTATCAGTGTGTAAATAACCAACTCGGATGTGGTTGTTGTTTTACGACAGACACTTTGAACGGTAACACCCAGATGGCGTGAGGCGAAAAGGATTACACCCAGCCTACTTCCTCTGAATCAGACCGTACAGAGAGTAAGAAACAAAAACAGAATAAAACATCAAAACACAAATCAAATATTGAGATAAAAAAAAACAAAAACCAAGAGAGAAAAGAAAGGAATCCAGGATCTAAGTGCAAGGCAGAGTGGTTGCTGCAGATTCAGTCAGAGGTACTGGAGATCATGAACATTTTTAATCTCTTACTCTGAACATGCAATAACAAGCTGAATTTGAATCAGTATGACAGGGTCCGCAAGTCCCGATGATCCTGGAATCTCTTCCTGCCCTGAGCACCATTTCACTACATGTCTGATATTTTTAAAAATAAAAACTTTTTTTAAAACAAACTCCAGCACCTCTCTGAGCTCTTACTCAAAGCACGAAAACTGTCATGCTGTGACACTGTTTTCTTACCTGTGTGCTGAAATCTGCAGCACAGTTTTTGATCACACTTTATGCGTACTGCTCACACACCGTCCTCAAATCTAAATGTGTCTGATCACCTCCTTATTTTGGAATCCGAGTGGAGCTGTGTGACGAAGAGGGACAGCTGGTGAACGGAGCGACAAGTTGGGGGTTGTAGACAGTGGGTGTTTACTCTGCCAATGTACCGTAATATGACAGATGTTGACGGCTGATGCCAGATGTTGGATTTTTCAGATCACGGCGATTTTAAAGAAAAAATGATGTTGTCGTGTTTCCTTTTGGACTCCCTTTTTGCGGAGAATATTTGGTTAAAAACAAAAAGCAATATCATTTTCTTTCTGAGCTCTAGTCTGACTTGAAGTCTGAAGTATTTTTGCTTTCTTCCTGAGTGTCAGCTCTTGGTTTTCCTGTCTTCCTTCCAGAAAATCTTTGCATAGTCAACTTGAGACTCTTTTATCTCCTGCTACTGCACTGTGGGTAGAGATCCACTGCAGGTATATGACAGGTTTACAGAGGATGTAGTGAAGCTTGAGCTGCCTATCAGTGGAACCGAGACAGACAAGTGAGAAGCAGTGCTAAAATACATTACACAATGTCACAGTCAGCTTTCTGTTATGAGGATGAGGATATTCAACGAGGGAGGTGAATCAGTTTCGAGGGATGGGTGTGGCTTCTCCAGATCGAGGGATCTGCACGCGTTGTTGTTGTTGTTTTAAACACGGTGACACCATCCAGGGATTTGTGCCAACAGTCATCCGCCTGTTCTCAGAGTATGTGTGTGTATGTGTGTGTGAGTGTGTGTGTGTGTGTGTGTGTGTGTGTGTGTGTGTGTGTGTGTGTGTGTGTGTGTGTTTTTCAACCCAGGAGTCTGAGTCACCACCACCGCCAAGATGTCCGGGGTGTGAACCTAGTGGAGCCAAATCCAGGCTGCAGTCCATTAGCGACTATTACCAAGAAACACAAGACAAACAAAGAACACAAGACCTCACGCGGAGGGCCCTTTTAGCACCAATTACCCACAGACAAAACCTTTTGTATTTAGCACTGATGTATTAATTGAGACTTCAATCAAACGCCAGCAGCTCTTAAGTGTATTCATGTGAGGAGTAAAAATAGTGGCAGGTTTAAAATGTCAAGGAAGTGATCCAAACACATAAAAAAATGGACAAGAAAGAAGGAGGGAAGGAAGAACACGCTGGCACACAGCAAGAGGTCAAACAGACAAGAGGAAAGATGAGTTAAGTAGCAGGCAGACTTGCTGCACCATTGACCTGACGGTGAAGCTCCAGATCTGCAGGCTGCCTGAGTGACTGGATCCATCATTAAGATGGAGACCCCGGGGACCTAAGACCTGCCCCGACCATGAAGTCCCAGTCAGAAACATCATCACGTAGCCTTGAAATCTGGGGCTCTTTTGGCAGGTCAACAGGAAGATAAATCAAGCTGACTGCCTCACTGACCTCACCTGCTTCCTCACTGTGTTGTTATCCTGTTTCCAAACTCTATTCAAACCCTGAGTAGTATATCAAGGTTTGTACTGAATGAGAAAATGTTATGAAAGATAGAGTTTGCGCGTGTGTGTGTGCGCGCGTGCGTGTGTATGTGTGTGTGTGTGTGTTGCAAGGGACAACATAATGATTTAGCAGATTTGGAATCGGCGCAGCACTCTGTGTAGGCTGCCATACGAGCACAAAGGCACACAGGAATGTTGGAGGGCAGATGTGACACCGACACTCCACTCGAGTATCTGGCAAAGACACATGCACACACACACACACACGCATGCACGCACACACACGCATGCACACACGCACATTTGTTTTTAACACTATTTATGTGGCAGGCAAAGGCACCAGCTGGTGAAACCCACTCAACACTCTATTCACTGAGAACATGTGACTGTGGAGGGAAGGAGGGGAGAAGAGGGAGGAGCGAGGAAGAGGCACAGGTGGAAGCACTCGTCTTCAGGGATGTGCAGCTCGGCCTTAAATACAAACAAGAAATTAAGAAAGTTCACAGGGCTGAGACAGAGATTCTGGTCACCGCGACGTCTTTATTTCTGCTCGTTCGGCACATGTCCGCGTTTTTTTCAGGTCTTTAACAAACTGGCCTGTTTGGACCCGATGCGGACCTATAAAACGCTTGACATATTCACCTTACCTTGTGTGGTGGGTTACAAAGCTCCCGCGTTGATGTAAGTTCAATTTTTTTAACCCCAGCTGCAAGTTTCTGAATACAAATAACCAATAGCAAATCATGGTCAAGGTCCAGTGCATATGATTGAGTATTGTGTTAGATAATATTCGTAATTGTGTTTTCATTAGTGTATAATCTCCTGAAAATAAGAAATCTTTTTCGTGCCTTATATTGAACCCTTTATATCTACAGAGGGAGTGGATCCTCTTCCATGGAGTTCATCATGTTGCACCTCCATGTTTCTATGGTGGCCCAGAATGGACGAACCAAACACTAGTGCGAGCAACAGTTTTTTCACATTTTCTGTAGCCACCACAGTGGAATGTAAGATGAGGGCTGCTCAGTGGGTTGCACCCTCTGCAACCTCACTGCTAGACGACAGTAAATCCAAACAGACTGGGCCTTTAACCACAATCACTTTGTGGCCTTTACCAAATACTTTTCCCCCCTGTAGTTGTGAGACATTATAGAACTCACTGACACCTAATTCCCAGACTGCCCAACTCCAGCAAAGTTTCCTGCTGAGAACAATGTGGTAAAGAGTGCAAGAGCCTAATTGTTCTCCTCATTATACGAACATGACATAATTGTTCATTTCTGCCCCTCAGCATAAGTGTTGAGACCATAAGGCCCTAGATAATAATGCAAGATATTCAGGTGACATCACGATGCGCACATTGTGATATCCCCATGTTGGTGTTGTTCCTGAGCATCATAGTCATTGTTGCCCCAGAACCATCATTTAAAGTGACAGATCACATATTCATACTGTCATGAATACTGCTCTGTGACTCTGTGAAAAAAGACAGAAAAAATACTCACGCGGGTGAAGAAATCATTTCAAACACGTGGCTGACATTGTGAAAGAGTGTATTTTGACCAAAACCAGTAAATTTGTTCCCTAAACCGGCTAAGTTCAAGTAAGAACAAAATCACTGTTTGGCTAAAACAGCGACAGAAAACTACAAAGAGGTTGAAAATAATAAGTTAAGATGTACCAAACAGGAAATGAACTCAGGTGCACCTGGTGATAGTCCTATACTTAACCTTCTAAGACACAACAGCTTGTTGTCTTTCTAGTTTTCGTTGCTTTTAAAAAAAAAAAAAACTATAATAAAAATTGGAACAACATAAATTCTGATGAACAACACCAACACAGCAATATCAGATACACCACTGACTCAAAAGCACCTAATAAATGTGAGGACTGGAACTAAATTATTATTTTTTTAAAAGTAACACAATATGTAGTTATGAGGAATGTAAGTACGAAAGTTAAGTTTAGAAAATGACATCACTCCTCTGTGAGCCTTTAAAACCAGGGAAACACAACATTTATGTCGTATCACATTATAACGATATTCAGAATCCAAGACGATATACAGTCTCATATCATGACAGCAAATATATCTCCATCATGCACACTTTTCTATCTGAAGTGCATTCTTACATTGTTTCAGTCATGCACATAACACTGCCCCTTTTCACAAAATATCACTTAGTCACAAACTTAATACATTTAATTTGTTTCACACCCATCATTCCCATCATTCAATTAGGAATGGACACGACATGCAGATTGATTTGGGGATGTTACGCATTTACAGCCCATAATGTGGGGTGACTAGAGAGCTGAACGAGCGAGGCAATCACCCGTATCCATGGCGACGGACGTTTTTTTCTGCTCATGGAGAGTGGCAAGTGCGTTCCAACAATTTACCTGTTTATTTATACCCTCCCTTTTAATGCGCCGCGAGGGCTCTCCACAGCTGCGAGCATGAGCTAATGGAGAGACGACACTCCACAGTGAAGTACAAGCGGGTGGGATGAGCCAGATTGAGGAGAGAAGTGAAACTGTCCCATCTACTCAAAGAAATGACTAATCTTCAAACTTGATTTAAGTATCCCCAAGCTACAAGAACATTTTTTTATGCACTTTCTTGTTTCGTTTATTAGTAGAAGACAGATTTATTGAACTCTGATTTAAAAATGTGTGATACAAAAAAAGGGGCACTGCGTAGTTTTGGAGAAGTTTGCAAATTTGAGTGTTTACAATATGAATGAGGTAATAATACAAACTCAGAAATATTTATCTTTCCCATAACTGAATAAACAAGCTTTGTAAACAAGCTGGAAAATAAGGTCCGCAGAACACTTTTTGAAACTAGAAAGGTGGCAGGGTCCGCCACCTATAGACAAAGTAAAGCAGTTTGAAGGTGCGTTGTACTTCAAGGTCAGTTTGTTTATTCAGTTTATTCAGTCATGAAAACAAAGAGAGATTGTTTATTGAGCTTGTTTAAGAATTCCAAAAAAATATCTGTCAATGAAAAGCGACATAGTGCTCCTTTAATAGTAGTCCATTAACATTCTTAAGGGCTTTGATCGACTGCATAGTTTGTTCAGACTCTCGGTCTAAGCTTATTATTTTGATTTAATTTGATTAGCAGTTTCTCGCATTTTACACATTAGCTCATTGGTATTTGATAGCGATCAGACAATAAATACCATAATATCATAATTAAGCATCTAATTTTTCACTTAAGGAGGATATTTTGCAATAGTTGCCTAATACCAGCAAGGGTTAAACAGCTACGATTTGAAAAGATGACATATCTTATATCTGTGCCTGGTGAATATTAAGCAGCAGCACTGAACACTGTCAGATTTTAAATGAGATGGCGTTTTCATTTTTATTAAACATGGCACTGTAGCCTTTGGCTGTCGAGTGGCGCAGATACCAAACACCAGAAAATGACCTCTATGACACTACTGCCATCTGCAGGCAGAAAACCTGCACAGCCACAACTCCAGGAGCAGTTATCCGTCCTGAGAGTAGACAGATGGATAAAGAGAAGGCAAGGGGGGAGAGAAACTTCCCAAATGCACACATACACAGATAAACTTCTGACTTTTCTGAAAACCAGAGAGTAAGAGGGAAAATAAAGGAAGTGAAACACTATTAGTAGCTAATTATGCATGGCAGAGAAATACGGCTTTACCGCTGAGCACTTTAATGTGAACGCTAATGAATATTCATTTCAGGCTGTTCTTTGGATAAGCCAATATGGATTGCAGAATAATTATTTGTGAGTCTGAGTAATGTGAGCAAATATGTGTATGTAAGGTACAAACCTGACATTATTCCTCCATCCCCAGTCTGACCGGTGGACAAACGTCTTGGAAAGACAACACTTCAGAGTTAGAACTAAAAACTGGAGGACTAGAGGACAAGCAAAGATGAACATAAATAAATGTATTACAATATAAGTCAGTAAGTTTAATGTCTGGCAGAGAAACATAGACTTAAAACAGCACTGCTATCTCCGGGTTCTGTCTCAGAACTCCAGTGGAGAAACTTCCCTTGGATTTGTTTGTTGCTGCTCAGTTTTGGTCACATCTACAACATTTATACACATACTTTAAATCATAGAGAGCCCAGAAATAGCATTTGGCACTTCATTTCAAAAATACACAGTGTGGCGTTCACTGCTGTGTCCACCGGCTTTAAAATTACTGGCTGTACCAAACAGTGTAGACCAGCAGAGGGCAGATACAGACCACTACTGTGCTGCTGTAGTTCTAAAAAAATCCGGCATAAAAACATAATTGTCTCTCACAGAAAGACATATTCATTTCTCTCTACATTTCATTTTTCCTTGGGACTTGTAATGCCCCGAAGGAAAAAAAGATTATTAAAAAAGGAGTTTAAAACACCGGAAATTATCCATTCTAATACTAGACATTATACATACCTCAACTCTGAGTGAGTCAGAGGTCGGCACCAGCTCCAAATTAATGTTTGAGTTTGTAATGACTTCAGACCAATCAAACCGTTTATTTGTGCCGACTCTCCTCAGATTCACATCTGCTGACTGCTTTCATTTGCAATCAGTTATCTCGCTCACAGAAAATATAGCAACAGTGTAATTGAGCCACGAGTAGAAAATAGAGTTGGGAGGTAAAAACAGAGGTATTTACTGGTCTTTACCACCATGTACTTTCAGATTTCTTGTTTTCACTTTGCCGTGGGCATCAGAGTGATCCGTAAATCTGTACTGGTTTAGAGTTGTGGTTCTGGGACAAATCAAGAAGGTTGTGAAAGTTCATGTCACAGCCGAGAAACACAGGAAGAGGAATAATAAGATGCTGTAAATGAATTACAGAGAAGTTGCCGCGCTTGTCGTAATTAATCTATGGCTAAAGCAGAAATTAACCAATAAACGTTAGACTCAATCTTATACACACACACACACACACACACACACACTCCTCTCCCTCTACTGTTGTCAGAATTGATCGCCTCTGGAAGCTCCTTACGTATTCTTTTGGATAAAGCCTGGGATGAAGCTGCTGCTGCATGGCTAGATGAAGAAGGTAAGGGGACAGCACCCAGGGGAGACAAAACTGACAAACAAAAGAGCAAGAGGAATGGATGACTGGGCCACGAGGTCTACAAATAACCCACAGGGGAGATTCTGTGACTTTCACGTTGTTTTTCGTTGTCAGGCGGCGGAGTCAGCCGAGCCTAACGCTCCATCACAAGCACTCGCTGCTACGCGCGCCTCCTTGAAGGCATCAAACACTCGAAAAAAAAAAAAAGGGTTTCTGGTACTCGTTAAGCGCCTGTGTCGACGTGAGCTCGTGCCATCACCTCGCCTTTGCTGCATCTTGCTCCACTCCTGTTTTACATGATATCATTGAACACAGGCGCGCTGTATTTTCCTCTGAAGCCTGTGTCTCTCTTCCTCTCGCTGTCACACCCAACCTCTCGGCGGCTTGACTGCTGCACACACACCCCCCACCTCCTCTTCTCTCTCGCTCCCCGCCTGTCTGAAGGCAGGCAGCAGGTGTTTTGTGACTCGAAGATCAGAGAGCCGCTGAGAGACGGAGCCCCTCTGAGCTCGGCTGCCTGTGTGGAGGAGGAGGAGGAGGAGGAGGAGAGAAAATCTACGCTTCCATTTTCAGAGTCTGTCCTCTCCCTGCAAGAGAAGACAGCTTTTATCCCACCCCCGCCCGGACCACAGGCACACCGGTTCAATACCAGTGTGTGCGTCTTATCCACGCTACATGCTCGTGTGTGTCTCCCACAGGCCCAGCGAGGAGCTTTTTCATTAAGGAGCATGTGAGCTACATGCTGCTGAGCGGAGGTGTCACTAGGGAAGAAGAGCTGGAGATAAAGGAGGAGGAACAGAAACACAGCAGGTCCACTCTGTGCGTGGAAGATGCAGATGTAACACCAAAGCGCGGCTCAACTTTGCACCGATTAAATCAGACCTCTTTGCAGTAACCCAATTTACCAGCACCCTACTCTCTGACCTAAAACTGGTGTCAGTGATGCTGACTCAAACACTCCATTACCGCTCTCCGCTCTCTTCATCCCGAGAGCAGTTTTGTGAATTACACTTCATTAGACTCCATGTAGCTGCAGTGAAGAGTCCTGTGGCAATGACGGGAACATTACTAATGCCAGAACCACATGTGTAGACCACTTCTTGTTCGCTGTCCCCCTTTCCATCCACTGCTCACTTTTCCTGTGAAGCCAGCCTGCAATTTAAGAGCATCCTCTGTCTAACCGCCTTAATGATGTATTCTACAGTAGCATCCAACTTGTGGGCGGATGGCTGTATGGAGTGCAACATTTATTTCTGTATGACATAATTCCCTCTCTTAAAAAGACATCTTACCTGGCCCGCTCTGACTCACTGCAGTTTGCTGCTTGTTGTTGTAGGAACGTATCTGACACACAGCTCATGGTGGTTTTATAAACCATATGCACCAGATGGTTTGTTAGAAGAAAAAGGGCAAGAAATATACTGTGAGAGCGAAAAGAAACTTAATGTCTGACCATTTCAAAGACTTTCTCATGTGAGGATAATGAAAATGTGGTGGTTTTTGGCTTAATACATGGAGATGCTTGCTTTACTGTGTTTTACATCAGATTAATCCAGACAGAATGATCGCTATAAACAACTCCCTTTGGAATTTAAATCACGATGGCTACTTTTTCATACGATAAAAAAGGGGAAAATGTACTGTATTACGCTAAATTAATCACAAAAGAAACTTTTTCTTTATTGCAGCCCTATTTAAACTGGCAATAGGCAATTTTTTCGCCTTTCCTTATCATTTTCATCATTTGCATATAGACTGGTTCCGTATGAATCTAGATTTTACTATGCTATTCGATTGGGAGTCCAGGCGGTTCAAAACCGGCACCCTTCCTACTAAATCAGTAGGTAACTACACATGACAACTTTGCCTTTTCAGAGCAACATTAGGGTTTCCAGGTCAAATTGAGATGTCCTACGTTTAGATGTTTTGGACAGAAGCCAGGCTGCTAGCGGTAGCCATATTGGTGACACTGTCTTTGCTCTAGCAGCTCCAGCAGTAATACCACAGGGAAATGCTAATGAGGCGGAAAGTTGTCTACTCAGCTTTAAGACTAAGAGGTAGTCACATTCCTTGCCCACCAATCACCACCGTGCGGCCAAGTGGGTTAAAATATTCCACGACTGCAAGGTATCATGGGGATGGAGAAGCATATCAACTTTACAGTTCTCTAACTTTGTTTAAATTCTAATGCATACATCTCACTTTAACTCATCAAAATAAATACAGATAGATACGGACAAGCTGACTTAGTCCCACATGTCTACTTCCGTCATTTACTCTATACAGATCCCAGATTCCACACGCTGCCTTCACCGAAACACACAACTTCTACACAGATCGACAAACTCGATCACAAAGTGTGTACCCCCACCGCGCGTAAGCACAAAACTCCTGATCGGTGTTGTGCCTTGGCAACTCTAAGAAAGTTTATTCATACAAAATGGCTGGCGAAAAAAATGAGGGACCCTTACTGCTGCGAACAGAGCACGTGAGGAACAAAAATGGTGGACACAGACGATAAGGTCTGTTGGTTCTACAGCAAAGTTGTCCATCATCATAAATCTGGTGAACATTAGCTTGGTTTAAAATTATACCCGGTACACGCCCTGATGGTAAGGATAAGTTTTACTTATCGTCGCTGGAGTGAGCGTGAAAGGCTTCGGGATACTGCCGACACGGACCACACATGCACAGCCCTGGCAGGAAATGGGTTTGAGCCCTTTTGCTCGCAGGTTGGCCCAATCCATCCACTGTGCCACCCTGGCGCCCATGTATTTCATTTGCGCGTTTCCTCTTCATTGCCAGCCTCTGCTCCCCTCATGGCTTCTCGTGAGCCATTAACCATGGGGCTCAGTCTGGTGTGTCTGATGAGGACAGCTGCTGGGTTAAACGACCCATCTGTATCTAAATGATATAATCAGCCCTAATAGAACGGGGACAGATCAGTCCCATTGCTGTCAACTATCAGAGGACCAGAGGTCACCTTCAGTGCGGTTCAGGCACCAGCTACCTGATTGGGAATCCTCAGAGACTTGCCTGAAGCTGAGTGACTGTCTATTTGTGTGTGGGACCATGCATGGAGTGTCAAGAGAGTCGTTTGTCTTTCAGCGAGCTTACAGCAACTTTTTCCGTTCATGTTCTGTGCCACGGTGCAGAAATTTGGAGGCTGCCACAGGCTGATGGAGGGTCTGGATGGGAATTATTGATGGGAAGATATTTGCGCTTTGCACCCCGAGGGGATAATTCATCACAAAGTGTCAGTGCAAAGGTCATACAGACATAACAGAGTCCCAGGCAGGGTGTTTAGGGTGACTGCTCCAATGCAGACCGAGCCAACATTAATCCCAAAGCACCCTGCCAAGGTCTCCTTGAGCAAGACCTCAAACCTACACCTTCCCACTCGAAAAAAAAACAAGCACACACCCACGAAAGAGAACCAAAAAAATGTCAAACACGCCTGAAATCACCCTCCGTCTTCTCTCCTGCTTGACAGCTCCTCCGTCTTCTCTCCTGCTTGACAGCTCCTCCGTCTGAGCTCATGTTACATGTTTCATGAGCGTGATTTGATCCTCGCTAAGAGCACTAATAGCAGCTTTGATCATGACAAGTGCAGCACTTACACTTCACTACTATAATCACTAACTCCCGTAATGTAATCCCTCACTTCTCTTGACACCGTCTACAGCTTCCTTAAGGAGCTCTCCCGTCCGTCCGTCCATCCGTCAGGCGGGGCTGCAGCTGAACTTTCCACCCCGCTCTCAACTCAATTTACCGAGCTCACTCTCCGCCGCACGCTGGATTCCTTAAGTGCTTCAACTCTTCACTATTTCTGCTAAGTGTAGGTGCGTGTTTGCGTGTGTGTACGAGACACCTCCAGCTAATGACAGCGATGGTGTGGGAGCGGTGGGGTCAGCGCCCCTGAAACGGAGACTGTGGCGAAATGAGGCAGTGGAAAATAGTTTTTCTGTGTTACCACTCTCTCTCTTTCTTTCTGTTGCTGTCTCTCTCCACATGTGGGCAGGGAGCCAGAGGTGAGCCAGGGTGAACCATATCCCACTATAACAACACTGTGATCAAAGACGAGACACTCAGCAGACTCTGCAGCATTTAAAACAGGCCTGACAATGTAAACAGAGGCGCACGCTTCACAGGCAAACACCTTTCAGAGCATAAGAAATGATGTTGAACTGATTCCTGGAGGACGCAAAACTCGTTGCCGGTAAGTTTTCTCCTAACAGGCGGCTCATCCATCCTCCATCATTGTAAACAGAAGTGTTATGTAAGACACAGAGGACAGCGAGCAAGCGCGTGGGAGTGCATCCCGAATGTGAGCGCTCGTGTACAGGACAGTGTTCTCGCACGTGTGTTTCTGTATATGAACTCCATGGAAAGGGGGCACAACTTGGATGAATTCACACAATCACCCAAAGGCTCAAGGGAAATCAGTGGGCGGACAGGTATGGATCGGTGACAGGAGGAGGAGGATGAGGAGGAGGGCGGCGGCGGGGGAAGCGGATCGAGTTCACACTCTAACTCCCTTTTAACGCTCTTGTTCTCTCCGGGTCTCTCTGGGGTTCTTCCTCTTCCTTTTCTTTCTGAGTGGTTAACTTCTTTTGAGAGGTTCGTGTTCAACAGCTGCACTCCTATCTGAACACTTAAACTCATCATTAACTGTGAATAACGAGGGGGGAAAAACTGCTCTAGGCCCTGAACGATAACACCAATGCCTCGCACCAGGTTCAGAAAAGGTCTAGTCAAGGTTCTCTCTAATTTTCAATTCAAGTTTGCACAAGGTTTGAAAAAGAACATAACATCTTGAGTCATTTTCCAACTTTTTACGGTGTAAATTAACTGTAACAGATGTTTGGAGCAAAGATTTTTAAGACCACAGTGATGCTGCTGCAGATGCCTTTGGCCACCCAAAGGGCATATTACTGCATATGTGAAAAAGAATTATAACATCTTTTGTGGCTGCAAGTGATCTGATAAATTGCCTCCAGTGATGTCACACTGGGTAAGTTGCATTATGGGTAATGTAGGCACTATTTTTTTTTCTTTAAATGCAGTTCACTGGTCAATAAGACTGTTGGATTTGTTATTGACAGTTTAAAATGAAAAGGTTCAAAATTGATATAGCAACACCAAAGATATCATTTTCTTTATTCCAGTGTTGTGGTTTTTTCTCTTAGAGTACTCCCCAAGACCTGTAAACACTTCAACGTGAAAAATTGGTGGAGCCACCCTTTAATGAGGAGGCACCAGTGCACGTGTATATCAGTATATAAGCAGCATTTTCTATAGGTTGAAGGCAATAGAGAAACTTTTTGGAGAGACATGTGAATGGGGATTTCAGACACAATGAGATTAAGATGCGAACAACCTTCTCAGATCAGTGAGAGACACAATCAATTAAGTTTTGACAACCTTTTTAACGAGGGTCTAGCTTGAGGTCAGAGTCGGACTTTACACCAAGATTTTGTTCTGAGCGCTTTATATCGGAGGCCAGTGGACCGAGGAGCTCGTTATCAATCGCCTCATATGATGGGAGCAAAGAGGATGACCTCAGATTTGGTGTCATTAAGCTGGAGGAGGTTGTCAAACATTCAACTTTTGACGCTGGCACTCAGACATTATTTTGAACTCATTCTCTCTCTGGTGATACCCGAGATAAAAAAAAAGAGCAGCAGCTACATCCAATAAAACGAAGAAAAGAAGCACGGCTCTTTGTCCTGTCATCAGTCTCTGTGACAGGCCTGTGTATGTGATGCTTCACAGAGGAGCAGAAACAAACAGAAACAACTCTATAAAGGTCCCGTCATACCACGCAGGAGGTAATGAAAAAAATGTGTGCTCGGATGCACAGGCGCATGTGTGTCTCCGAGTCGACTGTATATGTTGTATTCAAACACCCACTATTGCTCTCATCTCTTGTTTTTCCTTCTGTGCTCACTGTTTCATTGAGGAGTTAATTTAGTATGTTTCAGTCATTAATTCTTCATCATTTGAGTTCATAAAGTCATTAAAATGTCATTAAAGTCTTAATAGATAAGGTGTTTAAAAAAATGTATTGCCCATTTATGTAAGGTCTTTATTCAGTAGGCAATTTAACAGGACCACAGATTAGATGAGGGCATTGTGGGAAATGTTGTGATGCTGTGTGCTTGTCATTTATTTATGTCATATTTATGTATAATGCTCATGATGTGCCCCGCATGTTCTTTGGTGATGCATATTCAGTCGTATTATTTAAATTCCGCCACACTTCTGTTGCACTTGTGTGTTTCCGAAATGAATATGTGTGTTTGTTTTTTATTTTGTTGTAGTTTTCACGGTGTCTGCGGAAGAGACACAGATAGAGAGCCGAAATGGGGAAAAAAAAGAAACTCTGTGCGATGTGCGGCCATTATTTCATTGGGCCGGTGTAGCCACACACACAGACACAGCAAATTACATAGTGTGGAAGGCAAACCTGTGAGAGTTATAACAACAATTCAGTCATAAAAAGGTGAGTGGCACACATCAAAAGCAGACATTAACTTTGCTGCTCATTGGTTTTCAAATGAAAATGACCGAGGCTAACAGTCTCAGTCACCGCTAAGTCATGTATTGCTGCAAGGGGATGATTAGACATGCAACATCAGTGACTCCTGTCGACCGTGCCAACAACATTAAAAAGTTTGTGCAAAAATACATTACGAATCCATGGTGTTTCTTCTCTTAAATTCTCCCATTCCGTTGCTGTCAGCACTGCCTTCTACCCTCTCGCTGCACTCCTCTTACACTGCTTTCTCTTCAAATATAAACCGTGAGCTCCTCTCTCCCGCTCCTCAGCCTCCTCTTTTAGTCTGCACGGGTGACAGAGGAAAGGAAGCCGCGCGAGGTGAGGCATGCAGGGCAGCGGCGGAGAAAAAGAAACTCTCAAGGCTTCACAACTTTCCTCTATCTATAATATATAGTGCGGCTCATATTAAATGCAGCCGTGCTGGCCCTTGTTCCCAATTCACTGAGTCTCCCGGCTGCGCGGTGGAGCACTCCTTTCAGAGCCATTTCCATTCTGAAAGTCTTGGAAAAGTACTTCTCCCTGTGAAAAGAGCCTGGCTTTAAACCTACCGCTCTAAAAGGGTGCTTTGGGGTTTTTTCCTCTCTAATGTTCATTTATCCATCCCCCTCTTATCGACCCATCTCTGCCAACCAATTTTGTCTATTGCACCCACTATCTCTGGCTCTATCCATTCTCGCTCGTCCTTTCCCCTTTCGGCTCCTTAAGTCTCAACGCATAGTTTGGAAGGGTGGACAAGGACGAGGGGAAGAAGAAGATGGAGTGGCAACGCTGGAAGAAGAATGGAGCGCATTAGGAGAGAGCGTCTAATTGAGAGCAGGCACAGAGGAAAACGGAGATGAGCGTTCACAAAGAGCCGCCAAGATGAATGATGCAGTGAATTACATGCACAATTTGAGCAGTCTGATGCTCGCCCGCCGCCTCTTTTGTTCTTAAGAAATTCCTTTACACATACAAATACTCTCTGTCTGCTTCTCTCTGCAGAAAAGGTGCCCACAATAACACATACTCATATTTAAATGGATCAGGACAAAAAAAACAGTCCCGCTGATTCATGCATAAAGAGCGGAGGCCAGGAGGTGGTGAGAAAAGAAAGAAAAAAAGACTCACCCACTCATGCACACACACACACAAACACCCTCGGAGGATGCCTGAGAGTTTCATATAATGGTTGATTTAATCAACCTCTGCATTAGCATAGACAGAGGACAGTTTGTTTCCTGTTTGTGTATTTGGGGAAACAAAATATTCTGACAGTCTCCAAACATGGATGGAAAAGGTGAGCTGTCGCTGCAAGAGCAACTGCTATTCCTAAAGTGCTGAGGGGACATGTTGACTGTGAGCGATGGACAAGGACAATGACCGCAGCACCCACCAAGTCACTTCACAACACTAGACTGTGAGGACAAGTGGGATTTTATTTAGTTTATGTCTATATGTACGCGGACAATAAATCGATAATGCCCTTCCTTTAAAGCCTTTAAAATACATGAAACATCAAACTCGAAGATGAATACACAAGAGACAATGCAAACACAAACTCAACGATAAATACAAGAAGCCACACATTCTAATGCAATACAATAAAACACCATGAAACAAGAAGCACCAGATGATTCATGATTGCATGACTGATCTCTCTTCAAAAACTGTTTGAGTTCAGCTTTTAAAAAGCTCCCGGTTAGAATAAGAAGAAAACATTTTCGTCCAAACAATGATTAATGTTTTTACCGCTGTCTGCTCCGCATGTTAACGAGCCCGAATATGTGAATGGATCTACAAGGTCACCGAGCACTCGAGGAGCCTGATTATGTAGACATTTATAGATTGGTTTAAAGTCACCGGTCGATGATGGTGATTATCACATTTAACAGAGGCCATGACGACTTGTTAGGGAAGCTGAAGCTTAAAGCTGGACGGAGTTCACAACTACATTCACACAAACACACCTGTGTGATGACAAAAACGGTGTGTCAAATACAAATGATTAGTAGTCCATCAGTCAATCAGTCAATCAGTTGGTCCAATGCTTTGATCCAGATGAAATATCTGAACGATTCTTGGATGGATTGTCATTTAGTTTTGTACAAACAATCAAAGTCCCCAGAGGATGAAGCCTAGTGACACTGAGGATCTACTGACTTTTATTCTGGCACCACTGTGAGGTTGACATTTCCGTTTTTTCAACAACTATGGGATTGATCGGCATCTACAGACACTGATGGTTCTCAGATGATGCGTCGCACCTACTGGTGACCCCCTGACTCTTCCTCTGGCGGTACAGTGATGTTGACATATATATTTTTAAGTGGCAACAGCTGTTGGATGGACTGCCATGAAATGTTCCAACCACATTCATATTCCTCCCAGGTTAGACTGCAGTAACTTTGGTGATACCATCACCAAAACCCCAACTGGTCTACTATAATCTTTCTTAAATTTAGCCAGCATTAGCCAGATTAGTGTATGTGTGTGTTTGTGTTTGTGTTTGTGTTTGTGTTTGTATTTGCGCGTCGCAAAATAAATCCTGAATGACACTTATTTCCTGTATCTCTCGGGAGAAATGAGTTCTATCCAAACAGGCATGCACCTGAGCCAATACACTCAAAATCACGCACACACACACACATCACAAACACACAAACTAGACATAAGAATGAGTGGGCGAGCAGGGAGAAATGACAGCAGAGAGACGCTCTGGGAGTGAGGAGAGGATCCAGTACAGAGGGAATAAGTGTCATGCTTCTGACAGCGAGCATTACTGACTGTAAAAATAACAGCCGTCTTACAGGGAACAACTCCCTAACCAGTTAGGCTTTTGCCTGTAGTTTTCCTATGCCTAGAACTTCATGATGTAAAGTAGAAGAGTCTACAGAGGTTGTATTAACGCGCTGAAGCCGTAATAACAATCCTAAACCCATGTGAACGATGTAGGCTATAGTCAGACTACAATAAAAAGAAACAATGTGACACTTGACATCTACAGAGCGCAGTCATCACAAAAGGTCTTTGTACGCAGCACGTAGGTGTGCTGGCTGCTCCATTCGGGTGTCGCAAAGATTATAATTTAAAAGGCAGGAAAGAAAGTGCACAAGTGTGACATTTGAGCACAAAGGCCGTTCTGCCACCTACTGCACTCTGTGTGTGGGACAGAGTTTCTCCGACTTCGCTGCCTCGTTACTTTGGAGATCAACTCCCCGTGGAGCAGCTTCCTGCACACCGACTGTACAGCGAAGCGCACTGTAGTGTAGTGTAGGAGGGGACGGGAAACAAAAAAGGGAATGGAGCCTCTACATGTGACAGAACACACCAGCTGTGCCTATCCACGTGCATGCATGTACGGCAGTCGGGGGTACGTATAGATCCAGGTATTTCATACGGGGAAGTGGAGGGGATGGTGGTGGAGCTACAGGTGAAGAAGGCCGACAAGCCAGTGACCGCGGTTTGAGACCGTGAGCCATGTTTGTGGACCAAAGCAATTTTTTAAGCCAAAATATGATATTTGCCTAATCCCAACAGGACCATAAACACTAGATAACATCGAGACCTGAACCTACAGAAATGCAAAGCTGCAACATAGAGAAATGTAAAGTTGCAGAAATGCACAGTGCCTACATGACTAATTATCAAATAGGGTTGGGCAATGTCTGCCTAATTGGCATATGACAATGTCTCCAGCGAAACATCGTGATGAACGATGACATCGTTGTTTATAAATTGGAGGCAGCGCGTTCCCTCGGTGTCATCTTAAGGCAGCAGTTGCGTATTAGCTCACCACTGTAGCCTCTGCTGTTTCCCACCATTGCACTGACATGAATCTCCAACTGTCTCACCCTGCAGAGGAAACTACGTCCTATTTCCACCAACATACATTTCTGTGCCAGGTTTAAAAGCGTCCTCGTCTCGGCACCGCACGTTCGTAGCTTTGTTCAGCCTCATATGCATAAAACAACGTTGGCCAACTAGCTAAGGGAGCTAAGATAAGAAAGCTGTGTGTAAAAACAGCATGACTGAGAGAAACAACGGCCCGGGGTAAAAGGAACACTGCTGGCACAAATTTAGCCGAGTGTCTTGGGTTCCACCTAACTGAGCTGGTTTAATAAGAAAATAATAAAAGGGACATGGAGATAATGTTAGTGCACTGAGCAGTGACTTACTTGGGCAACTCTGAGGGGACACACCGCTCAACTGTGCTCTCTGGTGGGGTGAATTATAAATCACGATGTTACGATGGTCAGGGATTAGTAGTCGATGGCTGTCAGCCAAAATGTTAATCGAAACAGCCAGATTCCTGCAATAGGAACACACACGGTGCCTTTGAAAAAAGCCATTCAAAATTGGGTTGCCACTTGCAAAGACTTTTCAAGTTGTTCAGTGTTAGGTGACTGAATAAATGACCAAATCAATCAGATTTTTTTGCCGGCCAAGGTCATAAGACACCACCGTGACAGTGGTTACAGGGCTTAATATGCAAGCGCATACATTTTATGGCATTACACTTATTCACATGTACAGTACATTCACACGCGCATACATAAGTCATACGTGCGTATATATAACTCTGTCAGAGAGAATCACGTCAAGTGAGGCGGGGAGATGTGGTGGCAAATGACACAGTTAAATATGCAAGAAAATAACCATCAAGCTGTGTTCCGTTTTGATTTACAGCAGTTATTTTCATATTATCATGGCGCTTGGTTACTGTAAAGGTTTTGTGATATCAGTCATATTACCTCTAGTCATATGCCCCCTGTATTACCGTATATCTGTGGGATAGTCAGTGTCCTGAGTTTTACTTTTGGTATTTCCTGTTTTACGTTGAAAGCCTCTCCGTGTGTCATGCTTTACTTTACACTTCCTGCCTTTGTCTTTTCCCCACCTCTTTCTGCTGTGATTTATTTGTTATTCAGTCGTTGTGTGTTTAAGCGTATGCTGCTCCCTCACTCCTGCATCTGTTCTGCAGTCCTGCAGTTTGTGCCTCTTGTGTCCTCTGTGTTCCTGCTGTTGTTCCCTGTGTCTTTCTGGTTTGTTCTTAGTTTTTCTTAGTGTTCCTCTTTATTTATTTTTTTCCCTAGGATTCTTGTTAGCCTTGTTGTGTTGCCAGCCTCTTTGTCGCCTGTCCTACTATTGCCTTTGGATATGGGCTTTGTTTATAAAAGCCTGCATTTTGTTTTTTGACCTGCCAGCATCTGTGTCTTGCATTTGGGTCCTTTTTTTGTAAAAACATAACAAGCAGTTCAGGAGGAAGGACTCTCTCGTTCCCTGTTTTGAGCGTGAAAAGTGGGTACTGAGAAATGGAGTCTGGTCGTGGTTGTTGCAGCAGTTTTGTGGCCGGTAAATCAAAGCTGACAGTGTGAATAGAGTATGGGCTGAACATGAAGCACTGTTGGACATCCTTTAGCTTTCCTGTCACAGATGTTACATTACATTTTCCATTGAGATTAAATAGGCAGAGACTTTGTTACCTTCGGCCGAGGTTCAAAATGATTATGTAACGTTTTCAGGCACACTCCACAGCAAATCATTTTTTCTATCAAAAGTTTGGGAGATGTTTGTGTTTCATCATTTGACGGATGCATATCTTGATGAGGATTTGAGCACATAAAACCATTCTAATCGCATTATGACTAAAACGGCTGATAAACCCGCAGCCACCTCTATCTTTATCTAGCATACTTTTTAATGATTTCATAAAAATCCCCTCCAGGTGTTTTCATTTTCACATCCCATTTTTCACCTTAACCAACCCCGGACAGATTCAACCTCTCAAATAACTCCAGAGAACAGGGAGCCAGAGCTCTGCAGCAGCCCGGCAGGTGTTCAATAACATAGCTAAGTTGCCTCCAAGCTGTTGGCTGCAGCTGGATTGTCCTTTCTCAAGGGCTCGACGTGGGCACCGCTCCTCCATTGTGTTGGTTTTTCTGTCCGATTGAGTCCGCTGCTCATACGCGCATCAAGGATATGATGAACCGGGTCACGCACCCCGACCCTCCAAGCTATCGGCTGGCTGAAACCAAAGCCCAGGTGACTGTGTGCCGAGCGCAGAGGTATAAATGTCTGTGTTTGTTTAATCTGCCTGTTAGCGAGGGGCTTCGGTCCTGCTGTTTGTATTGCTCCCATACTCGTCGCACAAGGTTAATTGTTGAGATGACCTTTATCAGAGCAAACACCTCAGAGACATCCGGGCCCGGCAGCACCCTCGCACACAGTAATATGTGTGTGTGCTTGCGTGGAGAAGTGGCATCGTCCTAATCTTGGAGTCTGTTATGGAGCCATGGAACCGTTCAAGAGATTGAATTAGATCGTGTGATGTGTCGGCCAGTCAAAGTATTAAACGCCGCTGGATTCCTGCCAGCTGTTGGGCTGCTGCACGTTGTTGTTCAGACAGCTCTCTTGATATGTGAGGCGAATATCGAAGGGAAGCATTAGCACCGCGTTTCCATGTGAACACATTTGCATGTCAAATAAATATTTTCAATATTTTCAAAACTTAGCCACTTCACATTCAAATGTTAAGAAAAAAAAAAAAATGCACACCCTCACACAAAAAAGCACAGTCCAGTTGGTTTTAGGAGGGATGTAACAAGTTGAGACACCTCCAGTTCAGCAACACAACACAGTCCACACCTGTGGCAACGCTGCGAGACAGAGGGAATGAATTCTGATTATTAAACAGAGATTCAAGTGGATTGGAACCGCTGCCTCGAGTGTTCGGGTAATTTGAAAGTGACGTGGCAAGCAGCACAAACACGAGCATTATTGTCAGCTACAGCAGCACCCCTACCTGTTCAGGCCTATGTTATTAGAAAAGGCCAGAGCACAGAGAAAGTGATGGGAAACCGTCAGAGGTTTGCGCAGGTTTAATTAGGCAGGTCTGGGCAAGCGTATCTGAAAAAAACCTTGAGAGACAGTCCAATTACTAACTTCAGCTGAGGCAAAAAGTTGGGTTTTTTTTTATTTTTTTAAAGGCAATCTGTTCCATCCAGCTGAACACACTCAAGCTAAGTTGAATTAAGAAATGTTTGGCCACTAGAGTCGCTCACACTCCCCTCAAAAACAGCCTGTGCACCAGATCCAGCAGTGACGGCGCAACCGTCATCTGAGTTCTTGTTTGTGGCAATGACAAGTCTAAAATGTACTGATCTCTGAGCCGTGGTTAAAGCTCTGTTGAACGTCTGTTGAATGGCTAGATTCCACCAGACACGTGTCTGGTCCGGCTTCCACTGGCTCCACTGCGTTGCGCGTCTGCTCCGTCCCAGCTCCTGCAGTCCACACCTTACTGGGATGGAGGACCTTAACTTCTGCCAGATGCTGGAGCTCGACGCATGACTATGTAAGTATCACGGGACCTCCTCGGTCTCCTAACTCCAGTTAGCGCTGCGCCGTGCTGGACTCAAAGCGCAGCCTGTGGGAGTTGTCGGACGATGGATGACGGAGCAAAACCATACCGGAGTTAGATACATCTTGATTGTCTCTTGACAGCTTACATCTTATTGCAGAAAAGTCCTTTATTGGACATTTAAAAGACAATTCTCAATGCTATGATCCCCTGTAACATTCTGCGAGACGGGGCTCTGTGTTGCTGAACCAATTGGATGGTAAAATCTAATGGGCGTAAACATGTGGGTGTTGTTTACGTTATAGGCGAGGCTACTTCTTAGCGAGCTATCTTTGTTGCTATATGAACATTTTTTAAAACATATTTTTACTTTTCAGGTTGTTTTCACTGTTGAAAATGCATGATGTCAATTTTAGGCATCCTTTTTAAGATTCGGTGTGGAAACAAACAGTAAAAACTTGGATTCATCTGAAAAAGGTCAGAAAGCGACCGGGATTGATGTCTTCAATGTGGGCAAATAAAAAAGGAAATGACCGATACGAACTATTTAAATACTGAAATTATGAACCAACATCAGGGCAATTTACCCAGTGCAGTAGCTGCGATCCAAATAATTAAGCCAGCCAGACTTTGCCAGAGTCATCTCGATGATTGGCTCGAACCTTTGGCCTCTCACACAAACACACCGGCACATGTGCTCCTCGCGGCTGCAAGTTCTCTCCATTCCACCTCCTCTGTGCTCATTTCAAAGCAGTCGTTAGGAAAGAAGTAAGTAAAGATAATTGGCTCATATACACAGGGGGCAACCCTCCAGCAGTTAAGGCGCCTCATACAAATGCATGGGTATACACACACGCAGACAGACAAACACACACACAGACACACTGTACAGGTGGTTCATTAAGGTGTTTAAGTGAGTGAGGCGAATGGGGGAATAGAGAGTGGCTGTAGTCATTAACAGCCACAGGCAGGTGGCATTACAGACTCTGGCAAACGGTGCATCTAATGACGGCGTAAAGGGGAGAGAGCCAGCTGAAAGGAGTCCGACAATATTTCCTCTTCAATATTATTATTATTTCGCCTCGAAGGTCCTCACAACTTGCAGCCATGAAATTTGGATGAGCTCCGCGAGTGTGCGCCCTGCGTCGGGGCGTTTGTGTGTCTTTGTGCGCCCCTCATGCGTGCTGTAATTGTTTATGAGTGTGTGTGTGTGTGTGTGTGTGTGTGGTGTGTGTGTGTGTGTGAGAAGCATGCCAAATCATTGTCACCCCGCTCTCTCTTTTAGTGAGGGGTAGAGCTGAGGGAAGGAGAGACCCCCAGATCCCCAATCCGAACCCCAGCTGGCGGGCGGCGATAAGACAAACAGGCTCCCCGGTCAGGACGCAGCTGAATGTGAACAGAGGAGGAGAAGACGAGCGGGAGAGGGGAGGAGTGGTGGGGGAGGCGATCGGCAGGGAAATGTCACAGTTTTATAAAACCAACACGGGGACGGTGTGTACGTGTGCACATGGGCGTGTGTTTGAAATCCTGCTCTCTCAGTGGGCCATTAACCGGTGCCATTACGCAGCCTTATTTCCCATTTGTCGAGAACTTTTTTTCAAAGCGCTACATCCAAAATGCCAAACTTCAACAAGGTCAGAGAGACACAGCGAGAGAAGAAGGAAAAAAAAAAGAAGGAGTTTGGCAAGAAAAATCCTCACATTTGTTAGTCTAACAATTCAAGTATGACTCACACCTAGAGGGAGTCGATAACCAGAACTGGCCTATTATGTACCGAACAGCGCATCCTAAGAAAAACAGCTTCAGCTGCAAAAGGTAGAGAGAAAGCACAATGCAAAAGTTCATTTTGAGTTCAGCCTGGCAGTCTGACAGAAATGTCCAACTCTGCTCGCCTCATTCGCTCCACATAATTTGCTTGTGCAGGTGGTTATTAAAGCTCTGACGGATGTGCATGCATCATCACTGCTTATAACCATCTTAAGGGTGATTTCAAGCGGTGGTGGTGCGTGTGTGCTTTCGGAATGACAAAGGTGAACTCTTTGGCTGAGTAGAAGGAAGATGCAGATGCTTTGTGTTGAGGAATATTTCTATGGTGACGCTAAAAATAACCCGCAGAGATGTGCTCTGTAAAAGTTATTGTGCCTGCGTCTGTGTCTCTGACAACACTCGAGCATATCACTTCCATCCATAACACACTGTGAAGAGTGCTCCCACTTCAGAGAGTTGAGTGGAAACCTATACTTTGACACTGTGACACAGCAGCTGTCTCCCCGTGACAGAGAACAGTCTTTGTTGTGCTGGCGGAGGGTGAGGGGCTGCAGGAGGAGGTGAGCGGGAGAACAGAGGCGAGGGGATTATCGTCGGAGCTTTCCCTGTCATCGCCGCCACAATGCAGGTCGCAAATTCAGCAGAGAGGAGAGGGATGGGGAGGAGGATTGCCTCTCCGGGCCAAGACGGCCTGCACCTTGACTAACAAATGAGAGACAAAAGGTGTCATCAGCATTACCAGGGGCCACTCAAATCCTCGAGACGCATCATTTCAGTTTTCGTGCCAATACAGAGAGCACTGGTCAGCGTTTCTCTATTCCTCCACGTCCTCCATCTACCTTCTCAGTCCTTCTTTATTTCACACACACCATCAGGACAGTATGTGCAGCTGCCAAAACCTCTCATCACTTCCCTACAGTATGCACACTCACCCACACACTTAAAGTGGCAATTTATGAGATCCAGCCTCTCACTGCTAAAGTGTTTTTGCAATTTTTCGAAGGCTGCTTCACGATAATACCCTATTTTTTTTGGTCCGGTCAACCATGATGAATATCAGTACCCATGCTAAATATCCAATTCTTCTCTCCTGTTAGAGAAAAAAACTGTTTTTGCTGCCACATCTATTTTCCAGATACCAAGAAAATGGTTGAGTGACTCTTATTTAAATAGCCACAAATATATCGCTGCAACGAGCAATTGTTTTCCCACTGTAATTACATTAATAATCATGTAGTACATAAAATATAGTAAATATAAAGATGCTAGATTTATTTGGTCTAATATATTATTCCAATAATTCAATTTTAGTGAATAATTCGTCAGTACAGTAGGGGGCACTATGCCGCTTAAAAGTTGGTTTGGTATCTTCATCTAACACAGAGCAGAAGAAGAAGGGGGGGGCTTGTGTTTTCGCCCACATGAAAATGTTTTCAAGTTTCAGAGTAGGACAACAAAATTGATATTTGTAATACATGTACCGCAATGTTTCCGAGAGGAGGAATAGAGTTTTAACAAAACCAACCTCATAAGTCACTCAAAAAGGCGCCATTGCCACAAAAATGTATTTAACAAGTACGAGGCAGCAGTACTGAAAAAAAACCGAGTGCCCCATCACCAACACTAGGGCCTATTCAACAGGTATTTGACAACAGCAGGAAGTTTTCTAAAGAAAACCAATAAAGCCAAAGCGATTACCGACAAAATCATGGAATTTGTTGCACTTGATGACCAGTCCTTGTCGGTGGTTGGCTAATGGCACATTTGGAGGTAGGCCAGGTATTCTCTCCTGAGCCACCACTTCTTTGCAGACATGTGCCTACCTGCCCTTTACGACGTGGTCACCACACACGTTCATAGTCTGATTGATGACAAGGTTATCCAGTGAGCGTGATCAGTCACAACTGTTCTCTGTTTATGTGGCTAATAGTGATTCAAATACACAAATGTAGGCAAAATGTTATCCTGTTTTTCAATCGATTATTGGTTGCAAGAGGAAGGTAATTATCGGTTATCGGTGCATCCCAATTAGAAACTGTCAAAAAGGCTCATCATAATTTCCCTAAACTTAAAGTCACAGACTTTGGTATGAAGTCATATTATGACGAATGTTCATTCACTATCCTGACTGACATAGAACAACTGCAAATCCTAACAATTTAAGGAGCTGAAGCAGGCAAATGTTTGACATTACTTTTCTTTCCATCGACTAATTAATGAATTGACTGCAGCTCTCATACATCGTTTTTGGCTGTACAACAATAGAAGGCCACACTTACATATACATGATTATTGTTAATAATAATGATGATATGCACTGTGAATGATCAATAGTCAGCAGTGGCAGCAGTGCCTATCAGCAGGCTTGGTTACAGCTCTTCTTATCTCAAAGTTTGAGCCGAAAAAAAATGACACAAAGTACCAATCATTGCTTATTAGAGCAGAGCGGTAGCGCAGTCCTCATTGTTCCATTCTATCTTTAGACTGCTTGTCTAACTCAAAACTAAGTGAAGAGCAGTAGAGGTTTTTTCTTTTTTTTTTTAAAGGAGCTGCTGAGAAAGGGAGACGCAGAGAGAACAATTCATCTCTGCTGCTGTAGAAGGCGCAGCAAAGTCGGAGAAACAGACATGAGGAAGGAGGAACACACACCTGCCTGTTTTCTCTCTCCGTCTCTTTTGAAAGCATACCGCACACACACAATCTGTCAGAGGCTTTCCTCGGCGTGTCTCTGCCTCTGTCACTGTCTCTATTAGAACACAAAGGGAAGCAGGAGATGGAGAAGTGAGGATGAGGAAGGCGCACAGTTCCCCTACAGGTGTAACTCAGCCTCTGCCACTGACACACACACACACATAACACATACAGTCACTCCTACGACTGAAAGTGTTACACACATCAATGTCATTCATGTCTAATGTAAGATTTTATTTGAAACATTCCGAAAGTAGGACTAAGTTTGGGAAGAAGACATCCGGCGCTGACAGTATCGTACTGTCTTCATCACACAACCCACCCAAAACCCAGAGACACTTCATTTCGCTTACAACTTACTACGCATGCTCTATATTTGGAAAACCAAACTATTATCTGAGCAGCACGTACTTCTTGACCCACCTTCAAAAAAAAAAACGGCAGAGGTTCATAAAGACACACTGACGTCAGCAAGTCATCTCCAAGCCCACCCGGAGAAAGGCGGGCGTCGTTGCTCGCTGTGATGTGAAACAGAACAGTGCACTGATGTGTCTTCTCCAAACAAACAGGACTTTGCTAAGTGCAGGTCAGCTCGCAAAGCAGCTCGCAGATTTATTGAGGAGTCGTGATGTTGTCAAGTCAAGACTGTTGGTACCACACCAGAGCTAATAAGCCAGTTAATGACACCTACAGTACTGTTAGTCAGTTGGAAGTCCAAATCACCTTTATTTCAGCCTTTTAGGTTTTGGATCCACTCTTCTTTCACAGGGAAAACAATGCATGTTGACAATCTAGAGGGACATATATATTTGGCTATTTGAGGCTTTTCAAGCTGTATTTTATGACTCGCAACATGGAAACTGCAGCGCGACATTTGAGCTCGAGTGTGATGTCAGAAGAAAAATGGCCGTTGTCTGAATATGGTCTATATCGACAGACGCTGACATGCTTATCATATTTCAATTCAGATTCAGGATTTATTTAATTGCCATTATACAACACAAGAATATGCATCTAAACTTCAGTTGTAGTTTCCTATGCTAAACACAAAAAAACTAACAAACTAATGAATAAAACATCAAGTCACAAATAAACTATTCATGGTGGAGTGTGAGGGACGAGCTGCAGTCTCACAGCCTAAAGACTAAAGAAGATGCTTCATAGTCTGGTGTCCGGTGACACTTCTGTATCTCTTTGGTCAGACGGCAGCAGGGTGGACAGGCTGTGGCTAGGGTGGGTGTTGTCTCTTAGCATCGCAATGATAACATGGCATGTCATCAGTCATCATTCAGACACATCCGGTCGCAGTGTGAGAGGAGAGTCATTATGATGCAAGTTAGCGGCTTAGACAGGATTACATCATCGTTTTGTTGACAGCAAACCGGCTGAGGTCAACACGCGTCTGTGATGTGTAGACGCCGTTGGTGTGTTGCATGCGATGACATCAGACTATACATTTCTACCACTTTAAAGACACATTCACACAGTGGGTGACTGGTTTACTAGGAACATCTGTACATTTCCATGCAATAACCGACCCAATCCCTTCCTCCAGCCTTCATAATGCTGCATTTCACTCATGGGGGCAAAATGAAAGAGGCGCTAAAAATATTTCCCATAAGCTTTACCCTGACAAAAAGCCAGACTAAGAGGCAGGGCGAGTGGTGACAGAGGCTCTTTTCTAGCTGCTTGGAGCTGCTGACAGAGAGCAGCTGCGGTATTATAGTTCTGAATCAACAGATCAACGGGTATCACACTCACCTCCACTCTGAGTGTGTGCTTGTTTGCCTTGTGTGTGTGTGTGTGTGTGTCTGCTGTATCTCAACTGACTGACGGCTGGGTGCTCTGCTGCTCACTAAGTGGGTGCTGCATTAGTCCATAAAACTTTGATTTCATCTCATCACTCGGGAAGCCTGTTAAATAATAAAAAATAAAAAAACAGGAGATATAAGACCAGATGATGCCGCTGCCTGCCAAGTGTGAAGTTATTTCATTTTCGTCAAAGAATTGACCTACAGGGTCGTTTTCTTCAGCTTATTAAATTGCAAGTTGCCCGCGGTCTATGTGTGTTTGCGTGGCGGTGTGCGTTTCAGTCTGGCTGCCAGCCCTTATCACATTTAACTGCATGTTAGGTGTTTGGTTTTTTTTGATAGCAGCGGGAGAATTTCAGAGGAAAAAGATCTGAGGGTGAGACTTCTCTGTTTCAGTTTTAAATCATAATCGCTATCACAAGTGAGGGACAACTGAGACGGCCTTCAGAGACGACTTCTATCATCCTCTCTTTCCTCGTTCTCTCTCTCTCTCACACACACACACACACACACACACACACACTCATTAACCATGTATCTTTGATCTGCCTCGCACTCAGCTCAAAGATTTTCTTAAAGTTATTTTAAGATTAGAAACACAAGTTCCCCTGAAATCACATTTAGTCGTCTCTTTTTGTAGTCAAAGGTGTCAATAATAGTTTCCTTCAGAATAAAAGAAAGAAAAAAGATGCGGGGTCCATGTCAGCCGGACTGAAGTGGCATTTGCAGGTGTGTTTACCTGTCACTGTTTAATGTGCTACAGCTCATTTGCTCCTCTCCAAACTGAGCAGAGCGCTGCACATTTCCCCAGTGGACTTTTTTTGGCGTCTCCATCAAAAAGTTAAGGTGGAGAACAAGACGTGCGCTCATGTTTTTCAGCTGGATGAGACGGAGACTTTAGCAGGAAAGCTAATATGTTGTTCAAAGTCTACGTCTCTGTCGTAGCTGCTGTCGGGCTCAGCGTGACCATCTGCTCTGCATCTAACAGAGTGGCGCGGCTTAAGGTTTGTATGACTGTACAGAAACAGGTAAACCAAAGAACTATTCTGTTGTATTCTGTTGGATTTACTGCAAAAATAGGCGGCGTCATCATGAAAACAAACATACAAGCTATAAAATAAACATTTCTCCATTTTAGCAGAGCGCAGGACAACTGGTTTACAGAGCAGACATGTACGCTGTCAACAAAGTAAAAGATAGATTTTATTGCTAGCATTTTTTTGTTTGTTTTTTTTTGGATTGCGTGTGAACATGCATGAACATGGTTATCATGGAGTGAAAATCCGGTATTGTGACACCAATATTAAAACAGTTTGATTAGATAATACAGGCCAATAGTCTTATTTGTAAATAAGATATACAAAAGATATACAAAAAATATTTTCAAAAAAAGACATTTTGGAAGGACCATGTGTCTTTAATGTGGATTGCTTTCATTCAAAATCGAAAATAAAAAGGTAGGACACAGGAACACTTGCTTGTACGAAAATATGACAAATATTGCACAGCATCAAAGGTGGTATTTATACGTGTTTGTTCTCTTGTATAACAATAATCAGCACTTGTGCTAGCGTGTATGTTAATAACTCCGTGGGTGGTCTGTAAGAGCAGCGTTTTTCAGGCCCGAGAACACCTACTGTTCCCTTGTCAAGTCAAACCGAACACAGTTTAAAAATGTAAAAATCAACAGGGACAAACTGGGATTTGTACAGTAGACACAACACAAAGAGCAGCCTGGTAATTATTGGTGTCTGCTCTTACAAAACAATATTTGGAGCACTTCGGATTCACAAACAACTTGATGAGGTAAACAGTTACAATGTATAGACGAATACAGGGAGGCCGGGCTGGACGCGAAGATAATAACGGATATGAATAATTGAATTCAATTAAAAATGATTTGTAGCATGAAAGAAAACGTCGGTGTAACATCATATTAACATGCTATCTCGCTGATGCAAGTCCGTGATTATTTACACAGATTTCTCATATAGGCACTCTCTACTTTTTAACAGACTGGGAATGTTAAAAATGCATAACTTGGGAATGCTAATAGGGATGGCTTGTTGCATTAGACATGATGCGTCCTGGAGCACACCCCAAATGGCCTGCCTGTACTCTATATGTCACTTCAAAGTAAAATGCATGAAGGGTAACATTTTTTTCCTTCCATTATTCATCTCACGCCTGCATTTTCGCTCATGTTCTTTAAGACCGACTCATCTCCGGCAGAAAAAAAAGTCTGACAGGCACAAAGATGTCTGTGTTTCACTTCTTTAAACCATTCAAACCTCAGTCTGACTTCACCCTGCTGCCTTCACTGAACTCAGAAGGCTAATATGAATGAATCTGCCCTTGCTGACAAACAACCCCTACACACACACACGCACACTATTTTCCATTACAGTGCCCAGTGCACTCACGACTTGGACCCACCCAGGCATGAGAGCTGGAGCTGAAACTATTAATTTTACATCCACTTTAATCACCTTTTCCACCTCTGAGAGGAGAGGAGAGGAGAGGAGAGGAGAGGAGAGGAGAGGAGAAGGGAAACATCATCACTTAAACCACCTCTCATTCATACAAACGTGGCATATAGAGGAGAAAAACTTGGAAGGGGAGATGAAGGAGGCCGCAAAGAGAAGGTGTGAAGAATCTGCAATGGCCCCTCTCTCCCTCTCCCCTGTCAAACTCTAATGGCTCCCTAATGTCAAGATCTGCTAAGGAATATAGATGAGAGAGTACTGTACTCACAATCACTCCCACCAACACACACACAAACACTCCCTCAAGACACACACACCAGGATGCTTCCCTACTGCTTACAGCCTGACCTCTAAAGGCGAGTACCAACAGTAAAACAAGTCAAACTTAAGCACAACTTAAATACAGAACGATACACTAAGATGTTGGATGGCTCTGGTTTGGCAGTATATTATCCTCCTTCAAACTCACTCCCTAAGAAATCAGAATCCTTTAGAAGTCCTATACTGATTCCACTCAGGTTCACATTAGATAATAGGGAAAATTCCAAAATTAGAATCACCTATTGTTTGCTGAAAAGGCAGAAACAGCACAGGTTTCAGGGGTAGCAATGTTCATAAATTGTATCTACAACTTATACAAAAATACTTCTACAAAAATACATGATCAGCAAAAGCTACAACATTTCAGTGTGTATGTGATACGTTAAATAACAGCTGCAGCCCACTTATATTTGCACGTCACATGCTGCCTCCCCCCGAATACAGGAGGTCCCAATTCAGAGCTATTAAGCTGATGAGCGCAAATTACTGAGGCGATGTGGGAGAAAAAAAGAAACTGGGAGGTTCTGACAAGTAAAAATTAAATTGGGTGGATTGCAGAGAAGGTTAATCCATCTATTTCATTTTGTGCACTCACATGTTACAGAATAGTGACTCTAATAAACAGTTTCTGGACACCCACACATTAATTAGATTGTATAGCAGAGCGTCAGTTTGGCCTTTGGGCTCGTTTCTTACAGAATTAGAGCCGCAGCAGATATTATCTGCAGCTGAATGTTTCGTAGATTACTCTACAATAATAATAATAATAATAAAGTGTCAGGAGAGATAAGGGATTTGTTAAGAGATTGTTTAGCCTCACATTTCAGAAAAACAAGTTCAAGGATTTTGTAAAATCAGGATCTGCTGATCCTATGATCCTTTACATACCTCTGTATATTCATCATGGCATAACATGGAAAATCATTGTTTGAACAAATATATATTTACAACCCATCAGAGTTACGTTGACCTTCAGTTGTCGGAAGGCCATCGCAAAAGCTCTTCATATGTCATTTAGTATGGCACCATGCTTAAATCTTATATAAGCGATTGGTCTACAACAATGCACAAACAACAGTGTCGATAGTCGACTAGCCAACTACGCGATTGTTCTGTAACACCTCTAGCTACAAACCTAAAAAAAGACATGGGCAGTAGAAGATATGAACTGTTAATTTAACATGCATCTGACACGCGTCGCCTACTTTCTTTCACAAGATACTCTCTCCAAATACTGGAGGTACCAGTTCACAACTATTAAGTTGACTGGCTTGATTTATTAGAGGAAGACTTGGCTGGTTTTGTTTCGCTGAAAAGACCCAGTCCACTGATTATGTAGTCTTCTTACAGCTTGTTTCTTTCAGCCCTGGCTAAAAATCAAAAAGCCCTCCTACCTAAATGTTTTGTACTTTACCCTTTTCTTTCTGAAAAAGAGAGATAAAAGACTCCATAATATCCTCCAAACTAACTGAATCCACATATTTTATCAACCTGGAACAGGATTCACAACGGAACTCGTCATTGGAGCCCCATTCTACTCATCTCACAGGAAACTGTGGGAGCTATTAATGTCTGAAAGGAATGTCAAGGATTTCAATGTCTCAGCCTTGACAGTTAAATACATAAATATTCCACCGTGAAGCCATAAAATTCATAACGGGGATGAAACATTAATTAGAGAGGCAGGTGAGGAGCAAGGAGAGAGGAAGGAAAGGGTGTAGGGACGTCCTACACACACACACACACACACACACACACGAACACAGACGTATCACGTGTGCACACAGACGCACACTCCGGTACATGAGAACATGATTGGCGTGTTTAAAGCATCGTGACAACTTTACAAGCATTTGAACGCACATAAAAATCAAACTTTAATTAAGTGGTTCAATCCCCCAACGGTGCTCATCCTGCTCGGCGAGTCGGGAGCACCATTACACACCGTCAGTAACGTCTCCTTTGATGCCAAAATCCAGCCGAGCCTCTCTCAGTCATGGAAGGAAACAACAGGCCCATATTTCAGCGCATGAATTTCACATCGGCCTCATTAATAATCGTTACTCCCCTCTTAATGACTTTCTCTGAGTGTGCATGAGAACGTGTGCGCCGCGTCTCTGAAATCACCCTCATTAGAAGCAACATCTTGTGGTGGTGGTAAAAAAAAAAAAAGAGCGAGAGAGAGAGAGATGGTGACCGATAAACAACCTTCAGACAGATGTTCATACGACTTTCTTCAAGCAGACTTTTTATTACAGCTTTGATAATTACATGTAATATGCATATATGTATATATATATTTAAAATTATGTTTATCTGCTGAGTGAGGTGTGGATGAGTGAGTCACGGTAAAAAAAAATCATCTCCTCCGTGCTTCATAAATACAAAGGTAACTCCTTCCCTCTGAGTGTATCCTATTGTGTGTCTTCCTCTCTTCCTGTCCACCTTCAGCTTCTGATATGGCCTGAACTCCCAGAGAGAAAAAAAACATAATTACCTAAAGCTGGTTGAGGATCTGGCTGGTATTAGCTTTTTCTAAAGACCAAGCTGTCAGGACGTGCCACGCACTGCGCGACAAGTGTGGTGGCCACGGCTGAAATTGCAGGTCAGGTGAAGCCCAGCGAACATACAAGCACACAGCACGAGATTTAAGACTGTAAGCAATAAATAAAAAAGCTATGAAACGACATTTCCTCAGCATCCCACACGTTAAAAAGAATGCTTTTTGAGGAAACACTAGTACAGACATACAGTCGCTCATGTGCATGTCAAACAACCAGTAAATTAGTGAGGTGAGGTAGGACTGTTGGTTGTCAGACTGAGGAATGTGGACTTATAGTTTAATTGTACATAATGAAGTTTGTTTACAGGTCTTGGGGAGTACTAACGCATATATAAAAGCAGTAGTACAAAGCTGCGTGCAATCTGAGAAATTGCCTCCAGTGCCTGCTGATAATGTCCCTCACCGAATCCAACATCAAATATGTCTGAATAACCGGAGAGAGCTACTTCTGGTGGTGTCACAACATTCAGCCATCTCCTGCAAATGCACTTGAAAAAGCCATCTAAGCTAACACAGCGGCATCGCTAACGAAATGTCACGTCACAACAGGAATGATGAGCCCTACTGGTGAATGTAAGCCGCTGCTCGGCTACAGTGCGCGTTACGTCAACTCAAGTGTGTTTGTGCGGTAATTCAGCAATCAGTAACGATCCCAAAACATAAATGATCGAATGAGTTTGCAATCCTTCTGACATCACTTTGTTGGTTTACATAAACGCCAAATGTTTAGGAGCTGATTTGGAGCCTGTGTGAGTATTCATCGTGCGTCAACTCAGTGATGCATTATGCAAAACTGACTCTGGATCTGCCATAACGGATCTAATCACACATTTCAGTTTTGAATGTGACAGCCGCTGTTCATCTTTTGTATATTGATTGCTCAATCCAAAGTTTATATCACACTCACAAGAGAGTCACCTGCAATAAAAGAAGAAAAAGAAATGTGTAAATGTTCCTCTCTCTTTGTCAGTGCGTGCTTCACCTCTCTCCACCCCATATACAACATTAGTTTTCGGGTCCACCTTTGATGGTAATGTCAGTGCCGCTGCTCTGATCCAGGTCTGTAACGATCCCATTGCTGTCACGGCTGTCACGCCACCAATCAATCAAACCTGCCCGGTGTGTGAGTTTGTGTACGTCTCCGTGCGTGCGCGCGTTGATTAGTAGACTCCATTTACTCTTATGAAATTCTGGTGCCAGGCTACGGTGCCTGGGGAGAGGCACTTATGGAACGTCAGGTTGCTGTGTGAGTAATCGGTTTTACCAGTGCCAGAGGGAGACAGCAGGGGCGGGGGGGAATAGGATTTTCAAGCCCCACAGCCAACGAGCAAACACCCAGAGCGAGCAGCGTGGAATGGAGATGATTAAAGCAAATGGATTCTCGAGTACACAAATATGTTGTCGGACTGCTTAAGTCGGCTTCTTTAGAATTCTCGAGTGTGTAGTTTGGTGTGGCTGCCTCAGAGGGGAGCACAGGCTGGTTCAACAGCCGAGTGAGGACACTGTGACACAGCTCCGTGGTGCTGAGCGCAGAATTCCCAGCTCAGCATTTCAACATTTCTCAATAATCTCCTCTCGAACAATGGTAACACCTTGAACCATATCGTAGCCTCCAAAATGCAATTGGTCCTGTTTCCGTCTACCTTGTCACACTGTGCATATTTAGCTGGTTGAGGATTTGGCTGACTTCAGCATCTCTCCAGGGAGAGATAAAGACCAAACTGTCAGCAAGTGTCCCCTCTGACATCCTGGCCCGAGGCTGACAGAGGAGCGACGGTGAAGGCAGCCATTTTGGGGCCAGAGCAAGGGCAGCCAGGCCTGCCTGCGAGCTAATGAGGCTGGACAATATCATACTGTCTAAGAGACACTTGGTTAAACAATTTCTGCTTTTTGCACAGATGATAGCACCATACAACAGAACAAACATGGACATAAAGATTCATTTCAAATTAGACTCCGTCCTTCCAGCATGTCATCTGCAGTTTGTTTGCATGATTTCTTTCTCAGTTTCATGGCTTTTACTCACAAGTTACAGGAGCACGCGAGAAGTTTGAGCTTTTTGTTTGAGTGAGATGTATTTGTCTAAAATCCTAAATCACAGGTTCAAAAACTGATACACGTTGGTTGGATTACCATTAAACACCATTTCCTCTCGTTGACCCTTTCACCACATTGTTTCAGTATCTACAATCCACGTTACACTTCCCTGACTGTTTCCAACCATATGACAGGGAAACTTCATCATTTTTCATCACCGCAGACCAGAAACAACAGACAGCATCCTCCATTCAACTTGGCTTGATTGGGCCATCAGTCAGACACTGTGTGCATTGGGAGGCGCTGGGTTTATTCTGACTGGTCTGCTAACTGACAGATATTGACCAGGCTCTGCCCACTGACTGTTTCACACCTGTGCATGCGCATGTGTGCGCATGTGTGTGTGAGTGTGTGTGCAGGTCCGTTTGTTATTGACTACATCTTGTCCAAAGTTCTGTCAGATCTAACTGATTGATTGCAAGACCAGCTGCAGAGTTCACCCCCCTGTACCATCCCTCAGGCCAAAACCCTGTGTGTGTGTGTGTGTGTGCGCACGTGCGTGTGTGTTCGTCTCCATATGTGTTGAATGAGTGCATGAGAGATTTTGCTTTTGACAGGAGCGCACCCCAGGCTTCCTCTAATCACCTCCACCTCTCCCCTTATCCCTCTCTGCTGAGCTGTCAATCACACAGAAGTTGTTACTGAAGAACCTTCAGTGAATGGAGTAAACGCCCTCAGCAGGACTCTTAACAACTAAATTACAGCTAGTTATTGTCTGCCCCTGTGTGCCGTCTTGGGTTGCAGCGGTGCATCGGTAACACAGTATACAGTGGGGTGGAAACTGATGGTTGTCATACTGTGTACCTGTGCTTGTCAACTGTATTAAATTCTACAATGTTAGCACTATTTAAAAAAAATATAATTTCACATTCTGGCAGACAACACCAAGTCTCTAGTGTGCTGGAATAAACATATCATTGTGTCTACTCTTATTGTGATTGCACACCGGCAGATGCAGACCGATAATGCTTTTCAAAATGTGCACAATCACCAGGCAAATGTTTGAAAAAATACTTGGTGCATGTTCGTATCACGTAATTGAAGCAATATTTTCATCTGCCTGTCATATCAGCAGAAATGCCTTTTTTTTCGATATTTCATTTCGAAGCATTTTTTTTTACAAACATGGACCATCAACCAAGCACAGAGAGAAAGAGAGCACTCGTGTGGAAGAGCGACAAAGGGGGAGTGTGAGAATCTGAACAGAGGTATCCACATGATATACATCTTTCTTTGACCATGTGACCATTGTTCTACAATTCTGTGGCTTATCTAACAAGTGTATGAACTGTACTGAAATGGCCGTGTTGAGCAGATCTGCGTTTTATACTCTCGTCTCCTTTATGAAACATCTGAATCCTCACTGTACTGCATTATCATAAACTATGAGGCTGTTTATCCCAGCTTTAACCTGCGTCCTTGGTGATCTGATCACCGGGCGACAGCTTATCAGTTCACAACTGGCATTAGCTGTCTGGACATGCATCTCGAGTGACCACTTGTAGGATCACCCTTCCCTGCTCTAGGACAAATGGTCACAAGAGAAAGAACTTCATGCATAGCATTAGCCGAATTGACAGGAAGCCCCAAATAATTGAGAATTTGTCATTGACGGCATTTCACAATGTTTATAAAGTTTCTCCTTAATTAAGAACCCCAAAAATTGAGCGATTCTATAATGGGGTCTAGGGAATTTCTCTCCCGCTTAATCTCCTGGCTATTGCTGGATGTAGTTAATGTGGCTAACATTCAAATTAATGCAAAAAACCTGATTTACAATGACGTCATTACAATGACTGTCCCTTCAGCACCCCAAACTGTGACTGACGTTCGAGGCTCCTGGATGCCGATGACTTGCAGACATGAGCCTGCATCTTAAAGGGTGAGGACAAAACACAGACGGGAAGGCAAGTCCTTCAACCCACAGTGTTCAGGTAGCCTCTCACTGCAGACTGGGACAAAGCCAAAGCAATAACTATAAGAGTGCTTACCACTGTGGATACATAACCATACTTAGCAGTAGAGATTACAGGACTTCAGCATCTGGTCAAAGTGCTGCTGCAATGGCTCTTCATTACTCTGCATTTTGGTCAGTCGGTCAGCCGGTTGTGCTGCCCTGCGTAAGCGAGCTGCAGTTTTTCAGCAAATATCAACAGGTCAGACTCAAGATGGAGAATTACCGACATTTCTGTTGTTTACTTTTTATAGATTTGTTTTTTTCATCTTCTCTTGTTGGCAATATGCCGATATCAGAGCGCCTTCAGGTTAAAGAAGAATCATGGCCGATAGGCCTGCTGAACGTTTACATTTTTCTAAATAAATGACAACACCAGCGGACACACTGTTCCAGACATTCCGGTCGAGCGATGGCAGTCACGGCTGCCCTTCAGACATCCTCTACACACATGTTGGCAGCTTCACAGTTCACACACACACACACACACACACACAGAATGCTCACACCCACAGTGTTAATCCAAGACATGCATGCTGATAACCTCCGATCACAAAGGACTCTCTCTAATACTGTAGACACACACACACAATAAGTCAAAGGGCTCAGAGAGAGGGGAACAGGGTTGTGACCTACATGGTGATACACAGTAACATTGTTTGGCTGTCTGCTGTCTCCTCCCGCTCGCCATACTGATGAGCAACTATCAGCCAAATGGAGACTGGCCGAGCTAATGGACAGAAAATCATCCTCTAATGCGCGTCGGATGCTGTTGAGTGACAGCCCAGCGGAGCGAGAGAGGGACACACAATGAGTGGCACGGGGCTCCGTCACCTGTCAGTCGATCAATCAGCTTCTCGTGATAAACATCTCCGACGGGGAAATGGTGTCGGACTCACGTTAGGAAGAAGAAAAAAAAGGGACACACAGAATCACACATATCCGCTCCACACCGCCCCTTAATTCCTTCAACTTCAATCAGAGTCGAGCATCGCCTTCCCAGCCTAGTTCTGCACCTCCCTTTGCTTTGTTCTCCATCCTCTCCTCTCCACGTGTCCCCCCGAAGGCATTTAGAAATGAATGTGTTTACAGAGGAGAGGAGAAGGGGTGGGGAGGAGGGCCGGGGGAGAGGTGAGCGGCGCTTATTCTAATTAACAATCGCCCGGCCCCTCCGTAGATTCGCTCAACGATTAAAACTCGTTAGGATTGACTGTGGCTTCGAGGCACGTTGAGCCACGGTCCCGCCGTGGCCTGAAAGTGATGCAGAGGAGGGAGGGAGGGAGGCGGGAGAGGGGTCAGGGATGGACGTGAGGAAAGCTTATGAGTGAGGGCAAGGTTACGGGAGCGGACGCAGACAGAGGAGAGAGCACTGAGAGGAGAGCAGGATGAATCAGGACAGCAAAGACACTCCGTAAGAGACAGATATATATATGATATTATTACATAATCTGATTTGTGAGCGTGGAGACAGAGTGAGGGGGAGGAGTGTGATAGAGTTAGAGAAAAAGAGAGAATGAGAGTGCAGCCTAAGTGGGGACTGTCAGTCAGATTATTCAGAAATATAGTGGGGGTCATTAGGAAGTGGACGGGGAAGAACGGATTGGTCAATTACACGAGCTTCTTCATTCCTACAAGCAAACATCCGATCCACTTCACCTTAAGAGGCACAAATCTGAATGTCAGAACAAGCTCAGGCCTCAGGTGGGCTGCTGCCATACCATTACGCGACTACGCTGATGGATAGGAGTTGCGCATACGCGGGATAAAACTGACAGGAGGAGCTTTTAATATCAGGGCAAACAGCACCTACAGGCTACCAAAGAGCATCGCTGGGATCTGCCTGGCAAGTGCGACGCCGCCGCAGCCTAAGTCATCTTCTCGCGCTTTGCTCTCGTCCTTCCTTTGTCACATTCCTTCCCACCTTTCCTTCCTGCCCTCCATGATGTGACCAATGTGGCAGACAGGCCTAAGTGAACCTCTCCCAGCACTCCTCCATGTAGGAATCTGCATCATTTCACATCAGCAATTTCTGGCACTTCCAGGAGGAACTAAACCCCCCTGAACCGAGAGAGGAGCCCTGATGATGTGCCGACGCATGTCACACATGTCCTGGCACATCAGATGACACATTAAAGGAAGGCTTTTAATTAGTGCCAGAGGCCATGACAAGTACAGCTACAGCAAAGACGTGCCATGAAGGTGACTCTCGGCTAAACCCTCTCTGACAGGCTCAATTATGAAGGCAATCTCATCCCCAGAATACGTCTGATCTAGAAGTTGTGAATTATCATCATCACCACGGGGGCTCTGTGTCAGGTTGTATGTGTGTGTGTGTGTGTGTGTGTGTGTGTGTGTGTGTGTGTGTGTGTGTGTGTGTGTGTGTGTGTGTGTGTGTGTGTGTGTCACACTGTATTGTCAACACAGAGTACCCCATGACTGCAAGCCCGGCATGGCTCTGGTAAAGTGATGCTCATTACTGTAAGAGCTGCACGTGTGTGTGAGAAACAAACCGTCCACATCTATTAAAGGCAAAAACATCTCTCCTGGAGTTGAGAGCCGAGCTGCTGCGCGAGAGACAAGTCAACTGCAGAGAAAGCTCTACAGGTAAGTAAAAAAAAAGACTCACCTACCATCATTTTTCAGTGATTGTGTGTGTGTCCTGTGTGTGTGCCTGACCGTGTGAGCGCTGCCTCCTTAAAATTGTGCTGACTGTTGGGATGTGGGCGATCAGCTCACTTTGTCAAGAACAGATATCCAGTTAATCTATCCTTCTCATACTGTACTCTGCATCTGCACACAAAGTAGACAGTGTTTGTACAAAATATCAATTATCAATACAGATAATAATCATATCCCTGTACTTCCTGAATCCTTCATACAGATTTTGGAGCTCCACTCACCAGCAAAAACAAGAACTGAGAGATTAAAAATACATACTGTACATGTCAAGTAAGGGAAAAGACACCAAACACAAGATTGACAAGGGCTGTTTTAGCAATCATTTAATTGTTTTTGTGCATGAAATGTCAGGACGTGCTGAAGAATGTCTGTCACAGTTCCTCTGAGCCCAAGGTGACCCTCCACAAATGTCTTGTTATATCCACCCCGCAGCCCAAAATCCAAACGTGCCCACCATGATGCAATTACTACCTGTGTGAGGGAAATTCTCAAATGTCCCTTATTATTTTGATATGTTGTTTTTACATATGAAACTTAACAATATAAATACAACCTTATTATTTATGTAAAGTGGAATCTTGCATCTGTTTGGCTTCAGGCATATTATGAATGGATTTGTTCGTGTAAAGATATAGCGTGCTGTGAAAACATAACAGGAACTCAGCTAACGGGTTCATCCTGAAGGGGGCTTGTGAAACCTCTTATGTGTATATGTGTTCTGAGAACAGGCTGATGTATGACGCACAGCAATGGTTGAGGTGTACAGGACGTTTTATGTTTATCCTGAGCGGCGGGGGATGCTGTTCTGAGTGAGACCAGAATCTTGTAACTGCTGGAATTGTGTGCATTGTTTTTCTAACTATTATAAAAGATGGGGAGAGAAGAGAGAGACTGATATTCAGTTGCCATGATACATGTCTGATTAAAATAGTGACGATTGAAAAAAAATTACAAACTAAGAGGGCATGTTGGAATTGGAAAGTTCACCAGAGCGCCCTCCTACATCTTGTCTCCACATTTTTCGGTAAACATCACGTCTGCTGCGCTGTTATGTTCCGTCCGTCAAGCCTCTTCAGAAGCATCCAGAAGCAGAGCATCGTGTCTGTGTGATATTGTTGCTTCCTCAGATTGTGTTTATTTCTTAATTTTTCCCTTATTTTTTTGCTTCTACCACGGGTGGGAAGGCGGTGATGGATCCAACCAGCATCACAGGGGGGCTGGTAGAATCTGTGGTGGGCTTTCTTCTGTTTCCAAACTTCACATAACCTCATTTAGGTAAATGATGGCTACGCTGACCGGACACACGACTTCATGTGGTCTTCTTTGGGTGAGGTTAAAAAATGCAACGTGAGTTATAGCTACAAACAAGTCCGATGTGTAGCTCGTGCCAAAAAAAGAAACTATCTTTTTTGCAAGTTTGTGTTTTAACGGATGGTGCGAGGGCTCTGGAGAACATTTCAAAATTTTGGAGAAAGAAAATGTGGTAAAAATATTTAAAACATGAGCTGATGCACACCAGTACCAGAGAACAGAGCTATGACTGCCAGTGTGGCTGCGCACCCACGACTGATTTAGAATTAAGATAATATTTTGGACGGGAAAGGGAAGATGACGAGGTTTCGATAATAGCTGCACATGCACATGGGGAGACAATCCCCATGTCAGTGTGTGCGGGTAGGTGATATGATTCCTCTTGAGCACGGCTTGTGAGGTGGAAGAGGAGATTACCGCACCACGCTTCTATAATTACCACTCATCTCTCAGCCAGTGCTCTTAAATACAACGGGGAACGCCAGGCTAGCACACACTCCGGCACAGTGCAGCGGGGCCGAGAGGGAGTTATTTCTAGAGGGTTACATTTCACTCAAACGGTGATCAGAGACCACCCACACTGCCTTTAAGCACCGCAGGTCAGCTTACAAGCGCACACACACACTCACACACATACAGTCTCTTATCCTGCACACGCAAGTTGTTTGTAAGTCAGGAGAATGACTCACCTGTAAGCCGTGCTTCCCACACACACACACACACATATAAACCCGACTTAAGAATCCATTCTCACAAGTCACGCCCTCACATCACACCCGTGTACTTTTTTTTTCATTTTAATCAGGATTACGCAGAAAATCTCCTGTCACCTGGCGTACACACACACATGCACGTACACACAGCGTGCACTGGGCCTCTCTGCGGTCCCTACAAAACGAAAGCCGCCGCAAAACAAGACATTTCTCAACAGCTTTAGCCGCATCACGTCTTCATTAGACTGACTCTTATTGGGGAGAGACAGCCCTAACAGCCGTGCAAACCATCAGGACTAAGTATGTTTTAGAGTTGACAGCCTCACAACAACAAAAAAATGAATCAACCACGCAATCCACAGCTTTGAGAGAGTCATTAAAAACTACGCCAGGAGTAAATTGCTCCGCCACACTGAGTGACTTGGCCCCCTCTCCTTTTTTCTTTCGCTCTCTCTCCATCTCTGTTTGCTCTGCTATCAAAAAAGCAATATGACTTCTTGTGGACAGTCAGACACAGGGGGCCGTTTCAGCAAGATGGACTGCGAAGAGAGGAGGGAGGAGGGAGGAGGGGAAAAAAGAAGAGGAAAACGCTGAACCTTGGGACACTTTTTTTTTTAGAAGTTTACAGAGAGTCACATTAACTAATCATCCATAATTCATCTCATCATCAGGTGTGTGTTTTGGACTAATGGCAGAGCCAAAGGTACGGCCTCACAGCAAAGACGGTTAAGCTGCTGAAGCGTGCCTCTGAACAGCTCAGCGTTTGGCCGGGCATGACGGTCAGCACGCTGTGTGGGTTCTGCTCGCCGTGGCTTACAATACCCACAGTATGTTGAGTTGTAAAGCCTGATGGATGTTCTTGGATTCAGCTGAACAAATTCTTCTTCTTTTTTTCAACAATGGACTGGAGAAAACAGTGAAGCTCACCCACACACACACACACAGGCTTTGACATTCCCAGTCGCACAACCAAACATCTACCCACATGCTTTCACCAAGACACCTTGCATTCTTTTATTAATTTTGGCTGCATTCAAATTTGTGACAACTGCTCTGCTGCTAATGAATGAACTAATAGTGCAAATGAGATTATATAGTCCCCTACAAGCCCGAAGGCACACAGCTGTCTGGACAGGCGCAGCTTTTCCTTATGCAGGCCTGAGACATGGCTCCAGCATAAAGGCATTTTTATTTAGGCAGCTGGCGCTTAATGGGCAAACAGTGCTCACATTAGCAAGGGGGAGCCGTGAGCTGTAATGTGACAATGGGAGGCTGTGGTGACAGGAAAACACCTCAAGAGAGTGCTCAGCTCACAAAGCAGCTCACACAGAGCGCAGGTATGTGCAGGCATCTGGCTCGCTCTGTCGCTAAAACATCTGCATGTGTCAAGTCTCATCTGGTAAAGTGGAGACAGAGAGAAATGAAACCAAAGAGAGAAAGAAGGCACAGTGTAGGACCAAGAGCAGACACCCAGAGGCGGAATTACGCACACATTTACCCGGTTTTTAGAATCCACATGGCATTAAGGGGCGCTCAGATGTGAGCAGTTCTCCCAGAGATCACCAGCCCCTCACAGTAAGGAGTCAGACTTCGGCAGGTAAAGTTCACAGATACATGAGAGATTTCTGCTCGGAGCACAGGAGCAGCTCCGGCGCCACAGTTTGGGCATCAGGTCGGTCAGACAGGTGTTGTCAGCCCTGTAGCGCTGTGTAGACAGTGAGGTGGTCTCCCATAGCCGAGCACAAGCGGCTAAAAAATCACACTGCCGTCTGAAGATTACTGAACACAAACCAAAACCATCAGACACCGACATTACGCACGGCATTATGCAACCACACCGACATGCAACGCGGACGGTAAAGATTCAATACGCTTTGTGCTTTATGTTTTTGGGGGTCAAATTGTTGTAAACTCGCCGCCGTCGCGCTCTCTTCTGTCCCCCCAGGAGGAAGAACTACTTTGTTACACATCAGGAACGAAACGGGGAAAATGTTGTTACCATGGAAGCTGGGGGGGGAAATGAAAGTACAAAACTTGCATGTAAACTTGCGCAACACAGAATATCCGAGCACAACAAAAATAAATAAATGTAGTTCTTTTTCCTCGGGTGGTGAGACGAGCCATCTGAACTTAAGCGGACCCAGATCACCAGCTTTGCGTATTGTATCTTTTCGTCCTGCAGGCGAACACACACACACACACACACACACGGTCCACTCACCTGTAAGCTGGTCATAGGATCCGTCCAGCTCTCTGGAGTCCGACAAGCTTTGGTCACGGTTTTTCGCCTTCATTTTGTTGCCCGTGTGCGCCGGAATGTGGAACTGTGGCACACAGCTGATATGTTTGCGATTCTCTTTGTGAAAATGTATATGTGTATTCTTAAAATATTATTATTGTTTGTTCGCCCTCACGGAGGATGGCTACAAGTGTGTCGGCGCTAACAAGTCATAGTCGATTTGCCACGAATTAAAGAGGAGAGCCATGTAAGTTGTTATTTCCCGCGTCTGCTTTCTGTGTGCGCTCTCGGCATCCAGGAGCTGAGTGAGGGAGCCAAGCGCGCTTCTGGTTCGGCACGCACTCTCTCTCACATGGGCTGCCATGCGCACGCGCGCACACGCACGCACGCACACGCACAGAGAGAGAGAGAGAGAGAGAGAGAGAGAGAGAGAGAGAGAGAGAGAGAGAGAAGGAGAAAACAAATACAGAGAGTGTAGATGTTTGAAATAGTTTGCTTTTGGATACTTTTTTGGAGCAAAAAGTAGAAATGGCTAAACTAGGAATTTGGCTGTGGTTTTTCCCAGAATTTTCCTCCAGTGGGACAACTGTTAGCAATATGGTAACACTTCAACAAAAAAATAACTCATTAACGTCATATCTTCCAGTCTGTTCTCTTGTCACTGATCATTATCTGCTATATAGTCCACAGATCAGAACTATCCAGGAACTACTTCTTCCTTCTTCCTTCATTTCCAGGTTTCTATTCCATATTGTAGAGTGTGACCTGTACTATATCCGTCACCATTCTCCCTTTGGTCGTCAGAACTGCCTCCCAGCCATTAATACCACAATCACATCCTCTCCTGATGTTCTCCACTGACTCAGAGCCGTGTCGGATGTGTACAGAGACATCAACAAGGAGCACGGCGCTGCTGCCAGGCAGAGGTTCTGACTATATCTGATCTATAAATACTCACCGGCTCTGGGAAGCCTTGTGTCTATCCCTTTTTTTCTCCCATCTCTGTGTCTTCGCCTCCTTTTCGCCTCACTCCTGTTCGCTTTGCGACAGTGTGACATTTGGTCACAATCTGTCAAGCAATCTGTCTTTGTTGCCATATTTTCCCTACATTAAATCAGAGGATTTTATTTGCGGCCGCGGCCGCTCTCCAACCCTCCACGCATCGGTTCATTCATTCATGAACTGCTCCCGTGCAGTGGAATTGTTCCTTCATTTCAGCATTCGTGCCCTCCCCCCCCGATGAAGAAAGCGTGTAAACTGCGACGTGCTGGGTGCCACTGTACTCAGTGATCCATCCTGATAGTTCAGGAATCAATTGGCATCTGAGTCAGACTCGTGTCACTAAAAGGCTGGCCAGAGGACCTCGCCTTAAGTGTCATATCTGTCACTGAAACAACAACTCAAGCATGCATTCGTCTTATGTGGCAGTTGCCTGCATGCAAATGTACATGGCATATAGCCCTCGAACTGCGGGTGGTCACGGGAGCATGTAGCCCAGTGTGGCAGACTGGTTCAGGGGCTTAGTGTTGATGAAGGTTTGGCTTCTGTACGAGCTAACGTGTTCTAATCATGGCTTATTTTAAGCCAAAACATGACATGCCAAGTGTTTTTTGTACCTTTAATCCAATCGGAACATTAGCACAGCACTGTCACGTGATACAATTGAAAATGTACCTAAAGAATTGCATAGAGTGTGAAGTTTCAACATATCCGTGGTCTAATAGTGATACATCACCAACATTGTTTGCACGACATAATACGCGGTCAGTGGCTGCTGTTGAAAATTCAGCTGTGGGAGTCATGTTGGTGACAACAGACCCTTAGGGCCTCAGTATGCTTCAAACTAATTTCTTGTCTGGTTATTTAATAGCGTCAAAGAACCCCCTCCTAGCACAGTCCTCCAATGTTGGATTAGCAGGGTCTGCACTTAATTCCGAAAAGGACGCCCACTTCTTGTAGCAAGTGTACAGAGGTGCAGACGTAAGGCAGGATTTAAACCTTTTTTTCATGTTCTTTTTTTTGTCATTCTGACACCATTAATATGCAGACTGTCCAGAAGTGTGTCCTTATCCCCAGATGTACAATTCATTGTCCAGAGACTGTTTTTCGGACCCGGCTGGATGACACACTGTATGCAGTCCATGTAACTTTATTCAAGTAACTCCTGCAGCCTAATCCGTTTCATCAGCGTGTGCTAAACAATCATTTTGCTAAAATGTGGCTGAATACTGGTTCACAAAAAAATGTTCCAGTATTACAATGGACACACTGACACTTTTTCCTCCTTTTGTTATTGTATTGTATTGGTAACTAACCACAGCGGCTGTTCTTAACAACCGACGATCGTGGAGATACACTTTAAAATAAGTCATCTGATTGAACTGGCCATTGTGTCATTACACAGCACATTTAGGATCTGCTTGCTCTTTCACTCTTTCACTCTGGCAGACCGAAAAAAGACACTCACTGGGTGATAACTGCTATGTTTGCAGGCATTAATGGCGCGCCGGGGAGCGTCGGAAATGACTTTTCCTTCGGTACATTAGGCCGACTCGGTTTGGTCAGATCTGTGATTATTTCTACTCATCTCCAACAAGCAGAAGCATCATTGGCGTCTGTCTTGGCTTTGCTTATTTTAATAAACCTAGGAGCAGGAGGTGCACGACCACATCCTGATACATACTATTATTACCATATAAATGCCTTCATGGTTGGTATATCTGCAATTCTGAGTGTAAAATATGTGACAACGGCATGAAAACAGCTTGCAAAAGAGGTGAGTTAAGGTCACGAGGAGTTGGATGTTCCCCCCTGCTAAGCCTCATTTGATCCCCGCGTGCTGCCAGTAAACGGAGGGAGGCCCACAATAACCACAAGGCCCGCTTTTTTTCTGTCATCTAATACCAACAAAATATTTCACAGATACGGACGATTGGATAGTGATTGGATTTCGGCGTGTGGTAAATGAAAGGAGACAAGGGGAGGTGGATTCCAAATGAAGGCGAGGAGGAGTGAGCGAGAATGAGAGGATAGGGGAAGTGGGGAGATCGATTCACGGTGAGTTAGAGGGGATTTAGTGAGTCAGAGCCAAAATAAAGGGAATCAGCAAGTCATCGCTGAGGGAGGCCGTCCGTCCGTAACTGCGGGGGTTGGCGGCTGGGTCGCGACTTCGAGACAAACCTAGATGTGGACATAGCTGCGCAGTGACCCTGAGACGACCTTGTTGTATCCCACAACAGCGATGCAGACACCGGGCGTGACGCCAAGCTGGGTACGGAGGTCTGCTGCTGCTCTGTTAGTGAGGTGTTATTTGCATCCGTATTCCCAAACATTACCAGGTCCTTTCATGCTTTAACAGTTGACCTGCTCCATCAACTATAGAAAAGCTGCCGCCGAAGCACTGTGACAGGTTTCTGAACGGCATTTGTGTTCTTGTTTGACAGCAGCTGTGTTTCGGTGTAATTGTCGAGAGGGTTCGAAGCGAATTCTTTTCGAAATGTTAAAAAGAGGAACAAAAAAGAAGATGCAAATTAGGAGCTTTCCAACACTCATCTTGTTTGGAGTGAATACACTTGGCTTCAAAAAGGCATAGTCAGAATAGGGAACGAAACACATTGCAATAAATCTCAAAGAAGTAGAAACAACCAGTCATCTTGGCCACAAAGGAATGTGGGAATCAATCTGGGAATGGGAGTTCTATGGGAATATCCAGCTAGATCTGGACACAGCCTCCTCTTCTCTCAGCTGATGTGAGTTAAACACACAATTTGTAAGTACTCCCACTCAGGGTCTCTGAATCAATACAAAAGACGTGGGCAGCTTGGGATCATGGGAGTTGTTGTCTTCATTGTTAAACAACCACCACTGTTAATGAAAATATGTCTGACTCGGCTCAGAGCAGAGGTTGTTCCTGGATGAGGTCATGTTTTATTCACGTTATGTTTAGTCGTGTCCATCGAACTCCTGCCTCGCTCTCCGATTCTCCTCTGGTAGTTACAGGGGAAGGTGACCGCATGAGGCCACGTGATTTTTAAACATGTGGGAAACATTTGTGAGAATGTGAGCACACAAGTCAACAAGAAATACATAGCAAAGTCAAGTTTGTAGACATTTTAAAAAGAAATGTTACACATTGTATCTTTCAATATACGCTAGGTCTGAAATTATTCAACAAAAGGTGTTTCCAATCTCACGTTAAGTGCGTCAAAAGAGTCACTGGTAACATTCGGCCATTAAATGTGGCATTACATCTCCCCTCTTCCAATGCATGAATGTCTACACATCGCTGATGGTTGCCAACGCTAGCTGGCTGACGTTAACGCTGCTAACACTATCTAATGTAAACATCAGAATCGCTAGCTAATGTTAATGTTGCTAACGCTACATAAGGGCAGTACAGTGCTGGGCACATACTGTAGAACTCAGCCATTTTTACCTTTTTCTTCCACAAACTGGCTACTACCAAGACTTATATTGTCCACAAAACACAGATACCATATTCCAAAACTTGTTGGAAGTTGGAACCACCTGCCATAATTCTTACACAGAAATCAGAACAATCATTTTGCACCCGTCAAACATTTTTGAAATCATTAATTTACAATCATGATAAAAGAGATACTTTTATTCTGCACTTTTCTACAAGTTCTGTAGATTTATTTATCTTTTTAAATGTTATCAGTATGACCTTTAACTACTTTCTGAAAAAGGCAAAAAAAACACTTTGAGCAAGCATGAACTTGCAGAACGATTTTCTATTGCGGTACCTTAAAATTCCCATAAAGCTAAGTTAACGGAAACGTGGCTCATGTTAACCCCTGATCCTATTCAACTCTTTGGAATATGTCTACCACCTGCAACTTTATTTAAAAAAAACTATTTGTCAGTGCGAATGTGACTGCAGCCGCACGTTGCAACCTAAAGAATTCAAATCAAGCGTGAATAAACTGTTTAATTCCACTCTACCCGTGAACCTGCGTGCATCCGGCACCTTGTAACCGGATTATTCACAACCGCTCAAAAGCTCAAACAGGCGCTCGGACGTACAGGTAATGTTGTTGGTGTCTGTGAGTAAATGATAAAAACTCAGCGTTGGGAAGGTGGGGAGAGGAGAAGAATGGAGGGAAAGAGGAGGGGGGAGGAAAACTCATCAAACTATTGAGATGCACCGTCTGGCTCTCACTGCAACCCCAAGGTTAGTCCCCTGTCCTTGGCAACTCTCATGAGCCAAACGGCGCTGTGAATATTAATAGCACAAAACTCTGGGATCCCCAAACCGAGGTGTGAGTGTGTGTGTGTGTGTGTGTGTGTATGTGTGAACTACACACAGGTACCTCAATGCCAAAGAGAATCAAATCAGTTTACCACACTGCACTGTAGAAGCAAAAAAATGCAGATTTCTTTCTTTGTTAAACTTCACATTTTACCTCAAACACACTGTTTAACATGTTTCTGTGGCAGATGAGGGTAAAGATGCCCTGCCAGAGCAATTCTGCTCCTCAGCACAAAAAGACAGAAAAGAAGGATTTACTTAGAAAAACCTGTCACCGATGGTATTTCAAAGCCTCAAGCCTCCCGAAGCGGAGAGAAAACCCTCCTTGTTAAGCAGCATTAAAAAGCACTTCAAACGTCTAAATGACACCACCCTTCATTATTCACCAGAGCCCGCGACCTCCAGCACAGAGCTGTCAGCCCGGCCTCAGTCACGCTGCCGATACCGACTGTGCGACTGATTGATGATGTCCGGCGGGACTCGGACACACACGGACGCCAAACGTACACACCCACGCATTAACAAAACATGAACAAAGACGGTCACAAATAATTTGGCCGTTCATCCTTCAGTAGTCCGGTGTTCTTCGATAAACATTCAGCGCTGTAGAACTCTTTATTATTGTTTTTCAGAGCATCATTTTGTTTAATGACTTTCCTTTTTACCAAAGTAACAATATTTGCACTTTCACTTAAGTATGACTTTTGGGTACTTTATACAACACTGCATATATGTCTAAGCCTGGTGAACTTTGTGTCAGCTTCAAGAACAACGTGCAGCATCAGTACAATCCCTAACTGTGTGTTTGGTTTGTTTGACAACCTGCTATTTAGTTCACCAGTGTTACAGGACTTCAGTCTCCTCTACCGCTGCAGTGATCTCGTCTTCCAAAAAGTGAGATTTTCTGTTTTGGTCCACGGTTATTCCTGACTAATCATCCATTTGTGCAGGCATTGTATTATGGTTAACGCAAAGCCTGTGCCGTCGATCTAAGCTGATTTGAGATTAGTAGTGTTGTAGATGAGTTGTGTAAATTACAAATGAGATTCTTAAAGGCCAAACATACAACTAAGTCACAAAATGATTTTTAATAATACATAGTTTTATTTGTTCTGATAATCAGACATGTTATGTTCATTTTAGGGTCATTTTATTTGGGGTTACTAGAATAGGTTCACATGCTGTAATTCTCAAAAACACATCAGTTTTCTCAAACTGTCCAGTCCTTCAGCTCTGTCTGAACTCCTCTGTTTTATCTCCTGTCTCTTTAAGCCCCCTTCCACCTTTTGTATTTGTTTTCTGTTCCCACAAGATGCAAGCTGTGTCGCTCTCTCACTGTCCACTCTCTATAGCTTCCTCCTCCTCCTCTGTTTTCATTCAGGCTCCCTCCTGATGGCCCACGGGCCCCCGGGACCATCTACCTCTCCCGGCTCCCGCTGCCTCACATGTTGAAGGATATGGATTGTTGTACCCTGGGCTGCGCTGGACCTTTGCTGTCCTCTGTTTTACTCCTTACATTTCTGCATTTCTGTAACATTTGACGCCTCATCACGCTGACCTGTTTCTGTTTTACTGCTGATTATCTTGTGTGGCCCTGCCCTCTTCCAGGTCACTACGGTGATGGTAAAACTAATTTGATTTGATTTGATTTGATTTGATTTGATTTGAAGAACCAATAAACACTGAAGGAAAGGACAAACATGGTCCTCTTTAATCCTTTTGATCATTATTTTGCTGTCATCCTATTGAAACACTTAAACAGAGCTTTCTATATTCAGATTTTAATTAAAACCTGGTCGAAATGTTGCACAGCACATACAAGTGAAACGCCAGAATCTTCCCTAAAAAACAATCTGCAATCAATCCAAGTGCTTTTGTTTTTTCTCCAACTGTTTATCACTGCTGTCGCGTCATCTGGTTTCCAGATTTAATGGTAAATTACTTTATCTCGATTAGGCACATTTCCTCCTGGACAGATACAGTTTCACAGATCTGTCCGTACCCGACTCTCTTTTCATTAAACCATATATTGTAAGTATTGGCTGCGAGGAAAGTGATGAACCATCAGTCGACTGTAAAAACCTCAAAACTTTGCCAAACTGTGTATCTGCGGGGAGTTTTCAGTTCAATATGTGCTTTAGACCCATAAACTTCACTTTCTTATATACAGTTTTAATAATGCTAGCTGCAGCCCCGCTTGAAACTATCATCTAAACTAAAAGAACTCTCCATCTGCCTTAATGTTATCTATTTATTCCTATCTCTACATTTTACTCGCTGTTCATTCTGTTTTCGTCAAACCTGCTGTAGCCCCTGTCCAAACCGGCCGTCCGCTCGTTGTGACGACGCCACCCAGGACAGGAAACGCATGACCTTCAGAAAAACACGTACGGATTCCCTCTCCCTCCCTCCCTCCATCCCTCATGGATCACACTTGACTGTAATTGTTTATATTTTGATTCGTGGTGCTGTCTCAGGAAAAGTAGGATAACCCCCTGAACCTGCCCGGGTACACCTGCTGTCTCAGCGAGCGCTTTTAAACCTGTGATAGGATTCCACGTCACCTTTTGCCTGAGGGATGACACCCTCTGAGAGAGCGACACACACACACACACACGCCATCATCTGGGTTGCGAATATGTGACAGTTTTAGCTTTTTTCTGGTTCTGCTTTACTATAATATCTACAGCTTTGTGTATGAGGTTTAGTGGACTATAGAGAGCGGCTGAGTAACGTCACATCTCTTTATGTTTACTGGCCTGGAGGAAAGAAAAAAAACAGGCAGAATAGAAACCTGTATGAATAACTCATGAGTGTAAAGTGCATGCTTTCCCTCTCTTTCACTCACTCGCCCCTTTCGTTTCCATTGCCTCTTCCTCTGTTTCTGCGGCCCAATTTTTTTCGCCACCTTCTCAGCTCCTGCCGTCCTTGCTGGGTCTGTCCTCTCGCCATCCAGACAGCCGGGTCGTTTTCTGCGCAGACAAACAGACTCGCGCACCGATTCAAACTGGAGCATATTATCCAGGGGTGACCTCCGTGATGGTTAATAAACACACAATCGGTGTTGACACAAATCATCCGTCTGCTGTGTGCCACATTCTCACCCGTTCATACACCGACAGTGAGTAACAAGTGTGGGACAAGCCTCTTTGTGCCCTGGCGGTAAGAAGAAGGCTTTTACACTGACATAAAGCTGTTATTGTGTTATTGCCTCTTTATCATACACTGCAAACCTGTCCCGTAAAAAATTTCTTTATAAACTTTTCAATGTTTATGCCAAATACAGTACAGTACGTCCTGGATGAAACCTGACTGCAGTCTGGATTATGTTCACTGGCAGCTGTTTTTTCCAGTCCAGGAATCATGACATTCTTTTACAAAGCAGACTTTGTCACTGAAGACCGGGCTCGACATGGTACTGTGCGGTCAGGGTTAGGTTTGAAAACGCACTCACAGAATGTTTCCTGTCTGCTGACTTTGTTAAATATTTAACCATGAGGAATTAACCTTCCCCAGCCTTGACCAAGTGCTTTAAATTGCCTGAACATAACCAGAAAAACATTAAAAAAGCTTTAGTTGCCGCGAGCAGAAACTGTACTGTCAGAACAAATTAAATATTTTGTCACTGAATGTTTGGTAGATACTTTCGGTATGAACAAAAAGGCTTTGCTGATGGGGTGCAACTCAGTCCCCACAATAAAATGTTGGCATTTGTATGTTTTTGTAAAACTTTTGTACACACCATATAAAAATGTATAAAATCATTTCATATAACTTAATGTACGTAGATGGAGTAGGGGAGGACAGTAGTGCCACGGCGCCTGGCTGAGCCCACTGTTCGAGACTACTTCAGCCAAAATCTAGCTATTTATTCCAGCCATGTATTTGGCAACAAAAACAGATATTTCCTAACAAGACTTCAGGACCATTTCAGCCGTGATTGAGGCTACAGAACCAGGTACTGTAAGCCACAACATGATGTTTGTCTGTCCCTGACTCTGCCTAAAAGTAACCAGATGGAAACAGCAGCATTGGCAAAATTGAAAATTGAAAATTAAACATAAAGTTGCAACAAAAAGAAGCGTAAACTTTCAACATATCCTTGGCATTGTCAACATCTGTGCTACTTTTCTATCCTTCCTCTCCTTTGGGCTCCTCCCTGTAAGCGGTCGCCACAGTGGATCGTCAGTTTCTTGACGAGCTGAGCACCCAACTCAGCCCCCTGAGGTCTTTTACGGTCTGCATCTGCCATCTGAATTTGCCATCAGCGTTTTAATGCCGGATGCAATTGTAGCACACTTGGACACACAGAGGAACTTCCAGGAGTACATTAGTTGACAATAAATCCCTTTACTGGTCTTTCACTGGAAATACAGAAATACTGGAACATCAGCACAACCTGGCCACATGCTGCAGGCTAATCACTGATAATAGCTAATTGACTGAGCAACATTAACAGAACATGTGCGCTTTTAATACAGTGTACAAAACATACACACTGATAATATTCTGCACACTCACACCACCAATAGTTTAGCGCTACAGGTGGTCACTGTACTGCTTTCCTCATTAGAGAAGTACTCAATGAAGCACTGTTTAACACATTTAACTAGCAAAACTCCAATATAGCTCTCATATTCGCATTACCAACAGTCCATTACTCTTCCACACTTATTGTGCATTTGTGTCGCTAAGTTCATGCATCTTTTCATCACTTATGCTCACCGGGAAATACAGAAATACAGGCACATCAACACAGCGTGGCTACATGCTGCAGGCTAATAATGTTGACTGAGCAACAAACACGCCCACCTGAGTCACACTAAGGACCCCTGTTGGCCAAAGTGCCTGAGTGAGCATTACTCATTGTAACCACCAACTTATTTTAAAATATTATCCCTGATATTGTACATGACCATGTGTCAATGTATGAATGGACAAAATAAAAGCAAAATGATAAATAAATCAGGATGGGGGGTGTCCACTGTCCATTAATATGCCCAGCATTACTATGGGTCCCACACAATGGTCCCAGTTTATCCAGGCTTGGGAACGACAATTAGGAATGATTGGGAGCAGATCAGCCTTCACTGTCTTACCCAAGGACACTTAAACATGTGGACATCAGGAGGTTGTGACTGAACTGCCAACCCTGTGGTTAGTAAACAACTGGCTCTGCCTCCTGAGGCACAGCCATCATCTTTCTATTGTTTATCTATTAAACGCAAAAATTGCCACAAAAAACATTAAAGTAATAAAAGAACAGCCCTTTCTGATGCTTAGGAGTAGGTACTTACTTCTTCCCGTTTTCAGCTTCTCACATTGTGTGAAAAAACATGTATACACGTGTGCATTCACACGAACACATGCACCTCCTGAGCTGCCCCATAATAATAAAAAGTGCTGTTTATTGGACCAAGGAGCCGTTACGCTACAAACCACAAACCAATTAAATTGATTTGCACATTGTGAACCTGATTGTATTGCTCTCACCCCAGATGAGACAACAAAACCCACTGAAACTCAAAGCTGATCTACACACCTCAACCAATAACAGTTGATTGTCAAAGTGATTTTTCATTGACACTGAAAGGTAACACAGCCTCTCATGTTCTCCTCGGCGTGTGGTGTGTGTGTGTGTGTGTGTGTACGCGCCCTTCCATCCCTGCAATGCAACCTGAGCCTGTGTATTGAAGCAGCGACGGCAACCAAGCGCACAGAATCTAGTTAAAGTCCTCCACGTGTCCATGAAAGCCAATATGGTGAACAACAGAGAGAGAGAAAAACAAAGAGGGAGAGGGTGGGATTAAAGTCTAGAGACATTTTTAAGATCTCATTGATTAGAAGGTGAATCTCGAGACATGCCGGTGAATCCCGTTACTCTCATGATCTATTTAATATCCGTTTATAACCACCTCATTATCACTTCCCTGATGTGTCATTGATCTTCCGGCACAATGAATTGTCATAACCTTCCATAAAGCGTGCTCGTTTTTCATTCCGTGTGCCGTCAGAGCGAACGGTCCGAATGTGTTGGACAAACACTTACGATAACAAATCAGCCTGGGTTGGCTGAGGACAGCTAAGTAGCCATCAGTGGGGGGAAAATCCCATAAAATCACCCTCTGATAGATCACTGGGGTGTGCTTGCCGCATGGGTTTTTATAGGCGCGGGTGAGGAGGGGGGGAGAAAAAAAAGCTGCTAAGGAGATGGATGGAGAGCAGTGGCTGGTGGGTAGATGCAGGGTATGATGGAGAGAGTAAACAGGAAAAGTGCCGATGTGCAGAGCAGACAGATGGATTGAGTCGGGCGGGCCGGAAACTGCCCCAGCCTCCGCCCTGAAATGTGTTGTCCCATTAATGTCGCCAGAGGGCTGTTTTCATGCTGCAACAAAAGTTGTGTCGCCGATACAGTCACAGATGAGGGAGGAGGGAGGAGGGAGGAGGAAGGAGGAGGGGAGGGCGGGTTGCTGGCGGTCTCTGCTCGGTCCCTCTCCGATTGTCGCCGGCGTGATATGAGCAGGCGTCTGAATTACCACTACACGATCCGATGATTCCCCCCTCTCACAGTGCTCTTAAGAGCGTCACTCCTTTTATCAGGATGCTCTTCACAAACCCAGCCTGCTCTTCTCTCGTAGGGCTCGTTGTCAATCTAATTACTCTGACCATCTGTAAAGTGGCTGTGTGATCAGTGCGCGATGATACCGGCGAGGGATGAATGAGTCGAATGGGAGCTACAGGAATCAGATTTGAGTGTGCGCTAAATTAGATAAGTCCGGCCACAGCGAGCTGCACGGAGACTTTCACCAACGGGCTGAATGGGTTTCCAGTAAGGTTCAAATCCGGCGACACAGATAATGCTGTGCTGAGTGCAATGGGTTTTTTTTTCAGATGCATTGTATGAAACAATTCCACGACTTAGCTCCGTCTGTGTGTGTGTGTGTGTGTGTGTGTGTGTGTGTGTGTGTGTGTGTGTGTGCGTATGGACGGGGTAATCTGTGTACGCATGGACTTGTGAATGTGCATGTGTGTCCTTCGGGTGCTGAATAAGTAATGCAGAGGCGCCTAATGAAAGATAATGTCTAGTTAATGATCTGTCAAAATGAAGTGTTTGCTCATTGAAGAAGGGATCATCCCAGGCTTTAATTTCCACCCTGTGACTCATACTGGTGGATATTACTTCTTTGTACACAAACTAAATAGACACACACATTCATGTGTGCATATGGAACACCCATATACAAAAACAAGCACACACACACACACAAACAAAAAATTACAAAGGCATTTGAATGCGGAGTGCATTATGCTCAGGCTGAGCTCGGTTGCCTGTGAATGTGCCGGTTTGTTTGTGTATATACTGAGAAGTGTTGAAGCGCCTCATCAACCACTTCAGCTGCCTGCGGATTAACGGCGGAGATGGAAACAGAGCACAACAGCCAAACCACCCATAAATGGCCATCGAGCCAACAGCTATGGAGGGAGGATTAGCCTCTGCTTTATTCACCACACATCGTCCTCAGGAAGAGCTCCTACCGCTAATCTTGGCAACAGCCTTTCCTCCTCAGTGGGGTCGAGCCGCAGCAGAACCGTCCTGAATATATGATGTAATGAGTGTTAATGTTGCTGCGATTTACCGTACAGACGTGCTTCAAACAACGTGCAAATCAGGCAAGAGGTGTGAATCGGGCTTCGAATGACAGTTGAGTAAATGGAGCACACACATGGACGGAGGTCTCTTTGGTTTCAGCTCAGACGTGCCAGCAGATAAGCACTGATGAGGCTGCTCCAAGCAGGCACAAGATTCACAGATAAAGGGAACATATACTTCCAGGTGCAATTTAATGGTAGAGAGAAAAAGAAATGTGATATATTTCACATCCAACTCCACGTAGGATGAGAGTGTGTCACAATGTGGTTTAACTGAGAGGATTTCTTCATTGAAAGCAGAGCAAAGAACGCCACTCAAGGTTTATTTTAGACACGTCAATATGATACGGGTGACGTGTACAAATGTCGACGTATGTTTATAGGAATGTTAACTGCCAGCATCTTTCCTGGCGACTGGGCCGACTTCTTTCAAACTGCTCCAGTGACACCTTTCCAGATGGTTCTGTGTAACGAACAGTACTGTGCGTGATGCTGAGAAAAAACAGGACATCTAAAGATGTGGTCCCGCACTCTGTGAGCCTCTGATGGGAACTTTTTATTCAAGAGCAATCAATAAGGACATTTCTTTCAGCACCCAGATACAAAGGACACAGGGGGTCAAGACAAGGTACACTCACAAAGAAGACCATGAGACTTACTGTTGTAGACAGCCTTTAAGGCCACACAATGGGGACAGGTTGAGTCTCTGATTGAAGTTACACAGCAGGAACACAAGAGGAGGTTTATTGGGCCGACAAGGCTACAAACTGATTCTGCATCGATTGGCTGCATCGGAAAGTTCCATATTTCGCAGTTCGTGCAGATTGACTCTGTGGGGTCATTTCTGGGAAATCTGTGAGTGCTGAGGGCTGACCAAAGCTAAAATTCATCTAGCCTAGGATTCCATCTAGGATTTCACCTGAATCTTTACCCACAATTCATTGCAATACAGACGTGATAATGCCGAACTTATTATGAATCTGTAAAACAATGACTTTACATTAAAACATTACTTGTATCATGATGTAGAGGTCATCAAAATGCATTTATTATCGTAGCCTTTAGGCCTGTCTATCAGCAGCTTATATTGATTGCAGTCTCACGTCCTTTAAGACTTGACGTGCTGACAGTGAAAGCATCACAGTGCCTACAACTGAAGTTTGTGATGGCAGACATTTGGATTCATCTAACCACAGGTGAGAAACACGGGTGGAAAACTGGAGGGCACAGGAACCAGATAAAGAGTATCCTCATGAGTTTCAAGTGGTCCGCTGAAGTACAGCAGGTTAGAGAAATAAGTACCGTCTTGATTGTTGGGCTAACAGACGGATGTGTCATCCCGCTCTACTTGACTCCTGTTGGTTTCAACGAGTCAACTTTTCCACAGGTTCGAGAAGTACAAGGCTGGAAGTGCGTGAAGCCTCGCGGTGTGTGTTGTCAGAGGTTATCTAAGCATTACCTCTACCTATGGAGGCAGCCATGCATGAAGCGGCGCCTGAGACGTGGCTAAGTTACCGAACATAGGCACTCGTTATGTCAGTCACTGAAGCACACCACTGACCACTGATCTCCTAATGCACTGCATGTGTAGCGCTGTGATGACCCGGTGCTAAGTATACATACAGCAAAGGCAATGCACACAGAAAGTCCTTACGGGTATCAAATCACCAGGTGTGGCCGGGCAATTATCCAGAGCATATTTACTGTGATGGATTAGACGTCTGCGGGAGGATTATTTTAGTGTGAGAGACAAGGATGGGTTGCTGCTGTTTACATCGCCCTGAGGCTTAACCACAAGCCGGGGCTTGACGAACACAGGATGGCCGACCGCGGCACTCTCCAAGCTTCTTTTAGGATTAAAAATGAAACCAACAGGACTACTATTGGCTCGTCTTGTTCTCTTGCATAGACACTCTCACATTTATATATTTATATTTGCACACATGCTTTCCAGTTTGAGTGCGCACTGCATTTATTCTCAGCAAACCACGCAGCTCCAACTTTCTATGTGGTCTATTGATTGGAATACCAGTATGCACTGTAATCAATGTGCTTTGCCATCCATAAAGGCTCCTTCTCTGTGTGTCATTCCACTTAAGACTGGCATTTACTCCGTGTGGTCGATACCATTATAAACTAGTGGAGTGTCATCGCTTTAATTTATGCGAGTCGTGTCCCTGATCAACACGAGGGAATGAAAATAGATTCCCCATCTATTGTCTGAATGCAAGCAAACTTCCGCCTCGAGGCTTCCATCTGTCCTTAAATGTCGGCTGGCAGTGGGCGTGTGTGTTCTGACTTATAATGACCTAGCAATAAAGGACGCACATGAGATGCGTGGAATACAATTGGCAAAGTAGGGGGAGACATTTTTTCACAGCCCACTGGCACTCACACATCTGTCGCCTGTTGAGAGGCGCCATTGTATTCTAAAGAGCTGCTGACAGCAAAGGAATTTCTTACGCAGATATCAAATAAGTCAGGATCAATACTTGACCTTTGTTTGATTTATGCCAGGTATCGTCTTTCTTTTCTTTCATTTCACGCCTCACATGGACCCCCATCGGATGATAATCAGCGTTCGACTCAAACTCTCCCCTGTACCTGTTGAGAGGGGAGCAGCGCGGGAGACGAGCTGTCTCAGGCGTCCTGCTGTTTCCTCCCACGAGGCAGAGTTATCATCAAACAGGGACGCTTCGATGGAGCTCACAACCCTCTGCCGCCCAACCACCAGCTTAGTGCCACATGACCGCACAGACTGAGGGGCAGGAGAGTGAGGTTTCTGCTCCAGATGCATACGGGAACCAGTGTAGAGTTGATGAAAACAAAGGAAGACAAAATGAAAGATTATGTCAAAAGATGTCTAATTTGATGTGAATTACAAATTGAATAATGCTGTGATTAAACCCTAGATGGACTTGAATAATGATGGTGTAAGACCTCCACATGAGTAGATGTTACATCTGCTGTTACCTGCTTTACAAATATGTTGTTCTTCTTCTATATGTTCTTAATATATATTGCCAGATCACCATCCTGGTAATAACTCTGTATGACTATTACTCTCTGTTTGCGAATAATAAACTGGCCGGAGGTGGGCTATAATGAGGCATGGACACTCCCATCACCAAATTTCCTTTAGCAAATCACTGATCTGATCTTTTCTTACACAGACACTGACAGTTTTCACTCCACAGGCAAGAATAAGATGTCACGAAGCATCAGAAGCAGCGTCAGTCACTAAATCAGACACCGTCAATTGTTAGAGACAGCTCTCTTAACACCTGGCAAGAGGTTGACCCAGCACACAACCTGACACAGAGGGCATCTTCAACCCTCTAAGGCACACACACACACACACACACACACACACACACACACACACACAGTTTTCCTTATTGTTTTGTTCTTGCTAAAGGCAAATATGAACATTCCTATTATGACCCATTTCTGACTAATGATACTGTAGTTTGGAAAGTACAAGCAGACACACACAGTGATGAGACAGAGACTTATTATTAGTCCAAGCCATGAGGAAAGACACACACACTATAGAGGTGACAAACCACATAAAGTTTTTTGACAAGAAGAGTCTGTGACTCCTGATGTGGTGGTTGTATGACACATATAACACCCCTTCATCCAAAAAAGCCAATCGCAAGCATTATGAAGGCTGTGCAACTGTAGACAGTAGAAGTATAACCTGTTGGAAAAGGACGTTTGAAACCTTATTTTGGTTCAAAGTCACCAAACTCTTTAAGCAGTTCTTATCAGAATTGACTGGACATGTCCTGGTGCCCTGGCCTTGTTGAGCCCGAAATAACTGTCCTGGGGTGTTGCCAAGATGGTGGCCGAGTGGAAAGACTTTAGAAGTACTCAGATCTTTTTACAAAGCAAAAGTAAATGCCACAAGTTAAAGTCCTGCATTCAAAATGTTACTGGCTGGGTTTGTTTATGTTGTATATGCATTATATTTGCATTGTGTAAATGTTTTCCTAATGTATGTATTTTTAATGTATCTGTGCTTGTATTGCATTTCTTTGCTTTATTGTCCTATATACACAGGACGGCCATTAAAAAGAAAAACTTCTCTCATTAGGTCACTGTATAAAAAAAGGTTGAATAAATGGAAAAGAAAGTCCAAAAGAATTTGAATCGAATTACACTCAGAAGTACCAAATGCACCTATAATGCAGAATGGCCCATTTAAGAAATATATACAGTTTATCATATTGTTGGATTATAATGATTGATCGTTGAGAATCAGTAATGGTGCAGCTGGTGGAGTTAATTTCAACAACTTTATGTCCGGCCAGCCATCATAATACAGTATAATTTATTAGTTATTAGCTATATTTAGTTTTAATAATCAGAATCTGTAAAGTAACTAGTAACTAAAGCTGTCAGGAAAGGTAGTAAAGTACAAGAACCTTAAAATTGTACTCAAGTGCAGTACTTGAGTAAATGTACTTGGTTACATTCCGTCACTGGTTAAAGCAGCCATTAGGCAGGGAAATGTAGAAACAGTCTTTACGGCGAGGGACAGTTCTCACGATCAATACACCGATGCCGCTGCACTGCCTCCCATTAGCCGCAGATATTTATGTGTGATTGCAGATGCAAAGCTGAGGCCATTTGTTCTCATAACGCAAGCTCCAACAGCACCCCTGCACAGCAACGTCCAAGCCAAAAGATATGAGGAAAGAGAAGTGAGAGAGAGAGAGGTTAATTAAAAATCACACTTTATTTAAAAATCAGCCCGCATTCTACTGTCTCTACAACTTCCTGCGAGAAGACTGCAAAATGAAACCCAAACCAGAATAAATCATGAAGAAGAGGTCATATCGAAAATAAACCTCAACGATTCAGAAAGAAATGCGACAAAGTGCCATCATCCCACACTGTGCGCAGCATGCTACTGATGCCCCAAACAAACATATAAAGCACCCGGCTGTTTTTCAGGCGGTAATATGCACGGCCCACGCGGAGGGATATTGCCAGTGGACCTGTCATCACCAGAACAACCTCTGGACCCGGTTGTTACGCGCCTTAACAAATGGGAGCTGCAGCCAGGCCTGGCAGGAGTTTCATGAAGACCTACATCGGATGTTTAACGGTTGGTTGCCTTTGGGAAAAATACAATGAAATAGAAAAATAGAATAAAATAACCAGATCAAAGAAGACCACCAACCTCAAGACCCCGATGTCACCTTTTGTGGCAGGATGCACCGACTCACAGAAAAATGAGAAACAGGGAGACAAAGAGCAGATAAATAAGAGGGCTGGCAGGAGGTTAGGGAGAAAGACAAAGAGTGGGAGAGCGATGGAATACGCGACAGCGGTGGCGTGATCGGGGAGTGAGCGGAGCTCGGGGCTGGCGATGACAGGTAATCACTCACACACAATATGCTTTGACAGCTCAAGAAACGTGTCAAGAAAAAAGAAGATCCCCCACGCAAACAAGCAACAGCGCTCGGAGTGACACATACACGCAAGCATTCCCCCCCACACACACACACACACTCGGCACAAGACGATCGCTATCGATTGTGAATTACAAACATGGCTCTCGTGTAAGTGAAAGATCGGGCGAGAGGAAGCAGAAACTTTCCCCCTCAGGAATGATTTGTTAATGCTCAGAAGATCCAGAGGGGTTTAAAGTCCCAGTTTATGTACAGTATTTGCTGGATTATGGCTTGACGGTTCTATATTTAGAAAAAAGCATTGATGAGTCAGGCTCGGTCTCACACTCACGCGCTAGACTGAGCTGCTGTTTATCGATATATACAGTTAGGCAGGGCTTTAACGCCTCACACGTGGCCACTGAACATACGTGCTCATTAGGTTTGCACTGCGCGGGGGCCAACAAATCCAGAGCGTGCACGGTGCCCTTGGCAGAGAAGCAGATGTGCCATCCAGAAGATGAATCTACTCCACAAATAAATCAGACCATCATGGAGTTTTTTTCTCCAGAGGATTACATTTGCTAGGGCACACCTGCGCACTTACACATACAGACACATGCAGTACAGTATTTAGCTAACACACACACACTGGTGAAGGCATTACATAATGAACACTGCCCTTCTAATCCTGAGGTGTTCGGAGTTCCTCGCCCTCCGCCTCAGCAGCAGAGACACGAGGGGTGAGGGTGGGGGGGGAGAGAGGATGCAGCGGATGGAATTCTCTAATCTAGTGTGAAATCACTCATGAAGGTGTGTAGATTAATCCTCCCTGTGTCTGAGGGCAGGGCACAGCTACTTCCCTGAAGCTGAAGGTCAAACTCAAACAGCGGGCAGCAATGGAACAGAGCCATGACCAGAGCTGAGAGATATGCATCTCATGGTGCGAGCCAAGTACACAGACACAAGATTAGGGCAGAGTGACAGAGCTTAACCTACGACACTCAAGAACATGACTTTCATCTGCTTTTGATTTGATTGAATCGGTGGATTATAGGTGCATATGCTGTTGGTGATATTAAAAAAAAACAGGGCAAATAGTCACAAATACCTTATAAATCTCAAAACTATTGTATTTAATGATAGATTTTGTTTTGATAATGGTAGGCGGGGCCATTTTCATGTGGGGGTCAGTATGTAATAAATTAAAATAGTCTTTGTGAAAACTGTGCTTTCATAGCACAGCAGCTTAGGTCATATACCACCAAGCTACGGAGTAGAAATAATGGTTTGGAAAGTTCTTCGCAGATTTCTTTTATGCCTCAGTGAAGTCGACCTTTGACCCTTTGGATGTAAAATGTCATGACTTCATCATTTTTCCTTTTAGACATTTGTGTAACATTTTGTTGCAATCATATAAATTGTTCAGTGATGGCCAAAAATTGGTTATGTGAGGTCATAGTGACCTTAACCTTTGAACAGAAAAAAAAGTATTAGTCCATCCATGAGTCCAAGTAGGAGTTTGTGCCAATTTAGTGAAATTTTCCCAATGTGGTTCTAAGATATCACATTCACAATGTCTATCATCAGCGCAGAGGCATACCAATATACTTTCAGTGTTACAGTATGTATTAACAGGTAAATCACAGCAACCAAATGTATTTTGAGATAATGCCAGGGAATGAGGGGAGTAAAAGAAAAAGAAGGAGGAGAAACAGGATGTAGGAGTTTAAACACAGACGAAAAACAGACAACATGGCCACAACACCGGGGCTGTAACAGGCATACATCTGCAGTACCAGACATTCACACAGTGTTGCAGATTTGCTGATGGATGGGATTGTGTGGGATGATGAGCCCAGGGGAATAAGGGGTTCAACATAACCAGTGACCAGTGACCAGGGAACACACCATTATCTGTATATGTTCAATAGCGGGTGAGCTTCAGGCGAGCAGAGGTTATTAAATCAAGACTAAAATTGATTTTGATTGACCATAAGTTGCTATTTATATCATTCATAAGAAAACTACTTACAAAACAGCTGCAGAAAGGAGCTTTATTGCAAGAGTAAGAGTAATAGTTTTTTTTTTTTTAACTTTAATAGTTTGAAGGTGAGGCACACAGTGCAGACCCAGCAGCAGGCAGGCTAAGAAACTAAAATAAGCTCTAACAGTGTAAGCTGAAGTCCAGCCATCAAAATCCAATGTGCAAGCAACACAAAGGCAACGAGGAGAATCCCAGAAAAACTAAAGAGTAATAAGAGATTGGGAGACAAACCATAAAGCTGTGGGGAACAAGTCAGGAGCACAGGGATGAAAACAGACAGGCTGACAAAGAGTAAGGGAAAACACAGGGTACACAGACAAAAAGGGTGGGAAAAAGACAAAGACAGGAAGTGGACAGTCACAACAAGACACATGAGGTAATAATCTACTAAATAAAACAGGAAAAGACTAACCAGACACCTAAACCATGACTTAAAGTGAAAGGAATCAACTTCAGTTTGCTACCCAGTAAGGATTCTTCTTCATCTCAAGTATGGATATTGACACATTTTGTTTGGATGATCCTACACATAGTAAGTACATTATCTGTACTTCGACTTGTTTCAGCCAACTGTAGATCGGTATAATTGCTGTATCTGTAACTGGTTTTATTAACTCCAATCTGTTATTCTGTGATGTTTTTTGTTCCCAAATACCAAATTTACTTTCCCAAAGTATTCCAGATGCCAAAGTCCTAAACTGAAGAAAAACACCTTAAAACCTTTTCATCTTTAAGATGTTGTAGTGTACAAAGTGCCTTCCAACCGTGTCTAAAGGCAGGTTAAATTGTTTGTACGGGTTCCGAATGGCCATACTGAAAGGCAGGGAGAGAAGCCTGCCTTCGCAATAATAACACACTTTCAGACATCATCTCCTCAAAAGCAATCATGGGGTTACAGTCGGATAAAAGCTGGAGGGAGAAGTTCAGATCTTATTTGCTCACCTCTGCATACCTGGCCCGGCGCTGTCTGAAGTGGATGCGGCTGTCAGATTGTCGGAAAGCTACAGTGGTCGGATGCAGCCCAATTTAATCTGACGTCAGAAAGTGGTGAAGAGAGGAACTGGTTGGATGATTGTTTGAGGAAAATGGACTTCTGGAGAACAATGTCAACCCTGCACTTTTCTCTCATCGTTCCTCTTTTGCACTTTCAAAGTTTAAATTACCTAATTTGAAGTTTTTCATACAAAAAAGAGGCACACATCTTTGAAAAAAAATGAGGGGTAAAAGCAATGTTTGAGAGCTGAGCTAATGATACTGTGATGGTGCTGTATTCAGTCCCCTGGCTGCAGAGAATCAGGTGAATGTTAAGTTAAATAATGGAAAACAAAGCAATTTTTTGGGATATGTTGAAGCAACCAGCCAGTTCAGAGGATAAGGTGTGGCTTTCACGACTAATTGGTGACTTTAGTCGTCCAACACTGTTAGAGCCACTAGCCTGAATTAAAACTCTCTGCATGGAGGTTTGAGCTCCTGCAGTGGAGTAGCTTTAATTATTCTCTGGAAACACTCCAAACTCCTGCAGGGCGGGACCTTCATTTCCACAATTCATTTCCAAGAAGCGACCGATTCACTGTGCCACAATGCATTAAGAGTCAAACTAAACAAATTGAACAAGAAAGGCACAGAACGACGTTAAAGAATGATCCAGATAATGCACAGCTACAAATACAGAGAGAGGCTAGACCTCATAATTGAGTTAGTTTCATCCGAAGCCGGACAGCAGTCCCTGTGGCTCTGACCCGGGGTCCAACACTGATAGACAGCAGGACAGACAGGGGAGGAAAGGAGAATAGGAATGAGCAAATGAAAGAGAATAGCGATACAATGCAGGGACCAGGAAGAGGGAGATGGAAATTGGAAAGCAAGAGCTGAAGGGAAAGGAGTCATGAAGAGGCAGAGCTTGAGGTTGTGAATGAGTGACAGATAAAAGAAAAGGGGAGAGCACGAACGAGGAGGGGGGCTGACTATCTGATATATTTCCACAGAAGACAAGCTAAAATGGCAGAGACGAAGGAGATGAAATATTTACCTTGTATCCATTTCCGACACAGGTTTGGCATCAGTTTGCACTTCACGTTATCCCTTTTGCAACCCAGGTAAGTCTCCAAGACACTGAAAAATGGTCCCAACATAAAAAGATGAGAAAGAGGAAAGAGCAGAAACACAGAGAAGTAACGGTCGATATTTGCATATAGATAGTGAGCATGTCTCTTACCTGTATCCAATATAAAGGTATTAAATGCTACTGAATTATTCCTACCTATATTTCATTATTCATCCATCAGTTAAGTATTCAACAAGTTTAGAGATGACAAAGCAAACTGTTTTTTCTGCTTTGTATCTTTTAAAATATGTTCTGGCAGAGAAGCTTTTTTTTACTGGTTTTGGAGGCAGCAGATCAACCAAGTCCAATTCATTTATATGAAAGCTGTTCAATGGCACACGAAGCCAAAATGACTCGACTGTTCCCGCATTGTGCAGCCCAGAGAGCCAACCGAGCCGACTAACTTCCTGTATAGCGCCCGGCTAACTGGAGTGGGGATAAAATCATTTAATTGTGTGGCTCATCCATACTTTTATTGGACCGAAGGACTCAAATTTTGACAGTGAAATGAATCTTTTCGCAGAGGTTCTGAGGCTAATAAATGGGAACAAGTATTTTTGGGACCCAGTGCATCACGTGGTGATGTAATTACACGGTTTGGCCACTACGAAAGTTGGTTTCAACGCCCTGTGCTCTTCCTGGAGGATTGAGATTAACATGCTTAGATCAATACAAAGGAAAACAGCAAGCAGCAATAAATAAAAAAACATTTTGTCATCATTCATGTCAATAATAAAGTTTTGAATAATCTAACAGTCATTTATAATGACTACTGTCTGTTTTTAGTCACCTGATAGTGGAAGTGAAGGGAAGGGTTGGATCTCCTGAGGGGCACATGAAAATGCCGCCTGATGCCCAATTACTGAATTCACGACCACTACAGGACAAGGCTCTCACTATCATTTTAGCAATGAATTGGAAGACCACATGCAATACATTAAGGGTCACTCATGGCAACAAACCAAAGCAGCTAGCTTCCAACTTTGAAGATTTACAGTGCGTGCCTCTCTTAGCTCTTTGTTTTGGCTGTGTGACTTGCAGATTTACACCGTTGTTCAGCCTCTCACCGATCCTGTTTCCAGCAGCAGTAAGCAGCTGTCAGAAAAAATACATAAACCCAATGTACACTCCTTGATCAGCACCACACGGCAGATGGACAAACTTATTGATTGGCTGCGGGCCAACATTTAGCAAGTAAAAGAGCTGGTTACTCATCTCTGGAGTAAGCAGAGAACAAAACAGAGCTAAAAGAATAGTCGATAGATTTGTCAGGAGGCCACAAATAAGACTCCAGATAAATGTTGAGTTTTGCTCCATGCCGGTTGTAAATAGTTTCCTAAAAAATAGGGTGGCCTTTACAACGCTTAAGGCAACTTTAAATTGGTATAACACTAAGTTACTGCATCCTCCATACTGATGCTGCTTTCCAACTTTCCCAGGCCTGTTGCCACTGCAGGCCTTGCAGAGACTGATCCTTGCAAAATGCCTGTCAAATCCATTAGACAACACAGGTGTAAACAATCCAATTGCTAATTAAGGCTGAGCTTTAAATACAGAACAGAGTAAACAATGTACCTGTCTGACTCGCCGGATGTATAAAGTTTGCCACAGGGCGCCTATTTCAAGCGACTCTCTCCTCCCTTCTGCTCTCCGCTTTGAGTTACTCTTAATCCCAACCTGGTTGCATAAGGTAAAAACAGCTCTTGTTTTTCAGTTGCCAGGGATATAGCCATTTTAATGCCAGGGCTCACCTCCCCATGTGCAAAACAGGTCCCCCTGATACTGTTTTGCAGGGCACAGGGCATCCTGGGCTTAGCAACACCCAAGAAATCTCCTATACCAGAATGAGAATTAATCCCATGAGAGACTTAATTTCTACATAAATTCAATTTAGGGCATTTAGCAGCTCATTCAATAATTCATACATACATTCATACACTGATGGCGGTGGCTGCCATGAAAGGTGCCCACCAGTACATCAGGAGCAGTTCGGGGTTCAGTATCTTGCCCAGTGACGGACTGGGAACAAAAAACGGCCCTGGTATTTTCACCCAACAGCGGCCCACGGAGGGGGGGCGCGCGCACGCTCAAATTTTGACGCACGTAAAGAACAGGCACTTTTGATAGCCCCGGTGATAGTAAACGTAAATTCCCAGGCTATTAACAACTACACAACGATACATAATACACATTAATAAATCATCAGAGCCAGCCGCTCCATAATAAAAACGTGCCTTACCGTCACGCAGTCAACCATATCTATCTATATGCTCTCTGAGATTTCTCTCTTTTTCTCCGCTCTCCCCTTGTGTCGCTTGATGCCTCGATTCATTTTTTTGCGAGCTTAAACTCAGTCAACTTCCAACCTCCAACTTCCAACAACCACACTCAGACGGTCTACTCGATTCAGTCTTGAAATTCCCAGAAGGCATTGCTTCATTTTAACTTTTGCAAACAATTATTCAAATAAAATAATGCAGGTAGATTTGTTTTATTTCAAACCATGCATCTTTTTGATTATCTGAATAAGACATTTCGCTACAAAAGAATGCAGAGTGATATAAAAGTTTGCGACTGTAGAAAGTAACCATAACTGTGATATAGACATACGTATGTGGCCTATAAATACAGCTTAGCTTACAAAGTTATATGGTGAAAAGAATTAGGAGAAATTTGGATTAGCATTTGACATGGACACTAGGATAATTGAACCAGTGACCTTGTGCTAACAGGAAAATGGCTTTCACCCCTGATCCACAGCTGCCCCTAGACTGCCAATACACCAACCAAAATACATGGAAAGAAAACTATATGCAAATGAGTGGTAAATTCTCAAATTAATGCTAAAAATACACAAGCAGACAGGGAACAAATGAACACATGAATACACACAGAGAGGATTCAATGTAATGTCTACTGTACCGTGATACACTTCTCTAGGCAAACATACAAGGGGTCACTGGGAGATATTTGCATTTCGTACATGTATTCAGTACTTCTGCATATTTTGAGCATCTGTCTTTGCCTTCCTTATTCGGCTTAACCACAACCACCCTGAAGTGGAAGTCCATCCTGTATCCAATCAACAGTTCTCCCCTCTCCCCACTCCTCTCCTGGGAAGCCCATGGAGTGGAGGCTTCCCCCTCCTCTTGATGAACGAGCTGTAGCAGAGGGAAGCTACACATCGTGCGGAGGAGAGGAGACTATTATACACAGAGAGAGAATGGGGTCGTGGATGAAGAAGAGTGGGATGAGGGGAACGGATGGCAGCTGCTTTCACAGATGAAAGTGGTGGCTGGTCACTGGCCTGTGAAACACTGAGAGAGGAATGGCTGTGGTTTGTTGAGGCTGGAGCTCCGCCAGTCCCGATCTGTGCGGATAAAGAGAACCCTCTTGTCTCCTACTGGCTTTAGTTTAAGAGGTTTTCTGGTCCTCTAACTTTCTTTGCAAACTTGTGAACTGAGCATGCAGATTGAGTGATACAGACACAAGTAAGAGTGTTTCTAAACTTTGAGTTGAAGGCTAATGGGAAAAACTTCACCATGACAGTAGTACAGATCAGTGTAGACAGACCAACGCTGTCATAGTGTATGAATGAATAAAACACTTCAAATCACTTTGAATCCACGTATTATTCTTCCTTGTCCTTCATACCGCTATGTCGTCTGAAACTAGCTACCCCAGCAGTCAATGCATCCATATGCAACAAGATAGATAGAAGAAGATCTGGACAGCAGTAGAATTGTCTCCGGGGCTGTTGTCAGACAGGCATCCAAATACGAGAAAATGTCAGGTGGAAACATCTCTTTGTCCACTTGAGCGATTAGAACCAGCACCTCCCGTTCCTCCGGGCTGTCTGCGGGACAAGCCCGCTACATTGTCAATCACGCAGTCGCCTGACCAATCTGCCAGCTCCCGGTGGCCTGAGGGGAAATGTGGGCCCATTTCCTCCCCCTTCCTCAGAACCGAAATGGCATGGCAGAGGTACAGGGGCACGACATAGAGCCATTTACACATGGTATTTACTCGCTAAATGTGCTCGCTGGCCTTTGGATAATGCACGTTCATGGACTCTCTCTGGCCTTTTCCTGGCAAAAATGGACTAAAATTTATCGGAATTCTTTGGAACATCGCAGCAGTGGAATATTTAACTGTTTCTCTGGGTAAAGTTGTTAAAAGGCCACTGAGAGCATTTCATTTTCCCTCTTCTCCCTCACTCTGTGTTTCAGTGCTTTCCGTCTGCCCTGCTGTGCCCTGAGAAAGACTGTTAAGACTCAACTACAGGTTTGTATTGATCGCTCTCACAGGGATCTCCCATGGGTTTGCAGATGATGTAGGATTTTCTATGTGCACACAGCACATACGATCCCCAAATAACTATGTGCTTGTGTGTACGTTCACATGCTGTGTTGCTGCTTTGGGTTTACATGAGAGAACATCCCTAGTCAAAGATAGCACCCCAGGGGCAAAAAATACAGCGGCTGATCAATAACCACTACGCAGCCACAGGATGAGGATCTTAACCATTAACAATCAATTTCAATCTTCTCTCTGTGAGCCATCTATAAGCCATGTATATACCGTCCAATATACAGTTCATAGTACCTCTCAGTTACTGATTTATGACCTTGTATTGTTTGTTTTCTTTGCCTTTGGCAGGAGAAAAAATAGCATAGAAGGAGCTGGGAGATCTTAGAATATTCCTTTAAAATTTGGTATCTGATCCGAAAGAAAAAGACAAGAGGAAATTGTCCATCACCCATACATTCAAGCACAGACTTCAGAAAATGAGCAGAAGAACAAAGAAAAAGGATGTTCTGATGGCTTTAAAGAGTGAAATTGAGGAGGAAATAGAGAAAGAGTCGGGCGGCGGCCAAGAAAAGTTTTATAAGGAACGGAATAAGGGAACATGAAATGTTTTGTCCCATCGTTTGGAGGAGCAAATACATCACAAAAACAAAGAAAGCAACAACAAACCCATTTGCAGCCAATGATCTTAGGTGAAGGAAAATTGGACATGAAAGTAATCTCAGTCAGGCTTTATCTTATTGTGCTAGAGAGAGAGGATTCAACAAAGGAAGCGAGCCGGGGCCTCCTGACTGGAAGTAAAGGATGATGGGACATCGCCTGTGTGGGTACACAGTAATCATCTCTAATTATTTTTTGCTGAAGCTCAAATCCCTGCAAAACACACCAGGGCTTAGCTACACTTATCGCACTTGGCGCTAATGGGATCAGCTTGATTGAAAATGGAAGGTTATCATTTGGAGTTATCACACAAGGGTGAACCTCCATACATACAGACAAACACACACACACACACACACACTCAGGAGTTTGCAAAGTCAATGCAGAACAACAAACATACCACTCATTTGAATAAACAGAAACGAGGAAAGGAACATGTTGTCCCTCACAAACATGTTGTTCTTTGTACCACCAATGATCAACAGGTACGTCTTTACATTTTGGCTTGAAGTGCTTTGTCACGTGTTTTGTGGTGTCCGTGACATTGTTCATGACTTGTGCGATGGATGAATCCAAACATCTTGCAGAGTTCATCCTGTTTTAGTGTTCCGGTCTACTGCACCGTACAGATAATATGTAAGGTGTCCAGCAGTCTCTACCGTGCCAGTACTCACATACACATACAGCACATACACTGACACACACTCACATTTAGATTACGTGCATTGCGGGAGCAATCATTAGATTACACAAGCGGTGAAATGACTCTGCAGATTGTCTGCAGATTGCAGATTGAGGGAAAGCCTCTGTGCCGGGAGTGCTGCACCAGTAAACCTCCTCGAGCAACACTGTGGCTAAAGCTGACGGTGTCTTGACAACACGGAGGTCAGTGAATCTTATTCTCATGTCGACAGCGGCAGCGTAACCTCCGCCCCAAAACGACTGTCCAGTCGCAGCGAGAGTAGAGTTTAGACGCATCAAGTCCAAAAGTGTGAGGGATGGATTAAACAGGATGTTTGTCCACTCTTGTGAAAGCTGCAGTCATTAGCATTAGCAATGTTTTTTAATATTACCGAGAGTTTCTGTGGTAATTCTCCCACCACCGACACTGTTCACCACACTGGAGTCACGCAAGAGGAAATCTAGATGGACATAGCAAACCTTACGAGGAGGGCAGAGCTCCGCAAGGTTGCCAGTTTGTGCAGGAAAATCTTGTCGTCTCTAACTCTAAATTTGGATGATGGAGAAGAGAGACAAGGCGCTGGTGCTTGAAATGTTTTGATCTGAAGTTCTGCCAAAAGATAGAAGGAGCTGTCATGTTTCCCACCTCAATCAGTGTTTTCTGTAACCAACAAGAGTATTCAATCTGCTTCCTGTGAATGGACACGAGAAATGCATTATTTTAAGTGATTAGTGTGAACAGAGATAATTTCGGAGATGGTGCTAAAACACTAGTCTGGACGCAGTTTGTTTTTTTTTATTCTGTTTCCAAATATACCCGAGTATGTGTGGACTAGGTCTTGTATATACAAGGACTGATAAAACATGATAAAGTGCCCTCATTGTACAAGAAAACATGTCGAAGTGCCCTCTTGGGTGCCCTTCTGGGTGGAGAAAACGTTATTTTGAATAGTTTGTTACCTTTGTGTCATACAAAGTTGAAGTTTTCATACTTCTAATCTGAAAAAAAGCAGTTTTTGCATCTCTGGGCCCCGTAGTGTACCACTGAGCTGCAGCACTTGCTCTAGGGTGCCCTTCCAGTACCCTCTCCGCACACTGGTGCTCCACCACATACAGGTGAGTGCCCTTTTTACATTTTCCACCCCTGCCGCCTCAAACATCCTGGGTCCCCCACTGCACATAACACAATTGATTTGACAGCGCACTTTGCTGTTGAAAGATGCTCCGGAACACAACTTGCGGTCGCTCTCAGGTACAGATCACCCGAGGCAATCTTTTTGATTGATTCTTACATCACCTCTCCAGCTGCTCTCCGCCGCTAACGATCCGCCATCATGACAAGATACGAGCAGTCTCAGAAAACAACATCCCGTCATCTCAGCACCCACCGCTCGTCTCGCACTTGTTTTCTCCCCCTCATTATATTCTGCAGTTTCCCCTCTTTTCCTGTCGATGCCTTACCCACCTCCTCCGTCTCAGGTCTGTGTGATACTTCGACGTTTCTTTCCTGCTGAGAGATTAATTAGCTCTCTACCCCTGAATTCGGTGTGGAAAACCTCATGGCATCCTTCAGTTTGTCTTGTCAGCACTCACATTTCATCTTCTCCTTTCTTTTTCTTTTTTTTTTCGTCTAATTTTTGTCTTCCCGGTCTGAAGTTCATTGCTCTATCTGGTATTCTCGTGAGATATTGCGGCAGTGAGGTCAGACGGTTAACTCTCCATTTCAACCTAAATCTAATCGATGTCTGTCTCTGCATGAGTTGGGAAAACAAAAGTTGATGGATGTCTACTTTATGCACTTGAAGCGGGCTGCGTTATTGAACTGTTCATCTGTATTCAAACCGTGAGCCTGCCTGCGAGGCTTACACGCTGTATGAACAAAGGATGTAAAGCATAGGTCACCAGAGACGAAAGCTTAAGCCTTTGTTGATAAAAGGATCAATCACTCTGCCAGAGGACAAGATCAAGAGGGTTCGCCAAAGATTTGTAGCGTTCTTCGACACATCAGAGGAACGTTTGAGCTCAGATTTAGGTCACATGAGCAAAGCAAGGGGGATATTTTCTTTTTTACATTTTCCCCACTTTCTCCTTAAATGGAAAGTCGATGTCAGACCATTAGGTTGAAAGCACTTAGCACGCAAAAATACAGCTTTACATAATTTTATGCTCTTGGAAAAACTAAGCTGCAGCAGTTCCTTGCTCTTTCTCCATAACTAACAGCACTCTATTTTAAACTTTCATGCGCTCCCAGAGTGAGTCCACAGCCGAGTAAATGCTGTGGGCAGGGTGGTCTTGTCAGGCTACGTTAAGAGCCGCGATAGGAGAGAAGACAGCAACACAGTCCGCCGGCTCGGCTGATGAGTTGCATATTTTACGCCATATCTCTTGTCGATTTTTTTAGAATGCTTTCCAGGCTAACCGGATAACCACTTAAATTCAGCACACATTTCCATGATATGAATAGGTAGTAAGACAAAATCGCAAGCTGGAAGATGTAAGCGGAAACAGGAGGCGGATGGAGAGAAAAGGCTGCAGGAGAGGTTATTCACCTGCAGTCTATTTATACAGAAGGCCTTGTTGTGTTGCCTCTTTCACGAGCCATGGATAAAACTAAGCTAGACACCAGCAGCATGTGAAGAAAACGGTCTGTGCCTTCAGCATGTGTTTTCCAGAGCTTCAGAGTCATTCACTTTGCATGAACCGCATGAAGAAGGTTGAAATATTGATGCTTCCGCCACATTTCAGTTTTGTTTTGTTTTTTTCAGACATGACAGTCTGCAGGTGGAACACCTTCCCAGTGAAACTCTCTTATGAAATAAAAGTTTAAGGAAAGGTACATGAGAGCATGCAGTGAATACTGCTGTAAAAATCAATACAAATCTTATGTGAGGTGTTTACTGATACAACAATTTACCAAGTAATAAAGTCACATACAGTATAGGAGGACGCTGGCAGCTGTTCTGGTGGGGAAGCATTCGATATTTTCTCCAGTGCATGGCAGGGAATATAAAATGGAAAATCAAGAAATATCACAAATCCTCATATATATTTAGTTTATTTTTACTTACCTGAGCGGCAGAGAGAAGCAGCACTATATTTGGGCTTATATATATATATGAGACAGGCTTTTATTGTGTCGGACTCTCTGCGACAGTCCAAAGGATGTGACTTCATGTGACTTTCAGTGCCTTGTCTCCGTGCCTCTCTCTGCTCGGCCAACAGAGAGCGACAGTAGCTGGTGTTAGTTTAGAAATGAAGTCCACCAAGAGAAACATAATGACTTTAACTTCACTTAAAGCAACATTATGCAACTTTTTGAGCTAAACTAACACCTTTAAAATCATGTTGATGGTACAGTGTCTTGTAATAGGGTGAATGGTGTGTGTCTATCTCAGCCACTCCCCACCCTGTCACTTATTTCTGCACTATGTACCTTCAGTGAGAGGGAAGGATCACAGCGTCACATGTTTACTTCAATATACAAGCTTTCAAGACAACATTGTTATGACGTAATGAGTTTTGTTTGTAGTTATCACCGACATCACATCTGGCAGATTGTTACAGACCAGGTCAACTTGCTGACCTTGCTGCAACTGGCCCACGCCAGATCACGCAACAGGCTAATTTCTACATAATGTTGCTTTAATAACCAGCTTCCAGCACAACACAACAGGTCCACAGAGCCCCCTTAGTACATCATACATTTTCATGGTAGCACCTCATTTTATAACGCGTCACATTTCATGGTAAGTAGGTGGCACTCACCAAGTAAATTACAAGACATTTTATTTAAATCACAACCAAAATGACCACAATATTCAACTTAATAAAAAAAAATGATTAATTAATTACTTACAATAATATGCTAAGATTTTCCAATAAGCAAATAATAAGTAGCTGCTAATTTCTTTAATACCTTTCCAGGTAACTTCCAAGTAGTTTCTGACTAACTTCTGCTCAGCATAACACTGAATTGAAGTGAGTCATTGTAGCTTCATTTTCAGCCTGTTTCGGCCCAACATATGCAGTAATTCCCAGAATAGTATTATTAGAACATTTGGCCAGTAAAATAAAATATTACAACATTTATCATAATAGAACTAAATAAACTGCATCAGACCCGAGGAAAATTGGCTATTTCACCAACATAGAATATGGCACCATTCATCAGGTCTATTTGAAGTTTAAAATAAGTAGGAGTCATTGTGTTGAAATGCTCTTACATGCTGTTGATCTAATAACCACAATACAGAACACGGGGCCTAAAAATAGGACCAGACTGAGACACGGAAGGAGAAAATGTGAAAATCTACTCTCTGCACTTATCCTGCCGTCTTACAAAGTGAATGATTCCAGATGCTCTCCCGTCCCGTCCCTCATGCGCTCTGCCCTCCATCCCGGCACACACACACACACATGCAGAGCACACACATTCCTCGCACATGAGCGCACACCCCCCCGCACAGGCGGCGGTGGGAGTATGAGGAGTCATCCATCTCGAAGGGGCAAGACACGCAGGTAACAGCGAGCGTGAAATGTATTTCTTTTTGAGGACGACGGTGCGAGGCTCACACACTGTGATGCGCACGCCGTTCTGTCATAGCAGGCGAACACATCAGGCCTTCTTGTTGTGACTGCGGAGGGGAAAAAACACACCCAGGTGCATCTTTCACCGGGCCGTCTCCTGATAGTCTTTGTTGACACTGGGCCCGAAGGAGGACGCTGCTGGTGCACTTGATGAATATCACACACTCAAACAGACACACAACACACACACACACACATCCCGGGCCCCACTGAGATTGTGCAACCCAACGTTAAAGATGGCCCCGTGGTAGTAGATAATAATAGAACAGCACTGAGTCAACTACACACAAGTATTGTATATTGGAACAGGGCGAGACAGAAACATTCAGGACTGTCAATGTTAATGCTGTATATTTATATGCAAAGAGATTTGCGCTTTGATCACAGTAGGAACGTTGACAAATTGATTTTGCAGGCGAATTGTGTGATAGCATTTTTCTAATTACCCGAGGCTATCGCCGTAGATCGTGATGCATGCATAATGCACACACACACACACACACACACACACACACACGCATACACACGAACACACGCTCATCAGCCGCTAAAGCTGTGCGCAGGCTATCACTCCGGCCCATCAGCTGTAATAGGTTTTCACAAACAACATCACAGACGGAGCGCGCGCACACAAACACACGCGCACAGTCACACCTGAGGGAGGTTCATTCCGCTCGTGCTATTTTTGGCCATGAATGAATCTCATCTTTCATAACTTGCATTATTCAAACAAAATCTTCTGATTGAGAGAGAGCCGGGAGGATGCCGGGATATGCAAATACTCTTCCTTCAGAGTCATGGCTCCACACACGCGCGCGCACACACACAAACACACACACCTACACACACAGGACTATCGGAGCCTTAGGCAGAGCTGTCCACATGACAAACGAGGCTCTGGACCCAGGGCTATACAAAAAGGTCTGCAGCCAGACTACAGAGAGGGAAGCCCCATCAGTCCACCTCGCTCCTACACCTGCTTTAACAGACACACACACACATAAACACACACACTTTCTCAACCTCTCCTTTTTTCTTTCTTTCTTTCTTTTTTGCTTCCATTGTGCTGCATTGGTATCACAGTTCACTGTTCCAAAATCATCAGGAAAAATGGATTTTACATTATGTTACCTGGCTGCCTTTTGTATAATGGATCATTGTAAGTTACTATCAAACTTTCTAAAGTCTAGGTTTGGATGTTATACAGTTCAGTATAAGGTCCTCAAGATCAGACTTTGGTTATTTTATTCATTTTCTACAACATACATCTGAACTATGATCATCACTGCATTAGATGTCACAGGAGACACTAACGTCATAGCACTTCTGTGGCTCAGGTGAGGGTAGGAGACTGTAATGAACTCTGAGAGTGATAGATTTGTACAAATGCTTGTTCTTTTTTATATTGTGCACAGCTTATTAATACACTCAGGCTCTAATTAAAAAGGGGGAAAAAATGAAATTGAATTAAAAGGTTATGGCTAGCAAAAAGGTTGATTGTGGTGCAAGAAAAAAGGTTATCTTTAAGTCATGGTAAATTAAAGGTTTAGGGTTCAGAAAAGAGAGTGAGTGGTAATTTAAGGTGCAAGAAAAAGGTTAGGTTCACACAATGCCAACTTATAAAAGGTTAGGGTTAGCAAATGTCAAGATCAGATACAAGTTTGACTATTTGGACCAAGTGGAGAGAAATAAAGTACAGGTAAAGAGGTACATGCAAAGACCCTGTTCATTAGACTGAGAGTGTGTTTCTAACCCTGACCACCTTCTGGTCAATCTTCCCAAAACCTCCTGAAATGTTGTTTTTATGTTGTCAATCTCAAGAGAATGCAAGAGAGCCTGTTGCATTCTGCAGGGTTCATATTTCATAACCAATGGACACAAAGGACACTCACACTGATCTGTGTGTCTACCAGAGTGGATACATGTATTTTACTCGAAGTGTTAGGGATAGGCAAAAAGGCACCCAAACACAAGTCACAGAGACAGGCAGGTAGAAAAACAAGTAATTGAAGACAGGTGAGCAGGAAAAAGGGCGGGAGCAAAGACAAAGACAGGAAATGTAAAGTGAAACATGACACAAGGGTATAATCTATAAAATTAAATAGGAAATGACTAAACCAAACACCCAAGCCATGACATGTACACTTTGCGCTGTACACAAACGATCTGCGCAGCTCCCTGTTCATTCATAAATCATGTAAAACATTACGTACTGCATTGATTATTATTTGTTCCGTGGGCGCTTCCAAAATCGGAGAGATGTCTGTTCAATCAAATGCACGCCAGACATGATAAACTGAGATCGAGCCTGGAAAATGAATAATGCAGGTCAATGTTAGCCGTCTCTGCCTCCATCCTCTTCATCATCACTATCCCTCTTTCAAAGTAAATATTTGGGAAACTAGTGCCTCTCATTCATTCTTCCAGGAGGGCCTAAAAGAACATTCAGATGATTGATCAGTATCTTAGCTGAATGACTTTTACCCTCAGACAGGTCTACTTTTATGAAAGTGTGTTGAATTCACAGGATATCCATTCACTTCAGCGTAATATGATAAAAACGATCTGACGCTGCTCCTTCCCCGGCTGTTATAGTTTTATGGAGGGCTCTCTTGCGCTACTTTTTTTTCTATCTGGCAGGAGTAATGTTCCAACCCGAGAGATATACTCTAATAAAATGTCCTCCTCGGACTCCAAATGAGATGTCACATATCTAATTGAGCTTCTCATTGACGTGGTCTTACATAACACATGAAGTCCCTCTCATTACAGTAATGAGGCCGTGGCTGCTAACATGTAAAGGGTTCAGAAAGGAAGTCTGAAGAATGAATGGGGCAGACAACATTAGAAGCAGCTCTCCCTCTTCATTGCTTTAGAAAAGTTTAATATTATCAGACTCTGCTTCATGTTCCATTGTTTTCAAGGGAGGACAAAGCCGAGGGGGCTTGCATTAAGCGGAAGGCTCAAATGTCAGGTTACTAGATTGACTTCGGTAAAATTCATCGCTGGATTTGTCGAAGGGGAATGACGATGGGTGTTAATGGCCCAGAAATGTCACTCATACGCAATCTATGCACGCACAGTGCTTTTCCAGAGGGCCGGGGAAATATGGCTGTGTGGAGATGAGGACTGAACCCATAAACTCAAAGATCCCATCTGAGCCGCTGCTGCGCTTATCTGCCTCAAGTGTCTCAGGGGGGATGGAGAGCACAAATGTCTACTTTATATTTATATGCATGACGGTTTGTTTTGCGTGTGTGTGTGTATGTGCAGTGGTAGCTGCTTCAGGGCAATTTACAGTGATTGCATTCAGACATTACAGTATTGTGTTTGCTCCTGATGAGCTTTCTAATGTGTACATGGCTGAAATTGCAACTCCATGATGTGTCTTTTTCATTGTTTCTGCTGTACGCCCTCAGATAATATAATACAGTACTGTGACTGCAGATTATGTCAATTTGAATGTCTTGTTTTCATGTGAATTGCTTGTTTGGTATGCTCAACAGTCCAAAGTGGAACGATCCTCACTTTATCATCATAGAGGCCAAAGAAAACCACCAAGCAGTCACATTTGAAAAGCTCATGAAGCAGTTTATAAGAAAAAAAAATAAAACTTATATTTTGAAATTTGAAGCTAATTAACTCTGATGATCCACTTAACAATGAATCCACTATCTTATTGTTTCGTCTTTTTGGAGTATATCCAGATAAAGTAGGAAATCTGCCGGATGCTGCATATTTCCAGAATGTGGGTGCGTGGATTAAAAATGGAATATCATTTTGTTGGAATTCAATTGAGTGATAAGACTTTTATGTTAGTGCAGACAGCGTGTGGAATAAGGGGAATGGGAAAAAAAATGTTTAAGAGAATTACTTTATAAAAGTAAGAAATTTCACAGAAATTACAGCTGGATATCAAAGAGACACATGAAAAGAAAATGTGGCAGGAAAAGTGCCCTGGTGTGCTCTGTTGGTAGTAGCCGGTTAATGCCTCTTCCTCGTCTAAATTCTGTTTTATGGCAGATGGCAACCAGCGTCAAGGTGCATAACATGATTTATTTACTTGATATTTTCAGGTTTGTATTATTAAAGGGTAACTCCACCAATTTTACACTTTAAGTGTGTTTGTAGGTCACGGGTAGTACTACTGTATATGAGAGAAAGTAGTGTGAAGCCTTTAGTGCCTCCAGAGGAAATTAAATTCCCTCCAGTGATGTCACTCCATTGCATTATGGGTAGTGTAGATGCCAGGCTTTGAGAAGGAAGAAGAACGCATGTAATCAAAAAGGGGGTTCCTCTGATTCTGCTGTATCTTCAATGATTCCAATAGTGTTATGGGAGTACAATGCAGACCAGGGTGCCTATATTGCCCGCAATGAAAAATTAGCCACTGAGTGACTTCACTGGAGGGAATTCATCAGATTTTATGCAGCTTCCTCTGGAGCCACAAAAGGCTTTGTACTACTTTCTTTTACATATGCAGCAGGACACCCAAAGTGGAGTTACCCTTTAATATTAGATCAATATTCCATTTTCAAATATCAGGATATGGCAACACAGGTATTTTAAAGAATAAATGTGTTTTTAAATGCTGTTATTTCTTGTTAAATTATACATTTCGGATTAAACATAAAGTGGTTCTCACACATTACTGTATACAATTTATGAAGAAATACATTTTTTGAACCTTAAAATGCAGAGATACTAGTGTGTGTTGCAGCTGCTGTCACCAGAACTGTCTCATTACACTTCGGAATAATATTTGCTTGTTATCCGTTCTGTCTAATGGTGCAGCACATCCGAAGGAATCCGTCTGCACTGTAGATTTCCCTCACCTAATGCAGCGAACACCCGTATCAGCACATTTCACCGAGGACATATAACGAGTGTTACTCTTTGCAAAGCAATGTCTGAGGGAGCAGATTTCTTTCCTTTTCACTGTGTCGTGATGATTAAATAAAAAAAAGAGCATAATTTAAAAAAAGTCTTGGCTGCCTACAGGCACAAGCCAAAACACACCACCTAGAAAGGAACATCACATTTCATACTTTCCCTTGTTCAGACTTTCCTTCTGAACAAAAGCGACCATCTACAGTTTTTCAGTATCCTCTAAACTGGTTTATGACTCATGCATGCACTACGATCAAGATCCCCCCCGCAACACACGAACACACACAGCACCTTTTCCCTTCCCTGAAAATAATGAAATATCCATGAAAGAGGGGGAAAAAAAGCTTTCAAATCACAACTCGAAAAATAGGTCATGTTTTCTTTCTTCATCTTTTCTGATTGCCCGTGACAGAAATTTCTGAAACAAGGCAAAGGGCTCCTTGCATGGTTCGGATTGTTAGTGTGTAAGAGAGTGGAGGAGATGGAGAAAAGGACTGTGTGCAACAGAGATGAAATGGTAGAAAATGAGGTAGAAAATAAAAAGAAAATCAATGAGGGAAAACATTTTCCCAGTGTCATCATTTTGTCACTTTGAGAATTACGTAACATGAATCCCATCACAAACGGTGATGAGCAGTCTTGCGCATGCACGTTTTTATGTTGTTGTTGTTGGTGTTGCTGTTGTTTTTGCTGGTTCTGTTTGTTCACAGTGTGCGTGATCCTGTGAGATCCTGTGACACTGATCACACGCACTGCTTCACATAGGGAATAAAAGAGGCACACACCAGTGCGACGGTGTTATGAAAGGAAGAGTTGGACAAAAGATGAAAGAGCAAAAGAGAGAGAATGGGGAATCAGCGAGCCAGGAGAGAGAAAGAGAAGGGCTGAAAATCTCATTGACAATAGACTTTCAGAGCAGGACGCCAACTGTGACTCAGACATTTTTTGGGGCAGAACTCAAGTCAAAGAAAAGAAGAGGAGAGGAAGAGGGGAGCCGTGCCGTCGAGGTTAAGGGCAAGAAAGACGGAAGATATGGCAGGATGCCTCGGAAAAGTATCGGTGACCTTTTATAAAGATGTATCATTTGGCTCTAAGCTCTACATCTTATAAAGCCATCCATCTTTGAATGGGAGGTGAGCCAGGGCTGAGCATGTTATGGAAAATTGCTTTAAAAAAAAAAAAAAGGCTCGATGAAGCAACAAAATGGGATAGATTGTCAGTTATTATCATCAAATAAAGACATTTTGAGTCGGCAGCTCAGGTCGGACACTACCCCAAAGTAGTCAGTATTTGTCAATCTGGGGATGAGACTCAACATTAACTTAAAAAAAAAGTCAAAAAACTAGTTTTCAGAATTAGTCTCCTAATTCATATTAGTATCATGGGCAGCCTGATAGCTCAGCTGGTAGAGCATGCACCTCATGTACAGAGGCTGTAGTCCTCACCCATGTCTGCATGCTCCCCACCCCACTCTCTTTCCTGCATTTCTTGTCTGATTCTCAAAGCTGTCTATCAGAATAAATAAAGGCTTAAAAGCATCTGTGACATCATTTTGTCACAGTCAGCCAAGTTCTTTGTAGACTTCCAATGTTGTGTTCCTGGAACCCTTTAGGAAGTTGGAAATTCCAACCTCTGACTTTGACATGAACGCGACATTATTTGCACTCTATGACGTACATAAAATCACTTTTTGTGAGCCCCCTCTCGCTAATCAGATTGTTGCTGTCATATCTTTGTATTGTTTGCTTGTAGCTTCCCGTGCCCAGCCGCCCAATGCCTAACTACAGCTACAGTTCATTTTCATCATCATCAAATCCTCACGGTCGAGTCAGTCCATCTAACCTGTCAGTTTGTTGAAAAACCACTCCAGATCAATGCATCCTTAGTCACTGCAAGCCAGAGGTAAACATCACAAAGAGCTCTATCTATAAAATGAATAAATAAGTCAATAAACATAATATTATTATTCTCATTAATCTTCTGTCAATTACTGAGTCATTGAAATTCTGTCCTTGTCCTCAGTATTTTCATTCAGAAAGATTTCACTGAACAAAGGCTGCATTAGCGTAATGGATCACATATATAAAGGACTTCCCCCGAACAGAAGGCTGTCCTCACAGATTATATATGCACACGAGTGTTGGAAATATTCTTTTCTCCCTCTGACGGTGAGAGAACAGAGACTGGAGATTCACTGATGCTGGAAGCAAAGTGATAAAAAGAGGCACATCTGACTCCTCAGCATTAATGCACATCCAGCTATCTTTGATCACACATCTCCCATTAAGACTCATTAATCTGCCAGCCTATAAAACACTCCTTGTCTTTTTTTCTTTTTTTTGCATAAAACACACCTCCTGCAGATTCCTCCCCTCCTGCTCCATGCACTTTTTACTGCCACATACTGTGAGCTCACACACACACATACAAGTACACACCGGTCTAACTTCAACATCTGAGTTGCGGGCATGGTGTGTGTGTGTGTATGTGAGCAGTGTGTGTGTGTGGCGTTATGGACACCGGAGGACCAATTTCAGCCCATTACGGCAGATTTACACCTCCTTCTACACCCTCTGTCCTCAGGAAATCCTTCTGTCCGTTCTCCTCCTTCCCTTCTCATCCGTGTCTTTCCTCACTGATGCTTTACTCCTCCCATCTGCCCTCCTAATCTGTCCTCTCACTTCACCTCTCTGCTCAACTTCTCATGCTCCTTTGTCCTTCATTTATTTTTTCTTCCAGCACTTAGCTACATTCCATCACTGCCAAGAATGCTGTGAACCCTTGAAAAATACTAAGTAGATTTACTCAACTACAAAATTTGAAGAGAGTGTTTTCACCTTGCGCTACTCGGTACTTCTACTGCACTACATTTCAGAGAAAAATAGAGCACTTTTATTTTATTTTATTTTATTCGACAGCTTCTTTTCTTCAAACCGGCAACTTTCTTCAAAGAGCGGCCACTCATATGATCAGTACTTGAGTGAAAGCCTTAAAGTATCAGATATTTAATGCACTTAGGTATCAAAGGGTTTTTTCTAAACGGTTTGCTGATTGAATTTTAATAATTTCAAAATGCACCTTTGCTCTAGATCTGCAAAGGAACTAGTAACTAAAGTTAGTTACTTACTCCAATCCTGTCTTTACATCAGTGCCTGAGTTATTATTGAATTATCTATTGATTGAACAGTTACAGAGACTATTTGAGTACTTTTACTTTGCATTTCATTTATAATTTACATACTTTGATTTAGGCAACATTTACAACGCAGGTCTTTTACTTGTGAAATACCTGTTACCTGTTTTTTTTACAGTTAGGTATTGATAATAAGTAAGTAAACTGAATCTGAATACCTTCTCCACTGACTGATTATTGGAAAAGACAGCTGTGTAAATCCCAAACTAAAAGTTTCTAGCTCGAGGGAAAACTGTATATTCATACATATTTCGGTTCAAAACTGATCACAGAGCCGAAAAATAACAGTACAGTTGTCAAACAGTCTGCAGAGAAATAAAAAAGCCAGGAAGGAAAAAAAGAAAATCACACAATCACCTCTGTCCAAATGGAGTCATGCAGGATCACGTCTATGCTAATAGGCCCCACACTGATCCTCTGGCGAGGATGAACCGCTTTCACCTCTCATTTCTATTCCCTCTCCCCTTCTCTGTTGCTCCCTCACCGACTCTTCATGCATTAAACACAGAATTTAACCTCCACCTACAGACAGCAATCTCTTTCTCTACCTGGCAAGCTCTCTCCCACATACCGGTCCACCCATGCACTCTCTGACATGGTTCCAGCTATAACAACCACTTGAAAGAGTCCAGGTAGATAGAAGATGATGGACAGTTTTCTTCAATTCTTTAAAACTTAAAAAAAAAAAAAAAAAAAACAAAGCACGACACAAACCACTGGCACAGCAAAAGCTGTCGTCTACCCTCTCAAGATTAGCTCTGGCGGCGTCGGTTTCATTTGCAACTGAAATGACTTTCATAAATAAGAGCTGTAGGTGTGTTGTCATAGCAACGAAACACTTTGCTGAGAGAGGATACTTTTTGTTTATCTGGCAGCGACATTTCTCTCCCTGTTCTGTTCTAAAAGTGTTATTGCAAATGACTCGAAATTTGTATCGGTATATTTAGATTCAATCCTTCCTTTGTTTTCAGCCTCTACTGTAACGTGATCAAATACTGTACGTGAAGAATGACCTCAATCGTCCTCTGCCAAACGGTGATACAGATGTTACATTGTTGGTGTTGTTGTTGTCGACAGGTTTGATTACTTAACCCTGTTGTTCTCTGGCCGCACGCCCCCTCAGAGGATGTCTTCAAGCGCAACAGCTTGTGTGAGAGCGTAGGTGTGCGTAGGTGTCTTCATTAAGTGCCACATCTAGAGTGACAAAAAACGGCGGCTGCAACCGATAGCTCCTTTAATACCAACCTGGAGTCAGGAGCCATGTTGACACGCAAATTGATGAAGGCTTTAATTGAAGCAAACCCTCCATCTGCCTGCGACACCGAAAGACTTAATTTCCCTTTTAATTGTAATCGATAAAACGTCATGCGAGCCCGTATTCAAGCTGAAGTGTCCGTGATTGTTCTGCCGTTTTACTGTTAATGGAAGTCATCATCCGGAAAGGTTACAGTCATAAAGTCAATAGAGATGATCTACATCCGCCCTCATTGTGCCGTTCTGATTGTGTGATTATCCCTTCCTGGATGCATAAGGGCATGCCATTATTGCACATTTATAATTCATGCGCACTATATTATAAACCAGACGCCGTTCACGGGGAGGAGGATGCCTCACAAAAAGCACATAGCCTCTAAATCATTCACATAAAAGCATGAGACTCCGTGTTCTCATCAGCAGACAAAAGGAGGCAAAGCATGTTCACCCTAAACGGTAAGTACAGTGATCAAGACAGCCACAATGAATAAATATATTGATTCACATGCTCTTGCAGAATGTATTGTGAGCCACTTATTTACACAAAACAATACAAAACAAAACATTTGCACGGGAATAGAAACTGATTTTATTGGTTCTTGTGAACACACGCACACCGCTCGGTCTCACAGCTATACCACAAACACCACAACAATCACTCAGCAACCAAGTCGAAGACAATGCTTGGCTTGAGGTCCCCCAGCAGCTGGGATACAACAAAAGGCTTTTGGGGTCCAGGGGGAACACGTTGGGCCTCATTCACAAAACGTAAACAAGCAAATTTGATCGCGAAGTGTGCTTAAAGTTTCAGCGGAACGGAGGGGACGGGGACGAAAATAGAACTTGTCGAAAAATTGCAGCCTGATTTGCCGCATTGCTGTGCCGCATTTACACAATGCACTGGTGGGAAACAGCTTTGATTCTGGGCAAGTGACTAACTATCAAGTCGTTTACTTGTCTTTTAGCTCACCTTCCACCTCCTCAAGGGAAATATCTGTCTATTAAACTGCTAAATGCAATCGACAACATTTTTTTCCCCTTCCTTCTCCGGCAGCAAAAGAGGAAGTCAGGGGAAGAAGTAAACAGATACGTACTACTGATACGTGACACATCATGTATGCATGTTTTTTCATTGTAAAGTCAATGACTTCTTTTTAATTTAGTCAGATAAAATAAGTGAAAAAAGGCAACGCAGGGGTTAAATGTGCAGCTATAAAATGTTTGTAACTCTAAAGGGCAACATAAAGGACTCCATGTCTCACCGAGAAGAACAGATGCTATCTCTTTTTGTCTTTTTTTCCTCTAGATGCTTTCTTTGGCACAGAAGAAGTCAAAGTCAGTCATTTGTGAATCATTGTGTGACTCAGTGGTTTTGCAAACAGAGGCACATGAGGCATTTTGTTTTGTTGGCCATCTGCACCTCCATCAAGCTGGATAAACCCCACTGATACCCCCTGGCAGAGAGGAGCCGGGCAGCAGGTGCAGCGTGACGTCCAGCTCTGCTGATCGCTCCATGGTGGCCTACTGGGGGAAGAGACACCCAGGATCAAGCCACATGACTGCAAACTGGCCCTGCTGAAGAGCCCATAAGCAAAGAATTTAATCCCTACCAGCTCCGCAGATGTCATGCGAGGAACTCCCCCTACAGAAAACGAGTAACGGCTTAATTATCTTGTCTCGTTCCACAGTATGCATCCCTCTATCAGACTTTTGGGACATAGCAGTCTAAACATAAACACGTCACGCAGTACAATGAAATTACCATAGTAGATCACAGTTTGGGCTGAAAATAAAAACACGGAGGTGTTACGTAACATCAAAGAGCAAGGGAAAAATTAGCATCAGGCCATGCTAAGTGGACACATATGCTCCACTGCAAATAGAGCTCGCTGTGGCTGATGACCATATGGGACAGATGCCACTGTACCTCTGATCAAAGTGTGACTCTGTGTGTGTGTGTGTGTGTGTGTGTGTGTGTGTGTTCATCTACTTTGCCTTATTGAGACGGGGTTCGCAAGAGCACCTGTATGTTTGGTAGGTCATTTACCATGAAACAGACACTCAAACACACACACATGCACACAAGTTGCTTAGCTTCTTAGGAAGGTTAAGGGAAGTTACAGGCTCATCCAAATAGCAGCATGCGTGAATCACTTCCTAAATACAACAGACCTCTACTTACAGAGCATTGAATCACGCCACAGGCTGTTATGTATTGATGTTTACAAAATAAAACATTTCAAGGAACCCATTGGCTTCTTAAATTTTATTTTTATTTTTTTGTCGACATTCACTTTTGACCACCAGTTGAATTCTGAAAGTTTACTTTTTTTGTTATCGGTCTCAAAGACGGTCGATGGATGCTTTGAGTGTTGACTTGGGCTCTTGCCTTCAAGGTGACTGGTGTCTCTGGGGACAATAAAAAAAAATGCTTCCTTGAACATCTAGGACAGCTGCTGACTGTTAAGTGTACTGAATAATGAGATAACCTTCTTTCTATAAGTAAAATTAAGGAAAATACCACGCACACAAAAGTCTTTCACGTGTTCATTTACCATCAGTTTGTGGATGCTAAGCTGTGAATAATTTGCTGTCACATGACCTCACCGAGTGAGTATTCAAAGTGCACATGAGGTGCAAAAGAGGCTATGAATTATTTGAATTGCATTGTGGGCAACATAGGATCTTGTATTCCTGATGCAAGACCCATACAAGAGATGGCAAATCAGAGCACATCGGCCTCTGCTGCTTCAATTTTAGATTTGGACCATTCTTGTTTTGACCTGTCTCTTGTGAGTCCAATACTAAATCATACTGATGTCCCTCTTTTAGTACAACCCACCATTAAATAACAGCCAAACGCCAGAGTTTCCTGAAGGCATCCTGGCCAGGGACCAGCATGTCTTACACTTAAAAGTTTTTTTTTCCCCTACTATATTGGTTGTTTTTCTGTACTTGCTATGGCAGAGGCGGTGCATGGAGATGCACACGTGCCCAGCGTACAGGGATGGTCATGTGATATGCTCATGGACAGAGAATATTTCTGAAAAGGTAGCAAAAGGCTCATCTTGACAGAGATCCTTTTTGTTTTAAAACGCTGTTTTCAGATCACCTCTGTGCATGTGACCTGAATCCATTGTTGTTTTCCCCACGCTACATCTGACATTTCTTTGAATGTCTTATTTTCCATGTTTCTTGGCTTACAAAGTAATTACACAAGTCTCCTATCCTTTGTCACAACATGTGACTAAGACACTGCATGCACCTTATGCTTCTCGCACCCCATAATGAAATCTACGGGAGTTCAGTGACTCATTTAGAAGATGAGAAGAAAACAAGGAAATGTCGAGTACTTCTTGTACCCTGACTTCCTCGTACTGTATCTGTCTACTAACATGCCAGCACACAGGTTTCGTGCAAACGGTGACGATCCAGCTAATAAGAGGAGAAACGCTACCTTATTAATCACTGTTAAATTACCTTCCAAATGACTTTTAACTGGGCTATTAGCTGTTAATTGGCTGTTGATTGTCATTAAAATCGCTGCCAAAATAAAGTTCTTGACTGATGGACCATGACCACAGCTCAATAAATCCTTTCACTTTGCTGAGTCAGTCTCTGTGTGGGAAACGAAATTGAATTTCTTTATGGGATGTGCTAACCTCAGTCCACTGACTTTTATTTTTGTATTTTCTTTTTGGTAGAAGTAACTCAATCCTCGTCTACAGCACTGGAGGACTATGTGAGAGCTGCATCCGAGGGGCCAGATGAGAGGACACACAATCCCTTTGTGGGGATATTTGTGGTTTCTCCACCTGGCCGAGCCAACCCCTCACACCCTCCGCCACCCTGCTTTCACCTTCCACAAGGATTGAAGGAGATTAAGTGTCTCAGCGGAACACGGTGCCAAATTAAACATGTTCTCTCTATCTGTATCACTTCCCTCTGCCTTTCTCCCAGACTCCTTGAGGTCTTTTTTCCCCCCCTCCCTCCTCCCTCACCCTCCTCTCCTGGCGTCTGACCACTGATTGCTTTTTCTCTCCTCCACAAATCCCCTCCTACAGCACATAACTGTGCTTGTTTTGGTGGGCTGCAACAGGTAAAGTATTGCAGGTCCACAGCAGCAGCAGCAGGCTGTGGGATTTAGCCGCTTCGGTCTAAAACATAACCCTGGGACTGCCGCAAGAGTTTAGAATATAGTTTTTACAGGAGTTTACTTTCAGTTTGCTCTTAGTTCAGTTTTGTTCTATTTTTCGCTCTGCGATGACACACAATGGCAAGAGAGAAAGGCAAAAGGTCTGTGGTGAAATAGGCCAATTAAATGACTGAGGCAATAAAAAGAACGTCTCTGCTCTGTAGATGTCGCCTAACACACAGTTTGACCAATAAGAGAGAGTCTCTGGGAAAGAAAGGGAACAAGAGCTGCCAAGAGGGAATAATTGACCGCCTCCTACTGTGAGATATCATCACATTCATCCACAGACAGATCAATACAAACCCATTAATCAAACTGATCATGAGAGTGTGTGTGTGTGTGTGTGTGTGTGTGTGTGTGTGTGTGTGTACAGGCCGAGAGTGTGCGTGCATTTAATTGTGAACTTTCCCAATAACATAAACCCTAAATCCCCGTCTGTCCACCCTCAGCAGCTCTGTGCTCTTGTGTGGGATGATCGATCACCGGGGGAGCTCCGGGTGCGCTTTTAATTTCAAGGGAGATCACGGCGGTCGATAAGCATCCAGATGAAGAGCGGGAGGAAGATGAAGATGATCTCTGCAAAGTGTCATAAAAACCATCAACACAGATATTCTGTGTGCTCCAGCACTTTAGATCACAGTTCAGTTATCAGAAGATAACAGCGGGGTAATAGTTTGATAGTAAATAGCTATTAATTAGCTGATGCCGTGTAATTCCTGAAGTTAAAACTAGGGACTAGCTTGGTGTTAATAACGGGTATATCTTACACTGAAATGTATGTAATATGGTAATGTAGTCGCAGTTGCCTGCTGATTTGGATTAAAACAGTAATATGTTTGGTGAGATTAATGGTGTGACAAGATGATACAAATCAGGCAATATAGGATGATGTTTTCAAACTATTATGACTACTAACAGTTCAATACCTTCTGAATCAGATGGAAATTCTTGGAAGCTTGTTTGAAGATAATACTGCACATTGTGAATTATGTGCTTACTGCTGAGACTTGTTACCAGGAAACATGTGTGGTCTCTCAGTTTAATAACCATGAATCAGGGGCTACGTATTGTTGAGTAGATTAGCTGCCACGATGATGAATTTTCCTGACAACCCTCTCTTCATCCTGCCAATCTCAACATAATACTTTACTGAGGTGTCACTTAACCAGGTTTTACACGTGAAATTAGATTTGCAGGTCTTGGTCTCGTTCTGTAAAAAAGCATTTTGTGGCTCCAGAGAAAGCTGCATGTAATCTGATGAATTGCCTCCACTAAACTGCCCACAATGCAACTAAGCCACTGAGTGACATCACTGGAGACGATTTATCAGATTGCATGCAGCTTCCTCCGGAGCCACAAAAGAGGCTTTGTGCTTCTTTGTTTTTTTTTCCACATGAGGTGTTAAGAGTTTATTACAAAATATCGCACAAAGTCCGAAATGCAAGCAGCAAAATTCAGGTGACAAAAAAAGGCAGCCAGGAGAATCCAAGACAACAAAAAAAGGGGACGAATCATAAAGCCGCGGAGGGACAAATCAGAAGAGGACACGCAAGCATCGAGGAGCAGACACAGGAACACAGGAACTAAAAAACAAAGACAAGAAGTGGAATGCAACACACAACACATGAGGATACAAAACAAAAAACAAGAAATAACCAAACCAAAAACCCAAACCATTACATGCAGCAGCGCTCCCCAAGACCTGTAAACACATGTTTGTGTGTAAATTGGTTCCCCTTTAAACATCAGCTACAGTAGCAGCTGTTAGTACCAGAAATTGTTTACTTTGGTAGGTAATGTGGGTAAAGGCAAGGCTGTTTTCTGACTTTTGACAACCTGATGGCCAAATTGGCAAAGAAAACCGCACGTAGGTCTTTGGTTTGTTTGGACAAGCTTAAAGTTCAAAAATCACGAACACAAAAGGGAACAAAAACAGACTTTCTCGCCATCACTAAAGAACGGTACTACGATGACAAAGATTGTAATTATGATAAAGCCACAGGAAAGACTGATATCGGGTTAAGCCTTCGTGTGATATTTAAAACCAATCCAAAAGAACGCGCCGCGGCTGGAGGAGTTGAGGAACAAAGAGTCATTTGCATCATTGAAACAATTCTCATAGGAGGTTTTGGGTAATGTGGGCAACGGGCAGATTAATTTTCCTCCAGCAGCATTTAATTACTGAGGTGCATCCCAAAGCACCAAATACCAGCCGCACTCCCCACCTCCGCTCCATCCCTCCTCGCCCCCCGCCTCCACATCTTGGTATTCAGGCTGTTTTCACGATGCCGCTCGGTGTCCCAGAAGGACACGAGACAAAAGAGGCGGCCATGAATTTTTCTTCCGTCAAAGGGTGGACGGGTGCACAATTTTCAGGAAAGGTGACATCTTTGGCAAAACTTATCCTCAAATGAAACCATCAATTTCTTTTACGAATCCAGTCTGACAGATCTCATCACAAGAGGTAATTCTTTATAATGGAGGTAATTCTTGGGAGATGAGCGAGTGGAACAGCCTGAACGGGCAGGAATAAAATATGAGGCTTTTGTGTTATTCCTCTTTCATTCCTTGTCACAACAACTGCAGCTCTCTATCTACATAATGTTGTCATCATCAAAACTTAAATGGTCTTCAGCATTTAGGGGGGAAAAAAAAATGTTCACAGTGGCTCGGTGAGAGAGTCGAAAATGGAGCTCAAATTGGTTTTGGGGCCCCTTGAAAGTTTCTGAAGCCATAAAGGAGCATTTAAACCTTCAATTCAAGTGAAATTATGAAATCACCCAAAAAACGCAGCTTCCAAAAATTCACACAGCAGCGGCAATAAACAAGATGGAGTGCTCTGGCTGCTGTTGTTCTGCGCTGTAATAATGTGAGGCAGAGCGTGCCTGGACAGACAACCAGAGGAATGAATACATCCAGACTCTCTGTAGCCTTGGGCCTGCCAGGAAGACTGAATGCAACACATTACAGGCAAATAAACTGCCCTGGCAGGAGCCCTAATGTATGTGCATGCCATGATACGCTTTGCTACCCCCAGGGCTCATGGGTATTAACAGGGACGTCACGTAGGATTCAACGCTACCTTTCTAAACACATAAACACACAAGCAGATATTCCTGGAGAGTGATGAGTCAATGTAAGCCTCAGGCTTTCCTCCCACAACTCTTCCATGTGTTATCAGACACACGGGCATATAGACTGACAGCCAAATGGATGGTTGGATGGGGTTCGCCTACAGGTTTACATTTAGGCAAGTACCATACAAATTTGAGGTACTTGTACTCAAAAGCAGTATTTCCATTGTATGCAGCATTCCCCCCCCAAACACATTTGCCTCACAGCTTTGGTTACTAGTTACTTTTCAGATTACAGCTTTTCATTCTATTTCCATCCAGTGAAAATCCAGCATGACCTCGGAGGATGCCGTATAAATAGCACGCAACTTTCAAGGACATTTCACATGACATGTCTATACAGCTCAAGCTTTTCATTTTCTACGTTTTCGGACGTGAAGGAAAAGACTGAGTCAGGCGAACATCATCAGGTGACCTTCATGGTCATAGTCTATTGACCTTCGTTGTCATGGTGACAATAACGAACATGAGGTTGACGTGAAATTATCAGAGTTTGGTTAGATTTCGAAAGACATCATGGTTTAAGTTACAATAAGTATGTTTAATTAGATTACGTTTGTGACATAAGTAAGGACACTTCTGGACATAAATCAAAATAAGTAAACATTGACGTTTGGGTTTCACATTGGAAATGAACAACAGTTTCCTGAGTACAAGTCCTGTTAGACCCCTCCCTCCACCCTGACTACATCATGGATACCCAACCTGAAACTGTTGGGTGTCAGGGTATCAGTGTCAGGCAAGCTGTGACCGTGGTGACAGGCTAACACATGTCCTCAACTCTTTCACTCAAGTAAAAGTAGAAATACCATGGTCTAAAAAAATACCATGCCAATTATGCAAAATGACTCATTTTATTGTGTTGTGTTATTACAGAATACTATATTATTTTGTTTTTATTACTAACAAATACATGCCGACAGATTTCAATGTTGTAGCTCATCAGGGAAGAAACATCATCTGAGCATTTTTTTTTAATGGTCTCAAATTAGTATTTATCTAACGCTGTTAGAATCACAAAAGTGCATCAGTCCTTCTAGATACTCATTTATATTCAAGTATACATAGTAAACCCTAGGAATAATGTTTTTTTGTTTTTGTTTCTTTCAGAAAGAAAATAAACTGAAATCTTTTTATTGAGTAACAGAGGCTTGTCAAATGTTCGTAAACAAATCCATAATACATTCATTGTTGTAGTTGTTCTTCCGATACATGTAAAAACTATTATTTTGTTTGTTAAGGTTTATCAAAATATATCTTGTGTTAGGGTTGGGGTTGTAATGGAGGACCCAAATGCAGATCAAAACTCAGGAGGCAGGAAGTGGGGGAAACAAAAGGCGAGCTTTATTTAAAACAAAGCTGAGAAATCCAAAAACCAGATGAACAAACGAGAAAACCAAAAATGACGAGGACTAAAACAAACTAGCAACTAAGGCTAAAGCAAAGTACAACCAAACTGCAACAAAGAAATAAAAAATCCAAAACAGGAGACTGGAGACACGGGAGGAAATTTCACAAAACACACTGACACACATGAGAGGGAAGACAAAGACTATATACACAGACACTAATGACAAGACGAGGAATAGGTGAGGTGGAGCAGCAGGTGAGATAACGAAGGGGAATCACAGAGGAAACAAAACTGGCAGACAGGGGGAGACAAACATGCACAGGAGGGGCAAGCACAGAGGAAAGAGCACAGGAGACACTGAAAGGACACAAGAGGGAAAGGAATCAAAACATAAGACACAACAACACACCAAACCATGACATCTTGAGTACATCAGGTTTAATCAACTTAGTTAATTCATCGTTGGAGCTGCAGGAAGGTAGTTGGACGAGTACAAAGTCCAGGACTGTCACACCAGAATTCAAGGTTCACATCCAGACTTTGGTCGGGTTTAGGCAACAAAAGAACTTAAGTTAAGGTTAGGAAAAGATTTTCTTATTTCGTGAAACAGTCACAAATGTAATCTTTGGGATCTGCTTTGGTTGAAGTGAAGGAAATATCGTGATGTCTAAATAAAAAAAAAACATCAGTTGGTAAAATACAGAAAAAAAATCATCTTGAGGATTTGTGTAAATGGACACGACATTTCAATTTTTAACACTTGTGCTGAGTCACATACAAAATGAAGATACGTTCCCTTGCAGATTAATCCCACAAATTAAATTTCGTCAATATTTGACAAACTGCTGTGTTGCCGGGTCGGTTTAACCCACCCTCCGTTCCATCATGGGTACGGCTGATTAAAAGTTTTACAAGCAACTAAATCCATTGCGGTTATTAAAAATGCATTTGTGGGGCAAGATAGGTGTGCATTGTGTGTGTGTGTGTGTGTGTGTGTGTGTGTGTGTGTGTGTACTGCTGTCTCCCTTCATGCATGCACACCACAGAATACAGTGCAGGTTCGTGACTGCACTCTGGAACTTTGCCTAATCTCTTGAACACAAAAGAGGGGCGAGCTGTTACATTATTAAAGACACACACACACACACACACACACACACACACACACACACACACACACACACACACACCTTCTGCCTCTGCTGACACGTGCATGGCCTTTTTTTATGCGCTTGTTTGTGTTTGCGGCTTATAAACTGACCCACGAGGCTTAGAGCCCTGCACTTTAAATACCGGCTCCCCGCCTCCGTGTCTTACATGTTTGAGAATATTCCCTTCAATCCCGCCCCTTCACCTATCTCCCGATGGCCTCGGTGGGCGGGGACAGACGGTATACTCGCCACACACGCTCACATGAACCCACTTACTCCCCCTCGCGCACACACACGAAGGTCGCTCACAGTGCCAACTCTCAGACTTATGACATGGCTTGCATGATTCATAAGTCCAAATAAGCGTACATGAAATAATCATGAACAGGGGCCACGCTCACAAAGCCGTCTGAAGCTTAAAAGGTGGCTCTAATTGGCCAATTTAGGAACACGTTCTAAAAGTAATGCGCCGCTCAGCCATGATTTTAAAAGCCTCGCTAGAACGAAATTCTCCGAGCACCGAAGCAACAAGAAAAGATTTCCCAGAAGAGGCGTCTGGGGTCTGGCGAGGATAAAAAACAATCCTTCGCGATGGCATAGAAACTGTTTCCCGCACTTGCTGAGCAATAAATGTCTTAATCCATCACAAAGCCTGCATCTCTTCAGCAATTATCAGAGTGCTTTTAAAATCATTCCATCAATCGGGCAAACGCTCGTGGTGAAAATGACCACTCTACTCCACTCGCTAAGTGTTGTCTGCGCGTTGATTCTCAACCAGGAGATTGATGGGCGCCTGTAATTACTGCAACAATAGCTTATCCACCAGCCACTTAAATACACCTGTAACCAACACATATCTGCCTCTGCTTTCCCTAAAAATAATCGACTTTGAAATTCTGCCTGTGAATATCTCTTAGAGGAAACTCTTCTCGACTCCTGGAAACTTTTCTGCTGCCGTTTTGAGAAAGCAGGGAGTGTTTGTAGCAGTAAGATAAACTGCTGTGCGAGTAGGGACCTCAAGCACATTAGCGGGTTGTTGTTTGGTGGTGAATCCTGCAAATAGGCTTAATGTCAGAGGGAGGTGCTTTACAAGCTGGGGTAGGGATCCAATTCCACGTTTGAGAAACACTAAGTCGGTAGTTAAGTCACGGGGAGATGTGATGTTTCAGGGGGTTTTTTTGTGTTCGTGTAGAACAAGTCAGTGAAAAGGGCAATGTGTGTGTTTAGATACCCTATATACATTTACAGCATGTCTGTATGGATTTGTATACGCGGGGTTTGATAGTAATGATTTCATGTGATCAGGGTTATGGAATCAGATAAATAAATTCCCTTTCATCATCACGAGACAGACAGCACATAGTTAGCAATACACAACGTAAAGCTGGCCCTCCTGCACCTCCGCGCTCTGCACCTCCGCCCTGATGGCAGCGGGATGTTAGTGGGTGTGTGATGTCCTGTTCTATCGAGGTTGCAGCGCGTGTAATGGCCATTCAGCCCCTTCAGATTGGGGCTGGGAGGAGACCAGAAGCTGTGTTGGTCATGCTTGTAAGTTTTTAACAGATAGCATTTTAGAGAAGCAGCTGGAGCAGTACAGTGGGATGGGCGGGACGGTGCTCTGGTATAGTCACAGGACGGGTAGGAGGTGGAGGTCGAAGCCGGTGTGCTGAGTCTATTGTTCAGTGTGTCCCCTGTCAGCTGTCAACCACTTCAGCTGTTTGGTTTTTGATGAGAGTGAGTAGAATCATTCCAGATTACATTTGGGGGGAAAAAATGCATTAAGATTACAAGCATTGTTATATTCTAAAATAATGACACTTGATATAGATAATGCTTTATAATTATAGCCAATAATGAGCTTTATTAGGTGATTCAAAACACATCTGCCACATGGGGCTTCCTGGACAGGTGGTTCAGTCCATCGCTCTGCAGGTTTGAGCCCTGGCCCATACTAAATGATCCAAAAGTAATCTGATTAGTTTAGATTTATTTAGTATTAACATGGATTACAGCACTAATTACAAAAATGAGCATGTATTTTTTTATTAACTAACTGAACACATTTCAACAACATCTGACCAATGTTCATTTTCATATGTATCCTTTAAAAAATGCATAGTTTGTGCATAGTATGCATTTGAAAGTGGTTACCAGTATAACTGCCAGATGAGCAGCAAATCAGGCAGAGGCGAGGAGGTTCGGTACATGGGCAGACAATCAGCAGAGGCAAACAAACTAGGCAGGGATCAGGCAGAGAATAGGTCGATGGAAATCACAGGCATTAGTTGAAAACCAGGAATACTTAGAAGACGCTAGGAACAAAGACAAAAGACGAACTGGCAACGGACAGGGGAAACACAAGGACTACATACACACACACACACACACACACACACACACACACAGAGTGAACAGGTGAAGGTAATCAGGGCGGGGGAAGACAATCAAGGAGGAGGACGAAACCACACGAGCGGGAGAGGGGAGTCTGAAATGAGAGGAGTGGTAAATAAAAAATAAAAGACAGGGAGAAGACTATAACATGGAACGAGTCATAACAGTGTGTATGTAAATACTAATTAAGTATATATCAATCAGGAGAGACTTCTTCCTAAATGGATAAATAATATGTTTTTAATGCCATAGTGCACATAAGACGAAAAATATCAGTCTGTGGTAATTAGGTCCCATCACAGTGCTATAGGCAAGCCTCCTCAGTGAAGCCTGGACTGAAAATAAACGGTGGAAGTCCCTGATGTGGTGAGGTGGACTCTGGTTAGCTCAAACTTGGCACTGGATATGATGAACTTTAGGTGAAAAGGTGGGAGGAGGGTCATAGGGAGCAGATTTAAAGTTTGAGAGAGAGAACTGAGGATGAATGAGCATGAAAATAGTATTCCTGAATGAATTTACACTGAGCTTCATGTATGTGTAATATAATTGCATTTGATTGCATCTAGTATTTATTAGTAGTCATTCCTTTTCTTTCAATATGTAAATAAGAAAAAGTCCTGGTATTATTCTCAAAAAAGCACTGGATCTGGCTCAGGTGCAGATTGAAGAATATATCATAGAAAAGAGTCAAGCATCAAAAACATTTTTAGAATTTGACTGAAGTCTAAAGCAACAAATTATTCTTTCACTAAAAGTCCAAGACATTCAGAGCTTTTTCCTCTCAGTTGGACAAACAACAGTCATCAGCAGCAGAGAGAGCAGCTATTTTCAAACCAGATCTAAAGCCCATAATATCCTCCTGTGGAAATGCTGAACTGAATCCTAAAACGTGTTTATTTGCATATCACTTTCTAGTAATTGATTTTTATTGCTTCATCAGACTCATTAACACAGTGCCACACGCTGCCTCTCTGTACCGAGGTTCTCCAAATGTTCTCCAGTTATTCCTCATACGTCGGACTCCTTCTGTTTCTGTGTATTCTTCCGCTCTGAATCTCTCTGAATTTCCTGTGTTTTTTATTCTCTGTGAATTACAGTACAATCACAGCTTCCTCCCCGCGGTGTTTATGGTGGAACATGAAACATCCACAGGGATTTGATTATGGCAAATTACGTTCATAATTACCCCAGACGTTTTTAATAATGGAGCTGATTATGGAATATTAGAGAGGGCTGGGGAGTGTGGCTGACGACACACCCAGAGGAGGATGATGTGGAGGAGGATGACAACCAGGCGTACACTCCTCAAAGGACACAGCACCTATGTGCTTTTCGCAGATGTGAACGCTCGGACAAAAAAGTCAACAAAATGCATTGATCAGATTGAATTAAATAAGAATGATTTCGAATTTAATCAAATCGAATGATAAAAGTGTCTTTCAGTCCTGAATCTTTGAATTGAAATAGTGTGCAGTGCTATCTGCAAGGCTCCCTGAAATTGAAAAAGAAATGCAGAGCTCCACGCTGGCCCACCCACTCACCTTTAAAAATAAAAAGTCTTGCCATTTCAGATCCGTGTGCATTTATTATGCCCGCCCAAACCTACGCACACATTCCCAAACGCTCTCACTCTGCCACATTCTGCAGCACTTTAACCTGCGGCTGAAAAGTCCTTCATACATTATTCTGTGTCCATTCTCCATGCTTGATCGCTGGAACGCTGAACTAGCAGCCAGGAGCTCACCGGCTCTCCACGGTGGCAGTTTCGCCCCACCTCGTCCGCTGCAGCCAACAGGAAGGAGCACAGGGCACACCCGGAGAGACAAACACAACACGGTTTATAGAGCAGTAAGCAAGCTCGGGGCCGCATGCTGACACGATCCGGGACATACCCAAAGCCAAGTGAAGAATTTTGTCACCACACCAAAGCTGGATGGATGGATTCAATTGAAATATATTCTGTTTTTATGGAGATATAAATTGTTCTGGTCCTTGAAACAGTTTTTGAAAGCCCATTATTTCTCTCTGAGCTAATATTTCTACTGAAGAATGCCCTCTTTTTCTCTTACTGTGCAAACCAGTGTGTGTGTGTGTGTGTGTGTGTGTGTGTGCGTGTGTGTGTGTGTGTGTTTGTGTGTGTGTGTGTGTGTGTGTGTGTGTGGGTGTGTGTGTGTGTGAGAGAGAGAGTGTGAGTGTGAGTGTATGTTGTATTTTGATTAATCTGTGAAGTGGGTGAATATAATGGAGGGAAATTGTGAGTTGAAGTAGATTATTACAATTCACTTTCTTTGGCACACACTGAAAAATAACCCAATTATTTTCCAAGGTTACTACTGGCATTCACTCTCTTTTTAATCACAGCCCCCGAGTGAAGGCAGCCCGGCTCCAGAGTGGCAATATAAACCCAAAGCAGCATGAGATAAGCTATCGAGAGGACAGAGGCAGGAGTTAAATAATTCAGAGTCCTCTAATGAAAGGCAAATCTTGATTTTCTAGAATATTCACACTTTGCATAAACTTCCCTGACACAGTATTTAATAAGGACGTTGTCCGTCTCGAGTTGACTCCCGGATATAGACGCTTACATTAAATAGTCTGTGTAGTCTGTGAGAACCACAGAGAATATATCAATTTCACCCACCTGTATGATGGCTCTAAAAACTGTCACAAAACAGCACTTTGAAGCAATTTGCAGCATAGCTCGTCAGTTGCAAATAATTCATTGAAATATGTAACAGTCAGTCTGTAAAATGTCTGAAATCCTGCAGAATGACACCCACTTTAATCAGAGGCCTTTATTATGGAAGACCTTTTGACACGTCACGGTAAAAAAAATAAGGCAAAGGTGTAAATAATGTCTGAATTCCATTTAGCTGCTCCATTTTCAGGAGGCTCCTGTTATTGTCCATGTTGGCTCAATGTAACACGCCATGACGTACTGTGACACTCGAACAGAAAGTACGGTTTTTATGTACTCCGGTACGGTTCGCATCATGTAAAGCAACTGTACCAAAACCCGGACGTGGGCTGCTATCACTACTATGCTTCGTGTTGATTATGATGCAAGCGCTCGCTCCTTCTTCTTCTTCTTTGTGTATGATGACATATGGAAAACCAACTACTGTAAATATACAAGTGTACTCCACACAGAACAAAACTAATTGTAGCTAAATGTGAAAACACCCTCTGAGAAAGTTTCTGAACAAGCCGTCATATCGGTCAGGTGCACTCTGTTACGTAGTTGTCGGAGGGTAAAGCCTGTGTTGGTCAACGGAAGCGCTGCACTCCCTCGCATCCACAATGGCCCCTGTGGACGCATAAAAAAAAATTCAGATGTAGACTAATGCCTGGAGACTCTTACTTCAGTATACGATACAGCACTCAGAATTACCGTGACCTGGATGACTGAGAACCTTCATCAATATCTTACTTCAGCATGCCAACCAGCATATACCACCCACACAGGCCTCTATGTTTACCCAACGAAGCAATACTTTTAAACACATTTGACAATAAAAACATATCTACCACTTACATATACATATACATTTTGCATTGTGTAGACAACCCTTTCCCAAATAGAATACGTTTTGTGTATATGAGGCCAGACTGACTTCAGCAACATGGACAAAGGTCAACCAATATAACTCAGCTGTCAAACAATGTGGAGGAAGCTTATTGATGATCTAGAGTGTGATCTAGGGTTCTGAATCAAGGTGGACATTGCTTGGAAGTAAATGAAACATGAATGCGCTAGATATAAATAAAACAAAATGTTGGGCTGTAAGTGGACATTTTGATTCGGTTGTTATTTCATCAGGTATGCCAGCAATCAAACACTTAGAAAATCTATTAGGCTTGCACGGCTGTGTGGGTAACACAACAGTTTTTGTATGGCTGTGTGTGTTTGTGTGTGTGTGTGTGTGTGTGTGTGTGCGCGCGCTCATGTTTTCGGGAGACGAGCCAAGCCTGAGAGCCTCCCACGTTAACTCAGAGTGACACTAATTAATGGCTGCTCTAATAGCTCCTTCAGCAGAAGCGCTCGGACAGTAAACAGGCTTTCAAGGTGAAATGATGACACTAATGTAATTTTTACCACGCGGGGTGCGTGCAGACAGCCCCATGATGTCTGAACATTAAAAAATTGTGTACCTGTCATTCCAAATACTGTCCCCATCTGGTTAAGTATGCTCTCCATTTGCATGGAAGACCCCTTAGCCCCTTGAGCATCGCGAACTATGAGCCTGAACCACAGTGCAGCTGATGTCAGTGTGGGAATAGATGTGACGATAAGCCCGGCCCTGGTTCCTCATTATACCCGGAAAGTTTCCCCGCTGACCAAAGTCATTGCTGTCAAGCCAAGAAGAAAAATAAACCTTAATAAGGCTTAAGTGAACCTTGGAGAGTCTTTTCTCTGCATGCACGGGAGGAGGAATGTGGCATAACGGGAAAAAGAAAGAGGTGCATTCATGTTGTGGTCACATGCATGGGGACATTATGTGGGTACAGCAGGACACGAGGCTGCGCTATCACCGAAGCGATAATGATCATTACTGTATCTCCCACACTGCGGCTCAAACAGCTCCTCTGAGGCCGCCAACAATGGGCCTAAATGCAAAGCAAACAGGTCTTCACGGAGGCACAGGAAGAGCTCTAAGAGTACAGACAGCCAGCGGTACTTTTTGCCTCGTGCCTCTGAGCAGCAGAGACGAGACTCACAGAATGTATGAATCCATCAGTCCACTTATTTTCAGCTTTTAGAGTCATTTGCCACCCACGCGTGCACATAAATGCATGTTTTACATAAGCCCACGTTGAGACGTTGAAACAAAAGCACATTTGCACAAGCATGCTTACACGCACACCGAGTCTCACACACACACACACACACAGACACACCTGTCAGTTATCAGCTCCTGATGGAAATAAGAGACAGATGCCTCTACAGGTTTTCAAAGTACTCGATAAGATCTGCTGCTTAAAAGTACAGCGAAGCTAAGGCTTGTTAAATGATCAATTCCCTGCATCACATGGAAAATATCACACTTTAAAAACTGTTACACTGCAATTAAAATAATTCAACCCAGTTTTGTCTTCTAATTTCCTTTTGAAAACCCACTTTTTCAAATTGCTGCTCTTTAATTGTATTTGTTTTCTGACGTTCTGTTTTACTGCCCTTGTGTTTTCTGTGTTTTGTTTTTTTACGGTGTTTTGCTTTCTTTTATTTGCTGTGTGTTTTCATCAGTTCTGTAAAGCACTTCGTAACTGTGTCGTGAAAGGTGCTATGAAAAATAAAGTTTATTATCATTAGTATTAATACAACTGTGTGAGCAAATACAGCAGATCAGAAATGAACCAGGAGGTCAGGGTGTAAATGGCAGAATGATGGCCAAGATGTAACTTGTCAATATCTAAAAATGTGTCAGTGTGTGCCTGCTGTAGCTCAGTAGTCAGTTTTCTAATTCAGGGTGTTTGTCAAGTGGATGGGATTGGACGTTGCCAGGTAGCCAGTAGGACAAGTAATAGTAGCAGTCAAACCTGGAGCGGGGAGGGGAAGAAAGTGGTTGGCGTGAAAAAAGGCCCTGCGAGAGAAGCCAACATCGACGTTTAAGAGGCACTAGAAGACTAAAATGGCAACAAGGATTAGTTCGTTTTATCAATTCCGGCAGTTTCATAACTCAACTAGGTATAGCTTGTACATACTGTATGTTGCAAAGCAGGCACACTTTTAAATGTACTGTTAAATTTAAAGTAAATGTAGAATCTCCATTTTGTGTCCATGTTTTAAAGTAGACCTAATATCCTTTTTGCGTTTTTTTTTCCCTTTCCTTCAGTGTTTATAGGTTCCTTGTACAGGGAAAAGCTATTTAAAATTAAAAAGGTCAAAATCCGCACCAACAGAAGCTCCTTTCTCCCACAAAACACTGATCCTGAAACGCCTCATAGGTAGTACCACCTTTAATTTCGTGACTTTGTGACATCACACTGCAGTCACACATTTGCATAATTTATGCCTATGGGGGGGGGGGGTAGGCCTTAAAGAGACAGGATATCATCCACGCACACACAGATGCAAGCAGACAAACATGCTGTAAGCAACATCAGCCAACACAGGTTGTACCATCAGCACAGACAAATCAATACAAATCAGCAACACTGGAGATGGTCCCCTCCAACCAGAGGTAGAACACTTGAACATCTTCACCATCTTAAAAAGTGCTGTGGGCAAAGATGGAGGGAAAGATGCAGAAATTCAAGCCCAAATCAGGGTGGCTGTAATGGATTTTGCTACCCTGAGGCCCATCTGGAACTCAAAGTAAATATGCCAAAACACCAAACTGTGGATATTCCAGCACCGACGTTAAATCAGTAGATATCAAAGAACTGGATTTAAGTCAGTCTAATACAGCGAGGATATGGATGCATATGTCTTCCAGGCTGTGAGCAGCCCACTGGAGCTATTGTGTAGTTTTATATACCGCCAATGGTTGATATCATCTATAAACCCTTTATTTTTTTTGGCAGCATCTTCCTCCACCTCACGTACAAACACAAGAGAGAAGCCCGCCCTCGCTGCACTGCTAATCAGAGGCCGTATTAATGCAGCATCTCCCCGGGCTTTTCCCCGGCATCAGCCTCTTATCACCGTGACAGCCAGATACACTCGTGTCCTGCTCCACTCAGTGGCAGGATTACTCTTCAGCTGTGTGGGGGAAGGCTGCAGATTGAGAGATACTATAGAATGCCTGAGGTTTTATACTTCCTTAAAGGTGGACAGACTGCTATCCATACAGGACGAAAGCAGGCGAATGGCACCCGCAGGTGTTGTGACAGAAACATGATTCCACAGCCCAAACACACACACTTTTTATAGTCACTGATACAACCAAAACAAAATCTCCAACAACAGTACTGCAGAGAATTAGTTCCAAACCTATTGATCAAGACACCAGGCCCGGGAGGAGTAAACAGTTGATGTATGGTACATTCTCGCATTCAGAAAAGGGGCTTGCTGGCTGTGAAGACAGTTCAGGGAATAAGAACAAATTTGACAATCTCGAGAATTTCACGCCGAACCAGACGACTTTTTTTCCCCCTCAAGTGTTTCCAAGTGGTATTTTTGTTGCCGCTGCAGGCATTAAGACAACTGGATCGTTTCCGTTTTCCTCAGAGTTGCAACTACCAACAGCAATGGAAAAAATGTACTCTTACTCATTCTTTAAGTCTACAATGGAGAGTGAGAGCAGATACGAATGGTGCCAGACAGCCCTCTTTTTTCAGGAGGTTTCATGTATGGTGGCAGACAAAATTGCACAGTGAAAGCGCACTTTATAGCAAACAAATCTAAACGCTGTTGGTGTTGTTATTCTAAAGGGATGTCATTCATCAATATGTACTTGCTAATGATATATCCAAGTGAAAAAACTTGCTTATTGCCCGTTTAACTAGTTAGTTAGCTAGTTATTAACTTGTACTTGTGTATTTGTCTCTAACCACATGATTCTTCAGTGCAAGTAGTCATAAGAGTACATCTGACTGTCACATGATGGCAAGAGCATATGTCAGTGGGTGAGAGTCTACATAACATTTTTTTTATCTGAGTACCAGCGTCTTTATGCAGTTATTCCCAGTGAGGAGAGGTAAAAGAAAAAAGCATCTGCATCAAGCATCTTTTTTAAGAGTGCCCCTGCGGTCGTCACCATTGCTCTTTTTCAGGCAATTAATCATATTTTAGATCAGGTGGGACTTGTCATTTGTCTCCCAGGTAACCAAGAAAACGGAGGAAAAGCTTTTTTTAGGGTGTATCCGTCTATTCTGAGCCTTATCAGACAGAAACTTAACAGGAGTGTAGAGCCCTTTTGAGGGAGAATATTGTCTTTTATGGTGGGCACACTTCTCCACCCCTGTCCCAGAGCTACAGTTGGTCTCACGACTACTATGGCACGTTGGTACCAAAACCTGTGATTCGACTCCACAGCTGTTCCACTGTCTTCCAGTGAATCCAACAGATAGTCAGATAAGACTTAATTTCTCAGTTTACAGAAGAAAACTCATCCCCTCTCTTACCTTCCCCTTTCTTTTCTGCCTCTGCCTCTCTCCACGGGGATCTGTTACAACTGAGTGGTTCTCTAATGATCTCCGAGTGAGAGGCAGAAAGTCATCCGTAAGCATGCACATGGTCACAGTCGTACTCACACACACACACACACACACACACACACACACACACACACACACACACACACACACACACACACACACACACACACACACACACACACACTCTTATCCTGGTTTCCTCAGGGATAATTGGGGGGAGAGTTCCCCTAACACACCAAATCCCAGCATCCTGCCACCATTAAAGCATGGAGCTGTGTCTGTGCAGCTACATCTAGCGAACTGGTGTGCTCGGTGTGTGTATGTGTGCATGTGTGTCTTGGAGAGAGAAAGTGGGAGAGAGGGAGTTTGGGTGGACTTGTCAGTTGTGTTTTTTTTTTTTTTTTTTAGGGATGAAGTGCAACAGACAGCCTGTCAGTTGGATGGAATGTCAGCATTTTGTGCTTGTGCACGCATGTGTGTGTGTTTGTTGGGCGCTTGGGTGTATGTGTGACATGTAAAGTGAAGGGTTACTGCTTGGTTGAGCATGACGAAGGCCTGTACATGAAAGTCTTCAGAGCCTGGAGAGAAGGAGACAGACAGAGACAGGGAGATAGAGGCAGAGGGAAGGGGAGAGAAAGGAACAGGGTCAGTTCCACTCCAAAGAAATCATTGTTAATCATCTACCTGTAAAAAAAAGAACTGTTAGAGATCAAGTGAATCATGCTTTTAGATTGTTTTGGAGGGACGGTTGTCATTTTTACTAGACGACAAAAATAATTAGGACAGATCATGAAGCAAAGTTTATTAATTGACAAAAAACACTCAGAAAACAAAACAACTTTTGCCTAAAACTCTCCTAATTGGATTGATTTTGGCTCATAACCTCAGCTCTTAGCACTAATTACCTTGGTTGCCTGTGGAATTATTGTGAAGTATGACAGATCTCTCCTGAGGACCTATGTGGAATATATAGGATGATTTTAGTCACTCAGTGCTGCCGAAAAATACAATTCAGAAGGTAGCTCTATATAACTGATCAATACATATACTGGCAAAGTGGTTAGTCTGTGACAATTCATCCTAATCTTAAATGGAAAACAGTAAAATACTGTAAATCTTCATCTTTAAGTTACCTGTGGAGCTTTACTCAAAGTGATAGCCATTAAACACAGCTCCACAACAGCTCTCATTGACCTTTCTATAAGCTGAGTTTTGATTAAAGCAAGTCATCCATCAAAGCTTCATCCAGCCAGTAAACTCGGTCTAAGGATTCTGCCTCTTCATCATTAAAATCACAATCTAAGATCCCATCGGCTATCGTCAGACAACGGTTTAGGCTCTGGATGTGGTGTGTGTAGACAGCTGATATCTGGTTACAGGTATTCAGGCAAAGAAGTTTTTCTTGTATGGTGCATTGCTGCAGCATCCCTTTTTTCACACTGTGTCTTGAATGCTCCGTTTAAGCTATAAAGTGAGAAATCTCACCTCTGTTCAGTCTTTGATGAGAGTTGCACATGGGGATTACTTAAGGGGCAGGATGTAGCCAATCAGCGGGTGGGTCAGGACAGTAGTGTGATCTAAAATAACGCCACTACAGCAGTAGCAACTGTAGGTCTGCTGACTGATTGGAGAGTATATATTGTATAATAAATATAAAAATATATAGTTGTATAACGCCTGTTACATAGTGACGCCCATAAGTTATGGAAGTAAAGGCTTGACTCTAAACCAGGCATTCAGGCAGTGCAGGAGCAGTGTGTTCTGTGGGAGGCAGTAACTCACTTTGGCATGGACTTTTTCCCTTTGCAGACCATTTACATGCATAAAAATGCAACATAACACAATAAAGGAAAGGCAAAAACCCCAAAAGCATAATATGACCTCTATAAGGACTATTTCAATTATCACACATAACCTTTAGCATTAGCTATGTAGCTTATTGTATATGCATTCTGTAACTGCCTCTGTAGTAAATAATTTTCATTTACTATCTGCCTGTCCTATGCTGGTTTCAGGAAACAGTGCATATATGAATTGGATGTAAGACATGCAAAAGGTCCCGCTGACTGACTTTTAAGTCTTCCTAATGAAAATTTGACACAATGAATCCTGTAGCAAATGGTTTGCTAAGGTATGCTGTAAATGGATACATGAGTCTCCTTTCTTTTTAGTTTCTGGGCTCAGTGGTAAAAAAAAAAAAAAAAAAAAAAAAACATGTTATTTTGGGATACACTCGCCCAGCAACTAGTAGCAGGGATCTAAACATCAACCAGCACTGACATCATGAGGATTATGACTCAAAGGGAAAATCATTTACCATTTGAAGTCTGTGTACAACTACTCCACGTGCCTTTAAATGCCCCCTGGGGACAAATGGAATTCAATAGCATGGACTGTTTAAAACTTTCTCTGCAGGTCCTATTATTTGTATTTTATGCCACTGACAACTGATTCTCTCTGTTAAATTGATCAAATCTGTTTACCACAGGTAAAAAAAAAAAATGCTGTCAATGTCAGAGAATCAGACTCTGACTCAAGTGTAGCCTGCTGAATCTCCTGGTGCTGCTCTGATGCACACAAAAAAGACTAATGCAGGGACACACACACACACACGTAACATATACAAATGAAGAAACACACACACTTTGATCATCTTGCCTCATATCTTAAATTATGATGTGTTTGATCTCAAAGCCCTCTGTGTGAACCTCCAAAGTTGAAAGTGCTTTATAAATTAATGAGACTTAATCTGACTTATTTTCTCATCTCATCTCAAAATTTTCTGCTCCTTCAAAACACCCATACACACACACACACACATAAACAGACACACACACACCCGCCAACTCTCCTTAATGACGTCCCACCAGATTGTTTTTGCATTAAAGCATTCAGACAGTAAGCATGGCTGATTGAGACGCTCTCCACTAAAAATAGTTCAGCAGAACTCCTCTTGTCAACATGCTGTTTGCTTTGATGTGCATGCGCGATACAGGGCGTGTGATATAATACGGAGGAAACAATTGAGCGGTTATTATCAGTGTCAGCTTATTAACAATGTTTACATATAGTGGCTAATAGCTGCGTAACACTGAGATAGATTGTTGTGCTTTTACAGTGGCTCTCACTTCTTCATTAATTACATCATTTTATGGAATCTATCAAGTCATCAGCTCGATGGGAAGGGATCCATAAATACTCACACACTGCAAGGGTATGCATATAAAAATATTCAGCACTTAATTAATTTACTCAAGCTCTGTGAATAAGTACACATTCGAGGTTTTAGTTGAGCATTTCAGTTTTATGCTAATATAACTACATTTGCCTGACTAATAGTTTATTGAGGTAATAGAAAATATTCTCATTCAAAACCACCTACATAGATAGATATATTTTTTCAGGCCAGGAAGGAGAACGAGTAGTTATAGGGTAACAAAAGTAAACTCACCTTTATCCCTTCTAACAACCCTCGATAAGCTTTAAAATACATTGTGACAAACCTAACAAACAGGGCTGTTTTTATAGCTCATCAAGAGAGGACCATTGAGAGATACGAAGTTCTCACAGGACAGCAACCCAAACGACTTATAGAATATTATGCATTACTTGAACTCCCAAACAGTACAAATGGGTGATCATCCAGTCACACCTCGAGCATGGATACCCAACCCATATTCTGGGCTGTGGATGGACAAGAATGTATCAATTATGTACAGGTATCGTAATGTATCATATCATATCGTATCGTATTGTATCGTATCGTATCATATCGTATCACTGTATATGTTGCAGCAATATGGCAGCTTTATTTTTAGAGATTGTAATGCAGAAAAAGATGCTCAGAATAATATTTATTAAATTCCCAGAGACATTTACTATTTCAGTGCACTGGTGTCTTTTAGACAATAAAGCTAATAGTTAACTGTGAAGTATCCTGGCTCCTTAACTTAAAACTTTGTAACAAGTGTTTGATGACCACATTTGAGAGGTCGTTGCAGAAGATGTGTGTAAATTGGCCAATATATCTATGTCAGAATTCTTTACTTCCTAATATCCGTATCAGCATTGGACCTGAAAATTAAGCATTGTTTTGGCTCTAGTGATCAGGGGTGAACAGGCAAGCTGTAGCCACTGTTTGGGTTTTGGCATTAAGAACATCATGCTCAGGTCGGACATGGTCGGGTTCAGACTTTTAAAAAATTGCAGCCAGCAGCCTCTCTCTAACTTTTGGGCCAACACTGCCCCATGGCAGTGAAACTTGGCAGACACCATGGAAGAGGACTGCTCCTTCTGTAAATATAAAGGGCTCAATCTAGGTAACATGATTCTTAGTTTCACATGAATATTCATGCAGAAACACATAATTATAGAAATGCTACATACATATGCTACATTTCTGAACCTACATCAACATAAATTCTACATACTGGACCTTCAAAGGATAGGAATACTTTTCCACCACTGGAGAGGGAAACATGCAACGATAATAACGGTATATTGAAGGTGCTCTGAGGCCAAGTTCAACACCACTACTTGAGCAGTAGTAGTATGCCAGATGATATCTTGCATACAATATGTACTTTGACAAAAGAAATCCCAACAATATCAACATTTCTTTCTTCAATTTAAACTAAACAAATAAGATCCAGTTGGCTGGTGATGACAGGCGAACGAACACGGACTAAGTCAGTTCTGGAAAACCCCTCTTCAATTTGTCACACAGCATTTGAAATCAGTCTGGCCAATAACTTGTTGTCTCCCCAGATATTAGCTTAGTGGGCTATCAAATCCTTCGGTCCCAGTTTCAACATCTTCTGCCAAGGAATTAGACTGCAGCCATGTTCGCCCCACTCTGCCAATGGCGTCATTGGCAGCTCGCAGTCAAACGCCACCTAGCACACAGCAGTGAGAGACCTGCCACGGCATCGAGGGAAACAGCAACACCTACTTGCATAAATCCTCTCAAAGCCTCGGTATTATCTCTGCAGCACAGCTATAGATTGCTGAATCATGAAATGCTTTAAAAGAATTACAGGCAGGAGGCCGTGATAGAGCGTCTGCTGCTTAGTCATATCAGCGTACGATGCTGTAACACGAGCCATGTGTTGCTCTAAGAGGGGCTGTCAATCAAGGTGAAACCTCTCAAGCCTATGAATATTCAGTCGGCATGCGCGTACAAATTATAATCACATTATTGGCTTCACTGTGACTGCAGGGATGATTTCATGAGTTTGTTTACAATGGAATGCAAAAAGAACAGCTCTACTTCGTCTGACAGCTGGATTGGTGTTCCTGTTTTGTGTACTCACGCAATCTTGCAACTCCAGTTAGTCACTGGTACGCTACTTACTGTGTAACATTAATCATTTAGATCCAGAAAGGGTATTTTTGTCACTCCGGAGCAATTTCACAGCACAAAATCCAGGTCCAACGCAGACGCCTGAGTCATATAACAATAGATTTAAACTGTGAACATTAACAACTCCAAGGCTTGAGTAATTGTTGCAATTAGGAGCTCGTAGTAGTTGTAATAATTCAGACAAGCCAATACCCACTATTTTGTCTGTCTTTCTGTCTCTGCGAGGACTGATGACCCCTCATTCCTCTCTATAATGCCAATTATGCACGTAAACATACATTGGTAAATGTTCCACGGATTCTACATCAGCAGTGACCTTTATCCAGTGTGAGTCTGTCGTACACCTGGAAAAAAACAGCAACTTATTGATTAAAGACTGGAATTTCAGCGTGCAAGTATATCAGTGTTCATGTTTTGTGTTTATAATTATGGTGTTTGTGTGTGTTTGTGTGTGTGCAAAACAATAATCACAGCATCTGTTGCTGTCATCGCTCTTGGATATAAACATCATCAATCACCAGAGAAAGTGACATTATTTATTACAGCCCCATTTGTAAGATTATTGAGAAGACTTTATCTGACAACCAAATCAAGTGCAGCACACCGTGAAAGGAGGCTTCCTGGTAAACGGCTGCATTAAAAAGATATGTAATAACGCAACTAATTTCAATTAAATGAGGACCTTTATGAGAGGAGGTGTGCGTAGTTTACGCCAACATGATGAATGGCGCCGTTGGATTGAAGATTAAAGTCTCAGATTGATGTAATAACGCGGCTGTTTTTAGAAGCCACGCGCTGCTGCCTGTTGTCTCTCCAGCCATCTCTCAGTTATCTAAGACACTGGCTGAGTCATAGTTACAGCTCGATGGGGATTTAGAAAGTGGTGGATATTAAGTGTAGAGGAGGTAAAAACACCCACTCTCGTCCTCTCTCTCACACCCTCTTGCCTCAGTCGACATAACTCCTGATTGTTTTGTGGAGGCGGTCTCTTTCCTTTATTTCTAAGGAAAGTAGAGAGCAAAGCTGGACCGGGCACTCAGTAGAGCTCACACCTCCACCAAGACACATCGGTCCCCTTCAATTTCATCACCCATAATCCAATGTCACATTCTACAGAGCTGTATCACACTAAACTTTAAGCAACTCGTAGCTGCTTAGCCATAGTTTAAGATCAGCTCTACGATCCGCTTCAAATCATAACCATAGCCCAAATATGCCAGATTTTTTTTCATCAAGATCCATGATTTATAAACTCGAAAATATAGAGAAAAAATCTGTCCCTTTATTCAGATCCACACCAAAAGTTAACTGGGTCTGCTCTGGGCTGAGACCCATCCTCCATCAAACAAGCTGTTCAGCCATGTTCGTGTAATCCTGCTGGGATGATGCCTGAGTCTTTTACGTTTCTTGTACAGGGAACATATTGGCAGATATATTTACAGTCATCACTGTATCATTTATATTATTTGCCAATAATAGTGTTGATTGTGATAAATATCCAGTACAATAGTTCAGTGCTTCTTTCCAATTATGCCACGTGACCCTCCCCGGCAAATGTCAAATGGATCAATCGACTAATAGGCCTCATAACAAACCAGTTATGAGGACTGATGGGATCTGACTGCTAATGTTTGCGGCTGTTGAACTTTTCCTGACACTTTATATGGGTTCTTTCTTAAAATTGAAAACAATGGGTGGTTGGGAACTTGTGCTGTATTCACATAATTCCACAATACCTATGGATCAGGAAAACTTACAACAGTTAGCCTAGCCAAAATAAGCTAATCATCTACATACATAATGGTGACTGGCAGAAAAAAAATTGTTCACCTAGTTCGTGTTCTCACTTTTTGTGAGTGGAAATTAGCTAACAGGCTTAGCATCTTGGTTGCCTTAGCTTTGCAGCTAATCTCATGAAGGAGGAAGGTTAACGGTGACTCCGATGATGACGCACGTGGTGTTTAAACGTACTTTAATGCAGTTTTATTGCCCAAATCTTTGTGTTCGGACACTCTTCAGGCTAACGTTATGTATTAAACTACTACTGAGAAGTTGAAGAAAAGTGATACATCTAAGTGACTTGTCGTACAGGGAAGAGTAGTGGAGGTAAACTGAAGTAAACAAAAGTTAAAGGTTTAATTTCCCTGTGCATAGACCCCCTGTAATTAAAGCTCTATATCAAGCCTTTAAATTGGTTACTTAAGTAAAACTATAACTTGGGTGCCTAACCCCTTGTTTTATATTCACTTGGAGTTCCTCCTGTCTGTAGCTTCTTGGCCCAGAAAATAAAATTATATGTGTGTTTGTTTGTGTGTGTGTGTGAGTGTACGCGTGTGCATGTGCGCGCCCCTATCTGTCTGCTGGCCCTCCATGTGTGCATGCTGGTTTATTTGCCATATGCCAAGGGCTCTTTGGAACAGAGGCACCATTATCCATTCATCAGGCCCCCAGCATCAATGTTTGCTGGTTTCCCTGATCTACAGTCTAATTTACACCTCAGACACCGGCTCTCCTCCCTCTCAAAACCCTTGTTGACATAAAACAGAAACCGCAGCTATAAATCTACAGCGGCTGCACTGTTGCCAAGACCCCCCGGTCAATATGTTCTTGTGTATAAAAGCAAAACTTTTGATAGTTACGATGCACTAAAAGATGGGAGAGAGGTGGGAAAGGAAGTGAACCTGTAATCCTTGACTGACAGTTTAAAAGTTGGGCATTTAGCGTGCCCTCTTATCTTATTGCGAGGCTTGAATCTGAACAGTAGTGACAGTGATAGACAGTTAAGAGATAAAGAGGGCTTCATAAACAACCGCCGCAGTGAAAGACGCCACCGCAATACCTGTCTCATCCCCCTCATTTACCCCTGCACTCGGCTTTTATGGTAGCAGAGCTGTAGGCCCCAGGTATCGATTGTGTGCTGAGGACTAATGGGCATGACAAACGCAGTGTGGGGAGACAGGGAGGAGAAGGAAGAGAAAATAGGAGGGAGAGCAGGTTAAAGAAGGGGTAAATGAGAAGACAGATACATGAGTGGCCGCTCGAAGTTCTCTCTTGTGTTTTGTTTTTTTAATATCTTTTTTTAAGACAGAAAAGGGGAGATAGGATTGACAATTGTGAACATATAGGCATACTCCCCCCCCCCCCCCCAGGCCCCTCATTTGATATGTATTGATGCTTTTTGCAATAAGGTATATGTTGTGAGTTTGAGTATAGAGATTTTTTTTTTTTTTTTTTTTAAATAGCCATAAATCAAGATCTGACACTGAAAAAAACAACTTTTTTCTTTTCACAGAAAAAGCCAAACTTTTTCCAAATGTGAAATATTGTTGTTTAAAGCCATGAAAGAACTTTGTATCGCTGCTACTACTACAAGGGACTTTCATTTTTTGCTAATTCTGGCAGCCATTGTGGAAAAGATGACAAACTCAACTTTGTTCCACCGCCGTACTGTACCACCAGGCGACCGAGCAGCTTCTTTCCCTTAAAAACCCTTGGTTCACCCTCGGTACAGTGTTGTGAAAATAGTCCTAATTTTATCACTAATCCAATCCAGGGTAGGTCGGAATCTAAACCGGTTATCAGCAGTAAGAAGAACCAGATTAATCACCCAGTAATAGCTTATCTTTTCCCTGATGGTCTTGTTAGTGTATGTAGGTCATACAGAAGAAAAAAATTGAGACTAATTCATAACGAGTCAAAAGTTCCTTGTAGTACAATTAATTAGATTAAATTAGTTTTATTGTTATATGCAGCTGGGAATTCACAAAAGCGAGTCAATAAATGAATGCCCTGCGTAAATAATTCAAGGCCTCCATACGTTTGATAATTTGGCGGGTATGAAACGTTTTGGACCATGAAACTCACATCCAACGTTTTGACTTGTCAGTCTAGGAAAAGGCGAAACAAAATATATTAATGATGATTCATTAGGGTTGTCCCTAACATGGAGGTAATTTTTGAATTACACACTCTGAAAATGAGGAGGATTAAAATTACAGTGCTACAAGGATTCCTGGAAAGACAGCGAGTAAGATAGTCTGCGTTCGCCGAAAGCTCCTCAGGCCGAAAGTTCGAAAGAATGACTAAAGAGGCGTACAATCACACTGACAGACGGGGGCGGGAGGGGGAAGAAGTCGGACATTGATCCAGAGATCCAAGAAACCGTAGCGTCCCTTTCTCACGGAGCAGGGTTGCTACACAAATGAGTCTCAAGATAGCTGCTTTCCTCATCCGCTGATCCTTCTTACCTCCTCACTCGACCCCTACCTGATCAGGCCTGCTTCTGGCTCCTCTGCTGCCCACAGGAAATCATTACACCCGTAGTGAAACTCTCCACCAATGTCCTCCGTCCCCCGAGCTCCACCTTCCTCCAATTAGGAGGTGTGCTGACTGATTGTTAGCCACTGCATCTCTGAACTCATTCCTCTTTAGTCCAAAGGTCTCTAGATTTTGCAGTGTTTAATGGTGGGGAGCTGATTAAGACTCCACAGCGCGTACACCTATAGCCTATATGTGATGTGAATATCAACGTAGGCACCGCTGGGCCCGGGAGACAGGTGTAAAGCTTTTTTTTTAAACGCTGGAGGGAAGTCTGTGACTCAAAGTGTTTCTGATAATGCAAAGCTAATGTGCGGTGATATAGAACCTTCCCTGCCATATGGCCTGTGGTTAACTCATAATGAATGTGCAGCGTAATGTTGGATGCCTACCCTGGGACCTAATTTATCAAGCAAAGGCCAACAGTGTCAAAGCCATTTCCTCGTGAGATGCAGCCACACAGCGAACGAATCAATGAGGCCGTATTGTGCACGGTGTAGCCGTACCGACTCATATTACCTCCGCCGTCCACGTGTGTGGGTGCTCGGGTCAAATAATAGTGACAGGTATGTTCAGGCCTGCAGGGAGGGTAATCCAAGATGGCAAATCTCCTCACACTGGAAAATGCTGATTTAGTGTATGTGCCTAAAAGGAATGTGTGGAAATTTCATGGTTTTGTATTGAAGTCATCTACATACTGATGCTGAAGGGCAGCGCATGTAGGTTTGTCCAAATGTGCCTTGAAATGGTCTCTTCTTCAGAGCTACAGTATAACAGCAATCTCTGTTTTAGCTTCCATTTTCTTTGTTGTTAAAACACGGTGATTATGAATTTGAATGTCCTGCTTTTCACATGTAGCATACAGCCAGAATTTTGTTTAAAACATTCAAAAATGTAATATTATCAGTAGAATGTTTTACAAGCTCTTCTATCTTTTTCTACTCTTAATTAACAAAATTTACTCATAAAATATCAAGGAAATGTCGGGGCAGCAGGGGTTCAATTCCCCTGGTCCGCATGTCGAAGTGTCCTTGGGCAAGATACTGTACCCCAAGCTGCTCCTGATGCGCTGGTCGACACCTTGCATGGCAGCTACCGCCATCAGTGTATGAATGTATGAATTACTGAAAGTCACTTTGGACAAAAGCGTCTGCTAAATGCCCTAAAATGTAAGTCTAAGAAAGGAAATATTCTTGTGCCTTTATTTCCTTCTTAAACAGAAAAATACAACATACACCTTATGATTTCAAGTTCCTTTCTTGTACTGCCTTGTTAGCCCATTGTAAAATATTCAATTAAAACTCGACAGCTCTCCTGTCAACACCTGCCATCGTCCTTGTGTCTGGAATCATAGTCATGATTGGAGCCCCTGTAAACCCCATCCGCAGAGACAAACTCAGGATGTTTGTATAGAAATTCAAAGGGCTTCAGCTGAAAGTCGTGATACTTGTCAAGTGAATGAGGTCGTCAAACTGGTCTCCATCTCTCTTGGAGGCCAGGTTCAGACCCAGTCTGGTGTCCAGCCGCGTTCAGTAGGAGGCTTCCAGGCAGACTCCGCTCAGCTAAAAGGGTCACTAGCTGCATGGCTAACTGAGCTAACTAGCAGCTAGTAGCTACAGAAAAAGACTACAGCTACAGCAATGAGCACAGACTGGTGTCGGCCTCATCCTAAACATAGCACCTTTACTGGAAGCTTGCAACAGAGAATGCCACCAGCACAACCAGTAAATGTATTTGATCAACATTCCAGTCACCTTGATTATTTTGAAAATGTTTCCTATTGCCTTCATCACACTACATAACTTCCTCAGTAGTCTTTGTCTTTCACAGGAACAAGTGCAATTTGTCCTTTGATCTGAGGCTTTCTGACGGCAGTCTCCAGAACATCTGCTCATGGAAGGTGAGGGCTTAAATCCAATAAAAACCATTGTAAAGCCAAGCTAAAGTTAGACATTGAGACCCAGGCCTTCTACAAAAACCCACAGAAAGAATCCTTTTTAGAGCTCTGCCTGTTTGAACCTGTCACGAATGTCGAATTACACCAAAGAATGTATGTTTTCTCTGATGAACATGAGTTTGTCAGAAATGCACAGTGCCAGCTCCACTGCAGCTATTCCCTGAGCCCACGTTGGCCAGGAGAACTCCGCTCTGAGCCAAATTCTCAAATGAAGCAGACGCCAGATGTTGGAGCGGTCACACGGAGTTGCCAGAATGACAACAACTGTCCTTCTTGGGGGTAGACAATAAGTCACTGGACCGGAAGCGCCCCCCTGCCTCTTCAACAGATTTTCACACCCCTGCTGGTCAAAGGGAAAATTGGGGGGCTGTCACTCAGAGCCTTTGTGGTTTGGATGAAGTGTAATTATCTTTTTTTGAAGCTTTCATGCACAGTCAGGGGGGAGAATGAGGAGTGTTGTGATGAATCCTCTAGTATAAATCTCCACAGGATGCCACAGGAAAGTGCACTTGAAGCTGGTAATGGAGGATGGACGCTATAGCAATGTCAGTTTATTACACCATGGGTGTTCATGTCGTGGTTTTGCCGATCATTTCTACCAGTTATGTTAATATTGTACTCATGAAAGGAACTGCTGAGATCTGGGAACATGGCAGCATCGCTTAAAAGTACAATCAAAACTATGGGTAGCAATATCTTGCAATGAAACTGTGCACACCCAACTATTCTCTTCCCAACAAGTTTTGTTAAACCTAACGGTGCTGTTAATTCTTTTTAGCCATAGCCATGTTTCCATCACAAGAACTTTTCCCAGGTACTCGGAACCTCTGGAAGAACCGGTTTCCCCTGTAGGGACGGGGGTCTAAATAATAGCTTGTCCTAACAGCGAGCATATACTGTAGATCAAAAATGACAGCAGCTTATTAAGGCCCATATTTACATTTGTTAGGTAGTGACCTGCTGTAATTATTACAGCTGGAGAGGAGGAAGTGAGGAGAGGTGGTATGAAGAGTGGTAAGTCCATATAGAGGTCAGGATGAACAAGAAGTCAATGGTGATTATCGAGGTGAAGTTACATCAAGTACATAACATGATGGAAGTAATGTTAGGTAATGGAAGTTACACCATAATGTAGTTGTTTTATTTCAAACCAACGACGACTTCCTAAACCTAACCACAGGGGTTTTCTTGCCTAAACCTAAGCAAACTGCAACGAATGTCTGGTACATGTATTGCTTTTAGGCTTTACCGGTCATCTTGCTTTGCGAACGTTGATATGTATCATTTTGGGAGATGCAGACAAATGACTCACTCAGTCGTATAGGTGTGAGGATGTGTTGCTAAATTTAGTTCCAGGGACTTTATTTCAGGCTGTAAAAAGTCCCTGCTTGGGCAATAGTGGCGTTTTTGATTCGCGGCACTTCACATCAGCCGGTTGCGGAAGAAAGCGTATGACAGATGGGCCAAAGTTCATTGTATTATAGTATTTTATTGCAAACATGACGTACGTCAGTGGGCTAATTAATTTCATTGAATTCAACTTCATTCAATCTTTGCAGGTCTTCAGACTACCATGAAAAGGTAGAACAATGGGCTGAACGAAGCATCTAGATTGTTGAAAAGGACTTGAGCCTAAAGTTGCTGCATTCCCAAATCTCAGCATTACATTTGTACAACGTTATCATCACGCGTAGGAAGATGAGGTGACATCGATGAAAATGGATCGTGTGAAGACACTGATTGCTCTTTCTACAGGCGTGGCTCATTACAGAAAGCTTGGAGAGCTAGCTTTAGCGTCTGCTTCATTTACATCCCGAGTCTGATCTGATGGGAGCTGACTGTTGGTATTTATAATAAGCGGTCTCCATAATGTTTGCTTGCTGGATCAGGCATAAAGCTGCACCATATGCGGGCGTCTTAGAGCAGAGTATACCGTTCAATTAGCGGGAGCGGCAGCAAGAGAGAGGCGAGGAGAGAGGAGACAGTGCATGTCTATATGTGCCTGCGTGTGCCAGAGAAACAGATGTTGTTGTGCATGCGCCTCTCTCTCGCTAACACCTATAAATGATTACAGCCACATAAAGGCAATTGGTGAAAGCACACCGACAGATTCAAATGCCACCGGGCTCTAATGACCCGGCTAGACATTACAATTTCACAGCTCATCGTCGTCTGAGGTCCTCATCGTGCACAGGCTCTCTGCAGGTTTCGCCGATTCTCTTCAAGTGCAAGTGGGGCAAACTCAAGAGGAAACCAACGGCAACATGCTCAGCACGTTTCACACAAAAACAAACACATGTAAGCAAATGCGCCGCTCGTGTTTAGAGTCCCTGATCGTGCTAAGATTGCTCGTCAGATTTGCCTCAGAATCTAGCCACGGTGGAGGACTTTCAACTGACAGCATCAAGGTTCTCCTGGATACATAACCCTTTAAATTGGGCCAAGGCTGGGGAGAGGATGCCGTGCGTGATCAAAGGCTACACTGATACCACTTTGACTGCTCCGTGTTGTCGAGGGGGAGGCGGATGTTTTCAGAGACAAAAAGGGAGAAATTGCATCGGAGGGGTTTATCTCAACAGCAATTATACCTGATCCTGGGACGGAGAGGCGGAAGCCGAGGGAGAGACAGGCAGGCAGACGCTGAGGCGGAAAGAGAAGAGAAGAGGGGGAGCGTGAATACCAAAGGTGAAGGGAAGAAGCTTGATACAATTCCAGGCTGATTAATGAAGAGGCAGTGAGGTGAAATGGAGAGGAAATCGAGGAGGAAGCTAAAGTCGAATCCTGTTCTTTGATCTTTTGAGACTTTGTGCACTGGAAGCTGCAGCAGGCACAGTGACTCACACCTGTTTCCATAGCCGTAAAACACAGAGGGCAGAGCGGCGTTACTGGGCTGGTTATGCTCCCTCGTCGCCATCACAGGAGGAGGGAGGATTTGATGGAGTTTATACATTATACTTTATACCTCCTGGATACGGTTAAACAGTTCAGTGTAAGAACAGTGGTGGGGCCACCTTCTTTTATCCTCACATGACCAACCTCGTCTCCTCCACCATCAGAGCCGATGCCGCCTGCATGTGGTCACAAACGGTACTACGCCTCAGCAGCTGACTGTGTGTCTTTTATGAGGACAGCGCCGAATAAGAGATGCTGAGATAGGAGACGAGTATAGAGAGGCAAAGGGCTCCCAAAACATCCCGCAATGAGCCAAGGGCCATGAATCCGATTAATAGTGTGATTCTGAGAGCTAATGCTATTTATGCTCAGAGTCAGGGTATGGATCATTGAGATAAGAGCCTGGCGCTAAATGCGGAGGGACAGCCGATTGCAAATGGTGTGTTATCTAATCGGCTCATGAGGCACGGTGTCTGTTATGACTGACGGGGGCCACAGACATTTCGGCACTGCTGCCGTGACCTTTTATCAGGTTCATTTTAGGAGCTGTTTTTATTAATTGTAGGATATTCATATTATAACCTTTCGTAGAGCCAGGACCAATCTGATCCAGTATTGGTACCAGGTGCACGTAGTTCCCTTATCAGATTTTGGATGTCACCAATCCACGTACTGATCCATATTCCTTTATCTGATTGATTGATTTATTGACTGTAGTTGAGAATGCACTGCTGTGCACTGGATTCTTTAAAGTTTTATCATATTATAACATTTACAGTAAGAATGACATCGTTATTCCCTCTCATAAAACTGTTTGTGCAAGAAGCCTCCTTAAATGTACAATGTGATTTTTTTATAACTGGTCGTTAAAACGCCAAACAAACCGAACCGGCATCAGAGAGCTCCATCGTCTCAAGCTGCCTGTGTGTGTGTGTGTGTGTGTGTGTGTGTGTGTGTGTGTGTGTGTGTGTGTGTGTGTGTGTGTGTGTGTGTGTGTGTGTGTGTGTGTGTGTGCACTTTAACACGCGACAGCTAGCTTGTGCGTTCTGCGCATGTGTGAGATGAAATAACAAAAACTCTGTACCATGTGGTGGATATGGAGTGGAGGTCATTCAAAAGGGAAATCAGAAGACTCAGGACTGCTGGTATGCACCAGCACACTGCTCTCATTAATAAAGCCACTTCTAGTGTGGAAAAATGTCTGAAAGCTCCAAATGGTGCAGGTGAAGAGGCGAGAAGCCACACTAAATGGGTGGAATCGTGGACACTAAAGCGACAGGCTTGAGGGGATTTCCCTTTTCCATTTCTCCTCTAGTGCACTGATTCACTTTCATAGGAATGATCAGGGCCCAACTTCCAACACTGTGTCCAGTGATAAAACATCCTTGAATAGACCGCAGCGCAAATTCCTTCCCTATTTACATGCAACCACTGGATGTTGATAACTAGTCCTCGCGTGGGGGACTTTAGCCTGTTCACCCAGGTTTTACGTTTACTTGGGTCTATTGCGGAGTCAACTGAACTGGGTGTAAAAGCCGAGTGTACACATTCCAATAGCACACAAAATCCTGATCTTGACCAGTTGAAAAGGGGTATATGACAGGAAGTAGTGGTGCTGATACCACTTTTGTCCACAGGGGCCGCCACAATCAAGAAAAATTGAAAAGTTCTTTGTAGCTGCTTTAACCTCCAGTAAATAAGTTACATCCGTGTACATTTGAGTTGAATGGATTTCTGTATCTTTTTCGCTCTTTTAATTTGCTCTGTGTGGTCCAGCACAGCCTCAGCAGATATCCACGTTCATGTATCAGAATCGGATTGGAACTGAAGAAAAGTGACTCGGCGCCACTTCGGCTTTCTCGTTGTCAGACATCAACTTTCTTCATTATGCCGATTTAACGGCGGAAGCATTTCCAAAACAGCTGTCTCATTCAGCCTGTCATTGTTCAGTCATCTCGGCTGAAGATGCAGCCGGTCACAGCTCATTTAGCCACGAGTCTGTTTGTCTTCCTAATGAAGCGCTAGGCTTCCTCCTTCTCTCGCCGCATCATCTCTCCTCTCTGTGCTCGTGTACGGCCACTCCATGTGCTCGTACACATTCATTACGCGGTCGATGTTGTAGGGACGCTGCTGAGATATATGCGCTTGGATGCCAGAGTACAACGTCGCTGCAAATTATTCACCACTTAAAGGACTCCATCAGTGTCAGAAATGAAGCTCTGCAGAGAAATAAATGTGACTACGAGGCCATTGGAGTACTCTCAACCATTTAGAATCCAGGCGATAAACAGTTCCTCGCAAGGTTTCTGAAGAGCGGCGCGGTAATTACATTTTCAGATTGTTTGCTTTATTTCGCTGGAGTTTCTTGGCAAATGTTCAATTTGTCCCTGTCGTTTTAAAGATATTGAAAAGCTGTCGATTTAACTGGTGTCTAGTTTTAAAACGGCGCCACTCTAAGAGATTAAGACAGAAAATTAAAAAGCATAATCCCAATTTTTGTTGCAATATTATTTAAAATGAAATAACGATGTCAGTCATTTTGAGCGAGGTTATTATTTATCTCCACATTCCCTTCATTCCTTCACTTCAGGTCTGATCTTTTCTGTGTGTGGGCCAAAAAAAACCAAACAACTGATGGATGACTTCACCTGCCACAGCGCTGTACTGCAAGTCAGCACGGAGGAGAGCTGAAGAAAGACCCTTGAAGCTGAAGACAAAATGCTCCAGTGAAGTGACTTCCAGAAGCAAAAGGATGACGGTTTGAGAGAAGCTGCACACATGTCAGCCTGAGCAGACTGACAGTAATGTCTGACAGGAGGCTGACAGGCGGCTGCAACTTTCATTTGACACACGGATACAGAGAAGTAGCGTCTCACTCAAACTCCAAACAGACGGAGGGGTATCCTTCCTTTTTGTCACACGGGCGCGCAGAGATGTCTTTCTTCTAAATTGCGCCCAAATTAAAATAATTCTTTCCTGAGGGGACGCAAAGCTGACAGCCTACCCGTCTTCTGCACCCTGAGCTGCGAAATCTCTCAGCCGTTGGTTTTTCTTTACCGTATAACTCAAAAAGGAAATCTCCCCTGTCTCCAGCCTCCCTCTCGTCTCCAGACAAGCACTTTATCTTCCTGTCTGCAGGCGCAGCAGACTAAACACACTCTCTAACAGAGGGTGTTTTCTGTCCGAGGCATGCCTGTCTGGAGGCGGCAGGCTTGAATCTGCTGTTTGAATAGCATACTGCTTCCATATACTTTATCAGCAATGACACAGAGACATAATGGGACATGGACACGCGCACATATGTGATTTGGTAACCCGCCTGCCTGTGTTCTGGCACAACAATACTGACAGCCCACATAAATATAGGAGAGCTGAAGGCAAGAAAAGAACCAGCTTTGAAAGAGAAGCTCATTCAAGGGATTGTTCAGAGAGGTACATTTTAAAAGAAAACGCCATAAAAGAAAACAAGGCAATACAACTGCCTATTTCAACCAGGAAGACTGAGTCCAAGAAAAAAAGGGCTTTACATACAGCTTTGGGTACTTCAACGTGGGAAAATGTACTGTGAAACTGTTCTACCCCCTCTCAGTGGGCACCGGCAGCCGCCAACAGGGGGCGACTGTGAGATTTAATGGGACAGCTTGAACCATCCAGAAACAGTGAGGTACAACAGAAACAATGAAAGGCACAAGACCTAATGGACGAGTTTAGTTATCTGTGAGTTAAGCAGCCTTGTGATGCTGGGTCTGGATCGCCATGTGACATTCATTGATAAATAACAGTGCGTGTTGTTTGTAGTGCTTTAGAGTAGGATCCGAAGCATGTGTACCAGGAAGAAGAAGCACCTCTGCCCTCGTGATCGCTTCTCAGATATCTTTCATCAGGCTTGTCTGGACGTTGAGCTCTCGAGGCCCCCACATGCATTGATTGAAGACCAATACTGCCTCCTCCTGGATATGATGTGAACTCACAAACACGACAGACACCAGCAACAAAAATGGCTTGTTTCCACTGATCCACTGATCTAAACTTTGGAGGAGAATGGTGGAGAAAGCAAGCATTTTTTTTTCATTTGCCAAACTGCAAAAGGAAAAACATGAGGTGTCAACCAGAGGGTTGAGCCACGGATCATTATGAGGCAGACAAACAGACAGCGGAACTGTCTGTCCTTGATTCGATTTAAGTTATTGGTATCACAAGCCTCGCCGCTAATTTATTTAGTATTATTAAACATAGGAAAACTCTTCTTTATCATTGGTGCCCTCAGAGAGATTCCATGAAAAGAGCCAAACGGTTGGAGTTGGTTATACTCTCTATGAAGGAAAGTAAATTGAATTGGCAGCTTCCCAGATCTGTTTGAGCTAATGTCACATAAAATCCAGCATATAATCTTAACTGGCAGTGTGCCGCTGCCAGCCAAATGACAGATTGTGCATCCAAATGTCAGCACACTGCCATTTTACAGCTTCACAGTGTGGGCTGGCTTTGACAGTTGCTGACTTGAAAGTTGTTGAAAGTTTACCAGGGCTTTTACAGAGGGCAGACGTCCACTTACACTGTGAGTCACCACGGAGCATTTCACGCCCATTGTAATAAATATAATTTTCCTATCAGAGATAAAGCTGTGCTTTACTTCTCCATATGTCAGTTGGCCACCTAGACGCCTGTCAGGCCGCCCCCCCAACACGCTCATCTTAGCCGGACCAACCCTCCTGAAAACACATCCGCGGTGTGTGGGGCAAGCTGATTTGAGTGAGTCAGTTTCTCAGGTTGGTATTAACTCTGACTGACTGACCAGCCACTCTTTTCACAGCCTCTTGCCAAAGCGAATAAGGATATATTGGAACGACGTCTCTGTTTCTAAGATGGTTTCCATAGTTACACTGTGTGAGTTCGTTTTTAAAAAAAAAGGTGGTTTAAAGTATGTTGTCAAAGCAGGCGAGGAAATTAGCAAAGTTCCTCATTTGTGCTTATCTTTAGATCTTGTTTTTTTTGACTTACCTACTGCAACTTTCAGGCTGTTTTATAGCCGGCATCACTGCACATATTCCTTGCCCGGTTCCATTTCGATCGCCCTCCAACAACACCAGGAACCTAAAAATGAAACAAAAGGTGCAATTGTATTGATTCCTCATGTGGCAGGCCCTTTTTATTTGCACTGTGTGGTGAAAGGTCAGAGGTCGTGGTCAGCTACTGAAGCTGGATCTGAAAACAGTTCAGTATCTTGCAATAGATAGATACACTTCAGCACTCACAGACACTTCCAAAATTGCTAAAACTGTGATCCAGTATTGAATTTCTGTTGTTTTTTTCAATTGTGGGAAACACGTGAATGGCAAACATGTGCTGGCAAATGACTGACTAGTCAGGCTGGGCTGAATGATTTCAGTTTTGCTTTTCAAAACAAAAGCAACACAACTGACCTAAAAAAAAAAAAAAAACATCTTCATGAACTATTGGGATGAGCTTGTTCTAGACCCCATTTTGCCAATAAACCTGTTTTCAAGGGAGAGATGCTGTTGCAAAAGTTGTGGGCATTTTTGGACTAGCAAGAAGTTTTGAGGAACAGAAACTGCCGGAAACATGCAGCCAAATCACAACAACCAGAGAGAAAAAAAACAGTAAAGTGATTCTTATATAAAAAGAGAACAACAACATAGAGTTCTTCTGCTTTCTAAGGAGCTAAAAATACAAATGAAAGCTGCAACAACATTTCTCGCGATAGCTCTGCGGATTCAGTTTTAAGTGTTATTACAGAATTAGATAACATATTGTAAACAATGCGAGTCGGTGTGAATTTTATTTGACCTTCTCATTTGTCCAGGTATAAAACCCAGCTCCAATTACATAGACACACTCATACCAGGGAGGTCATAATACCCTCACAAAATGTTGTCAGGAGTTCAGCTCAAACGATAATTATGGGATTCACTGATGAGCACTTGAATAAAACAACAAGATAGTCATCGTGGCCTCATCGCTGTCAATCAGATGCAACTTGTTTTAGTTACAGAAAGAAGTGTGAGTGCCTTTTTGATATATTTCTTACGTACTTACTTTCTTCTGAAGGTAAGTGACTGTTTTCATTTTCACTACAAAGATGTGAAGATGTTTAACTCCGCTGACTACAAACTGGCCTCACCGGCTTTCCTGAACTGCTGTCTGAAGACCAACGTGCGGCCGGAGTTGCTCTTCTTCTCTGCTTCCACACAATCTTTGTTAGCCGGCGTGACGTCGTCCAGCTCCGCCTCTTTTATGCAAAACACCCTCGGTATCCGGAAATTAACAATCCCGTGATGTCAGGGCAGTGCTAGCCTTCGTAGCATCGGAATGACTAAAGTGCCTTCCTCGGCTCGGTCCTGAAAACTTTCCGAGCTGTTGTTGTCAGCTAACAGTTTAGCTCCGCCGTCGTCCACCGACATGGGGTTAACGGCTCTGAAGGCTGGCAGGAGGACGTGTCCTTCCGCACGGACGGGATGAAGCCTCTCGCAGGACCTAACGGGATGCCCCTCGGTTAGCCTCTCCGGAGCCTGAGGTCAGATTTATGTGCCACACAAACTAGCAGGCTTATTCAAAGCTATTCCGAGTTATGGCGCGGCTGGTGTTGGAGCAACTGTCAGATTTTGGGGACTATACAGGCGGTAAAGAGCTGACTGAGATCTTCAAACTGACTAACAGCGAGCATAAAAACAGTCTGTCAAGAGTTCGCCTGAGCCCAGATGGACGTCACATCCACGTTAACCTCCGCAAGCCTAAGGTCGGTCTTGTGACTTTTGATAAGTATGAAAGACCTCAGCTGGCCCAGAACCAGCAGAGGCTGGATTTGTGTCCGAAACGAACCGTGCCTGTTGTGGATATTTTATATTTGGACCACAACAACAACAGCGGCAGCAGAGGCGCAGCGGCGGTGGCCGTGGTTTATGAGGATGGGAAAGCTGAGTTCTGGAAATTCCGGGAGTGCAAAGCCGGCTGGCATCTCCTGCAGACGTCAGACCTGTGCAACAGCCCCCGAGCAAAAGTGGTGTCCGTCTGTGCCTGCTCCAATCTTATCATCTGGTGTGAGGAGAGGCCGGCCTCAGAGAGCTCCCCTGCCCTCAGCTCCACCAGAAACAAGCTGAGGTACTGTGTCTGCAGACGGGACTTTGAGGTGGAGGAGGGGGCTGTCAGCCTGGGGGGAGTGAAAATCGCCCTGCACAATAATCCTAAATTCGCTGTGGTCAGCTCGGGCGAATACATACACCTCCTCCCCGACCTGAAAGCAAAGTCGCTGTTGAGCATCTCCAGTTTTTTCCTCTCCTGGTCCCCCCACCATGACTCCTTCACAGTCAGCACCACATGTAAGAACACTCCCCTGAAGAGGCTGTCGGCCAAAGAGTCTGACTTTAAGCGGTTGCTGACGGACTGTTTGGGATATTTATCGACTCTTGAGCCGCCTGAGATCTGCGCCGTCTCTCCTACGGCCTGCGGAGGCCTGCTGCTGCTGCTCAGCACGGGCTGGGTGTGTCTTCTGGAGAAAGAGGGGATGCTGCGACAGGTGTTCAAGCTGGCAGACAACTGCTCTGTGAAATGCGGCGTGCACGCTAGCCTCTGCATGTACGAGGACACCCTGGCGCTGCTGGTGGGGCAAAACCTGCACTTGATCGACGTGAATTGCGGAAGAGAGCTGGAGAGGATCACGCTGAAGAAAGAGGGGCTATTATTTATGAACCGGGCTGAAAGGTGCACCCCTCACCTGATCTCAGAAACTGGACTTTTTGTGGTCGTGAACAAGGAGACAGACTCCAGAGACTGCAGTACTAAGGCGAGTGCAGTGGAGAGTCTTCATCCTGGAGCCCTCCTGGTGGAAGCTGTCTTTGAGGAGGCCTGTAAATACTACCAGCAGAGGAGCTTGAGCAGCACCCAGCTCACTGTGGACACGCTGAAGAAAGGAGGTAGGTTCCAGGCTCCCATCTCTCTAGCCTCCATCCTCAGGAACTACCTCAACGTGGGGTCGTGGCAGAAAGGAGCAGAGCTACCCCAGAATGGAGGAGTCGGTCGCATAGCGGGGCAGGACAAGCTAATGGGCTCCCTGGAGACTGAGCTCAAGGCTCTGGTCTCTCTGGAGGAGGTGAAGGGGAGCTTGGTGAGGGGGAGCGCGAAAGAGGTGGAGGCAGTGTGTGAAGATCTAGTCGAGAAAGAGGTCACCAGGCTGCTGTCATCCTCGGAGCTGGATAATGAGTCTCTGCTTTACCTCAACTCCATCTTCAACCTCTTCCCCCACCAGATGTGGAGGGCGGTGCAGGCTGCCCTCCAGCTACACTACAACGGGGAGGGCTCTCTGTCCAGCAGGGCTCCCCCGGACGTGTGGAAAACCGTCCTCAGTCCTGCTGTGACAGCCAGCGCCCCGGCCTCCCTCCCTCTCACAAACGGCAGGCCGAAACACAATCACAGCCTCAAAGGCGATCACATAGCCAACTGCAGAGCCAAACCTACAAGCTCCAGTCCCTCAGCTGCCCTGCCTGTGTTTGAGCTCCTCTGCCGCTCAGTTTTCCACTTCCAGCCGAGCTGGTTACCCAGGTTCCTCGAGCTCGCCCAGGAGCAGCAGGGCTCAGCCGGCCTGGGTCTGAGCCTGGCCTCTTCCTCCTGGAGCTTTTCCAGCGGGCGAGGAGGGGAGGGCGGGGAGAACAACGTGCCGCTCTACAAACGAGCCCTGTGCGTTTTGTCCAGCCTGAGGCCGGACAGAGACCTGCAGCAGGACTTGGAGGTGGAGCTGCTGCTGGTCAGCGGGCGGCCCAACGCCATCCTCCAGGCTCTGAGGATCCTCATGGCCAAGCAGCAGTGGGAGCGGGTCATGCAGGTGGCGCAGAAGTTCTGCAAGCAGAGTCCGCTGCTCAACAAAGAGATTTTCACCGTTCTGCTGTGCGAGGTGGCCCAGCACAGAGACCTGGACCCCTACCTGGAGCTGCTGTGGGTGCTGTGCCCAGAGGACCTGACTGTCACCACCATTCTCAACTTGGTGCTGAGAAACCTCCCCTCTCCGAACACACCGCCTTCGTCCTCCTTCTCCATGCCCAGCTCGTGTCCCTCATCCCCAGCTCCCTTCGCAGACTCCCAGAGCAGCCAGCTGACCATCGGGCTGTTGAAACCTCTGCTGAGGAAAGTCCTTCAGAGGGAGACCAAACCCAGCCAGCGCTACGCTGACATCCTCCAGTCGCCGACGTTCCCGCCTCCCGCACCTCCTCGGCAGCCCATGGAGCAGCCCAGCACGGACTCAGCTCTGGGCGGCAACGTCGCACCCGAACAACAGTCGTCCACACACACATCTGTCCCACAAGCCAGGGTGACACTACCTGCAAACTCAGTGTGATTTATGACCAAACACTGAGCATGAAGAACAAGACCTGTCTCACCAATCATTCCACACTGTGAGGCTGTGTGACAATCAACTTAAAGCAGAATATTATCAGCGTCTTACCGGTACCATCAGTGTAATGCAGTATATTGTGACATTTGACGTTTTTTTTTAAAGCGAGTGGTAACGTCAGACGAAGTACGACTACTAGAAAACTATGAAATGACTACTGAAGATCTTACCAGTGTAAATACTGCAGGTGATTTTAAGTCTTAATGTGTATATAATGTATCTGCATTGTTATTTATCTCTTAAGCCTTTACTGCACATGGATGAGAACATCATCACCTAGACTTGCATCGAATAAGCTTAGCCTTCATCAGAATATCATCAGCAAATGATGTGATGTGTTAACACAGTATAGTGTCAAAAAAACAAAGCCACTAACTCCCTTTTTGGGGGGTTTATCGTATCTGTTTGTAGAATACGTCTTGCCTTTAAAGTAGCTGAAGTCTAATTGTAGCCCGGTATAGCTGCCTTTAACTCGTTGCTGTCAGAGTGCTCATGCAGTAATCTATCCAGACAAGCAGGCCTTTGTGTTCAAATGTTTTAAGTGTGGTATGGTTTGAAAGAGAAGGAGGAGGAGGAGGAGGAGGAGAGTGAAGGGGGGTTCAAGGTTCCTTTACTGACTTTCCCGTTTTGTACTTAACATATTACAGGTGCTTAAACATTAACCTGGTTTCCATGGGCTAAAACAGACCATATAATCTCGGTTAAACAAGCTCACAACAGTCGGCCTGTGCAGTTTCCTCCTTCCATTTTTTTTTCTCCCCCCTTTTCCCTGTCGTCCATTTGTGTCTCAAGACTCCATCTTGTCAACTCAGCTCCCTCACAGGACATTCCAGACCAAATAACCAGTAGAAGTGACTCACAGTTTGACTTTAAATTCAATTTGGGAGCTAATTCTGTTAGGGATTCAGAGCGCGGGTTGGGTGCGTTGTGACTAACATGGGCGCCCCTGCTGCTGCTTGCGTAATATCATCGTGCACGTCTTCCTTCATGGACCCAGTGAGGTTAATGTTATTAGAGATGTTAGGCCCTATGTATTATCTACCCTGGTAGTTTTTCTCCATGCTCTGAAACTGATTGCACTTTCCTTCATCAACCCCAGTCAGTATTGTTTGTACCACGCTTTTGTCACGTATCGAAATGAATGTTTGCTGATTAAGTGCTGTAAACAAAAGTGTATTTAAGTGCCTACTGGCTTCTGTTAGTTTGTTAACGTCAAAGAAAGTGTTTGTTTTTTTGTCTATGTGAATGTCGAATGCCCTCCCAAAACAAAATGTTATTCATTTTATAACAATCAATGGGCGAACGCTAGAATGATAACCTGACGTCCTGCACGGGTAAGTGGAAGGCAGAGAAAATCTCGTGACATGTCTTTGAGTGACAGTCAGACTCCAAAAATGCTGCGGTGCAATCAGAGTGCCTTTCACAGAGCTTTTCATTTACAGGGCAGTGTCACATTCCTGCTGCGTCTCCCCAGCTCCACTCTTATATTCAGGAGAAAGAACTGGAGGTAGATCAGAGGATCAGTACAGTGTTATAGTGGCTAACAGTAAAACGCTATTTTTATGGCAGTATGAAGCTGCTGATTTCTCACTCTGGTCAGGTGTATTCATATTGTCACTACAAACTCTGCACACTTGAACAAACATGACTGTGTAGTGCTCTGACTTTCGATTCGTGCTAGACGAGACTGAGTCCACCTGAGAGTCACTGGGAACTCCCTGACTTCCCCAGACGGGCTGCTCAGCCTGATGCCAAGACTGTCCCGCATGTTGAATATTAATTTGCCTCAAACTTTGCTTCTGGTTTCTGTTGACAAATAGGAATTCCTCCTTGATTTGCTCGGCAAAGTTCTGCGTCTTCATTGTTTGTTTATTTTTTTGGTGATGCTCTACTTTAAGCGATATTTGAAAAAAGAAAATGTATACGAGTATTTATGAATGGATGCTGTATGCTATTAAACTGAAGACAAAACTTCTGTTTGCTGTCCTGAGATTTACATACTAAAAAGTGAAGGTTATCAACAAAATGGTACTTCAGTAAAAGTCTCAAAGTATCTGATATTACATGTATTTAAAGGGACATCACGTAGTTTTGGAGAAGAAATTCAAGCTCAGAATTTTGGTATTCACAATGTTAATGAGGTAATAATACGTAACTGAAGAAAATAAGCTGTTGTCAGGGGGAAATGAGGTCATGAAAACAAACAGTGTGTGTATTTAGTTTGTTTAGGCATAAACTTCTGATTAAGATTTCTTTCCATTGTGCAGCTTTAAGTGTCCGAAATAATGATGATAGATAAATAAATAAATAAAATGTAATCAACTGTCAAAGTGACATGTTACTCATATTCACCATTCTGCAATTATCTGATTATTTAAATATTATTTATATATTTTTTTTTAATCCAATTGCTAATAATATACAATGTGCTGCTTTGGCTATGCTGCAACATCCAATCTGAAAAGTAACGAGTACTTAAAGTTATCAAATAAATGCAGCAGAGTAAAAGTCTCATACTTGGCACCATAATGTAGTGGAGTGAAAGTATAAAGTAGCAGAAAATGATAATAGGAATAATGTGAAGTACGTCAGATCTGTACTCAAGTTGAGTATTCATCCATCACATCCCACAGCTCTTAATGTTCAGTGTTTAGATGGAGGTCTTGATAGCCTGAGTGTGTTGTGGCGGTGTCGTAGACTGCATCTCATTGTGTTCACTAGACATCAACAACACACTCATCCGTCAGCGCGGCTTCATTAAATGGTGTTTCCAAACATGTCATCGTCGCCTACCTGCCAAGTTCCCACACATAGCTGCAGTTCTGGTTCGTTCAGCTCTATCAGCATATTCCATTCACACCAGCGCAACAACAGCAGGTCTGGCTGAGAGACCACACACGGTTCAGTCTAAAACAACTGAAACATCGAGGCCAATGTACTCTTTATGGTTCGTTCATTCAGTTATTTAGGGTGAGCTGAAAACCAGCGCTGATGTAAAAAAGCTTAGCTTTTTCAGTTTCACCATAACCCTGCCGTGGACAAATCCACTTAAAGCTGCAGTCTTGTACGTGTGTACATGAAGGATTTGAGTGTGTAAATGCACTCAGATGTTTCAGGGCCCATAGGAGGAATGTTCAGCGGTTACCAAGCGAGCTGAATCAGAGGTCTCCTCTTAACTAACTCTGACAACAGAAGCACAGGTGGGACAGTGAGGGCGTGTGTGCGGCCTCTGGTTCTAGCAGCAAATAGGCAGGTTCCTCATAAGGGCGTGATGGAATAAGTGCATAGGTGGAAATTGCAGGGCAGTGAGTCCTGTGTCTGCAGCGTAAGAGGCGGAGGGGTAATAGGAGGCTGACAAAACAGCAGAGAGCTGCAGAAATGCTCAGAACCCGATACCTCACATTCCTCAGCCCATCTCCAGTTCCCTCCCTTCTCCCTCTTTCTTTCTCTTTCGCTCTGTGTCACACCTTTTGTTCATCGGATTGAGTTCCCCCTTCATCCTGCCTCTCGTGTTACGAGGCATTGGCTCACGCCGGTGCTGTAACGCCATCGATTCACTTGTACTAATTATAGACGGCACCCTGTAAACAACAATACATCAGAACAGATGCTGGCAGGCGCAGGGCCCGTTCCTCCGTCCTCTTGCTTGTCTGTGAACAACCAACTGCACCCGAGGAGTGGCACGAATGAATGCGTCAGGAGAGGTAACTGCATTAAAGAACATTTTCATCACTTTGATTAATGGGGCTTTCGGGGGAGAGTTAATGTATATTAAAGGAAGGTCGGGATTTTCTTACAGCAGAGCAGAGCATCAGTTTGTTGGAGCTCAAAATGCAACGTTAATGGAGTTTATAGATTTAATATAAATACTGCTGCTTCTGTTTTGTGCCCCATGATTGGACTTTAAATTAGTGTATGGATCATCAGCCTCGTTTTAAATTTCTACTCTTCTCCTAAGGCTGTGATTTCATTTCTATAGTTTGGGTCGTTGCAAATGCCAAATAATTACATGGATTTGCTTTGTTCAAGGCCTTCAGGATAGAAGATGCTCTCAAAGAGGGGGGTCAACATGTTGGCTGTTATCTGAGTGCAGTCACTGGGACACTGAGGGGTTTTTCAAAGCCTCATCCCAAGTCCTTTAAAGAGAGTCTGTCCACCAGCAGGTTGTTTAGATCTTCAACCAGCTCTCATGATTATCCCCTTCTTACATGTAAATTCATGTACGCGGTGTCCCATGAGAGGGGACGCATGACAGTGATTATGATCAAAAACACAAGGCCATCTCCAGCCACCATAGCAAGTCATAAAGTTAAATAAGCAGTGCATATGCCTAATCTGTGCAGTTTATGTATGCAGTAATGTGCTTTTAACTGTTTGAGAACAGTTCACGCCACAGGCAACTTCAGCTTCTGTTTATTTTCCATGATTCCCCTAAGCCGGTTGCACTCCAGTCATGTTTGTCGCTGGATGTCTGAGAACCTCCTGGATCTGAATCCTCACAAGACTGACATGTTGCTTGTTGGTCACAGCTGCACAAGTTCTTAGAGCCATATCTTATAAAATAAATAACAGGGAATTGTATCCGATCAGATTCATTTTAACCACACATCAGGCATATATATAACGCAAACAGCCTTCTTCTACCTTCATAGCCCAAATACACCTACGTTGGATCAAAATCAGATTCTGAAATCTACACACATGCCCTCATAGCTTCTAGAATAACTATTTAAAACAGCAACAAAAGGTCTCCAACTGGTCCAAAACGCAGCAGCACACTCTAAGAAGTTTGGACACAGAACACTTACAGTGTGTCTTTACATTGGTTAATGGTTCACACAGGAGCTCTCCTCCTGATCTATAAAGCCTCAGATGGACTGGCTCCCCCATATACTTCCAGCCTTATTTCCCCTTGTACTCCATCATGTCCTTTGTGTGTCCGTAATGCTGGATGCCTAACTGTTCCCCGATTCAATAAAAACTCTTCTGGTGGTAGAGCCCTCGCCCACAGACCTTTCACCACACATCCAGGAGGCAAGCTCCGTTGACATTTTCAACTCCAGACTGAAAACACGTTTACTGTGACCTCTCCTGACTGCTGACAGTGTTGGGAAAGTTCACTTTCTACATGAACTAGTTCAAAGTTCAGTTCACAAATTTTAAAATGAACTAGTTCAGTTCATAATTCATAATTCAAAATTTTGAACTAAGTTCACAGTTCCAAAAATGAACTAGTTCATAGTTCCTTTTTTTTTTCAATATGTTGATGCAAGCTATTATTTTTCTAAATGATTGCCACAGCCCATATAGAACCACAGACAGCAATCATTATATCAGTTTTAACACTGAAGCTGCAGCTCTCCCAAAATATACTGCAACACCAGGCTGTCCAGCTGCGGCTGGGAGATGAAGACTGCGGAGCCGCTACTGTACACTGTTAATGTGATCTGGGTGGTAGAGGATCTGTTTTGGCTCGCTGTTGCCATGTCTTTTGATTTTGTATTCACTTGCACAGACCTTGAAAGGCTCGCCGGGTGCTTTAGTTCAATGTGCCGTTTCAGGTTTGTGGTACAGGATAGAGTACAAATTAAAAATTAAAAATAAAAAAATACATAAATAAGTAAATAAATAATAAATAATTTAAAAAAAGAAGAAGAAGAAAGGGAAAAATAAAATAATAAATGAATAGATAGTTCATACAGTGGCTTCAGGGAAAACGTTTCATAATGACTCAGTAAGGTATTACTTTATTTTGTTATTTAACAAAATCAGAGATTTAAGCAAAGAGCTCAGTTCCAGGAGAAAAGGAGCAAATTTAGGTAGTGATTTTGCAAATTTGTGTTTGAGAATACAGTAGAACATTTTGCATAGGATAACAAAGTTCATCATGTGTTCCACAGCATTATCGTTCGTTTTCTTTTCCGCTTTTCCGTGAGGGTTGCGGGATGTTGCCGCTTTTTTTTTATCCCCCTGAGGGGTTGCGGGGCTTACTGGGGCCAAATCCAGTTCTACTCATGGGCGTAGGCCAGGGTTCACCCTGAACGAGTCGCCAGCTCATTGCAGGAACCACAGCATTATATTCTAGGTTATTTGCTACTATATTAACCTAGAATATAATCCACAGCATTATATTCTAGGTTAATATAGTAGCAAATAACATGTTTCAGGGTAAGAGAATGGACAGAGTTAGCAGCATCAAAAAATGAGATTCAACAACACTCCAAAACTTTTTAGATATATCACAATAAAAAAACAGATGTGAAGCCTTTATTTGTTTTTGTCTCCATGCTGAGCACATTGATGACGCATGCGGCGGTGCGACTCTGTGGTGGCTGCTGGCTGGTGTTGCCAGTAGCCCTTTTTAGAAAGAAAAGGCGGCACACTTGCTCCAAGGTAAGGGCGGCAATGTGCCGGCCTGTCTTTCTAAAACCGAGGCGTAATATTCCTCCTTTTCCAAAAAGCCACCTCTGAGGTAGGCGTAAACATGTGACGTGACGTGAAGCTCGAATTTTGGCTGTGAACAGTTGACAACGAATTTGACTTCAAAATAAGAGCTTTACATTGCACCCCATTGGAGTTTAGAACTGGGTTCTTAGCGGGGGGCTTTTAATTTGAAAGTAGCGACCGTGCTTGCTTGCCGACACAACATCAAGCGAACACAACCAAACAGCTACAGAGACCGAGGAGACGCTGCATCTCCTGGATCTCAGCGGCTGTCCAGTTGTTCATCTTAATGTCCGCGGATGAAGTGATGGACTGACTGCTGTGATCAACTGTTTCCTGGTTTTAAAACTGTTATGTCTGTTCAGGACGAATTAATCTGTGTTCGTTTGGTAATGCCTCACTGCGTGTTTGGTATGCAGCTGTTTCTGTCTGTCCTTTAATGCTCGATGGGAATCTGGCGCTGTCTTGAACGAAGTTAAACTGAGAGAACGCGCCGTTCACAAACGCCAGAATGAACGCGTTCACAATAACGTTCATCAGGCAGAATACAGTACGTTCAGTTCACGTTCGCCCAAAATATGAACGAGTTCATGAACGATCGTTCACTGAACGCGTTCAGGCACAACACTGACTGCTGACTGTGTGATCTTTGATTTTGAGATGACTTATCTCAGCTAAGTTGTCTCGTTAATACTATTTCCTGTCCCCTTTTGTGCATGAGAGCTTATGGGTGTGTGTGTTTTTACATGTCATATTGTGTTTTGCTGTTTGTACTGACTTGTGAAGTGAAGTTGAGATTGAAGCAAGAGACGAGAGACTGAGATAGCTAAATTCTAATATGAAAATATACAATTAAGTCTTTATTTTGTTGTCACACATTAACCACAGGACTGTACAGAGACTTAAACTTAGCTGTGACAGGCTAAGTAGAGTCCATGTACGACCTAAAGGGACATACTGGGTTATCAATGTGCACTGTGAAAAGCGCTTTCACAGTCAGCGTAGAAAATCAGACATCGTGAGATTCCTCTCATGTTACAGCTAAAAGGTAGAAAAATGCAAAGCAGACCCAGTGCAGTTGTTGATCAGCTTCAATTTTTACTGACAGTAGTTTTCACAACAGCGGACAGAACTGCTCACAACTTTTTGATCACATTGAGCAAACAGAACGTATAAAGTGCCATATGACAGAAAGATAAAACACAATCTACCAGAGTACAAAGGGTACAAAGTACAAAAATCATCATGTTGAATCAAGAATCACATCAAAATCAATTTTGTACAAAAACACATCTGGAATTGGAAACAAAACACTCAACAGTGACATTCTGTAATAAGGGAACAGCAGCGATATCAAATCAGTCGTATCTGGCACACACAAATCATGTATTCATTTCATGATTCATACAGGAAATTGTGATTGAAATTGTGCTTTGATTTCCAATATTAGTGCAAAGTTTAATCAAGAATTTAATTTAAAAAAAAATGGTTCCCATTTGGAATCAGGTTGCCGAAACCGTGGCAGTATGCAGACAGAGGCTGGCACATCACAAGTGCCTGTTGGCACGGTAACACACTGCTGCAGTCTCTGAGAGCACCGCACACTAACAGGACTAAATATATAAATGTGATGGACTCTCAACAAAAATTAGCTTTACAGTTTGAAATGCATCTGAATTTGTTTTCTCAGAATTCAGCAGCAGCTCATAGTTCATCTAATAGATAGATACAAATCATTAAAGTTATACATTAAATGTAACAAATATCTGTGAAAATGTATTTAAAAATGATGAAAAATCCCTGCAGATTCCCTTACACCCTGTGTCCCCCTGAGGTCAACTCAAAGATGCTGCGTGTGGTGCATGAAATGTATCGTATGACGTCTGCAGGCGCTTAGCAAGCAGCTTTGCTCCTCCACCTCACTAGCATTTGAAAAGGACTTAAATAGGTAATCTCTTTTGTTTCTCAGTTTGAGACTCTCCACCAGAGTGACAATATGCCTCATCTGTACAGGAGTGCACCATGTGTTTTTATGTCGTCAAGCCGTACCCCAGTTGTGCCTGCAGTCCTTTAAAGATGTATCGCACATGTGCCGTCTTCTCAGGCGAATTTCATCTGGGCCCGTGGGATGTGGTTCATGATTATGTGGTCGCTGGAAACAAAGACGTTAACTGAGGTCAAAGGCAAGGCCAGCCCGGTCAAATGAATCAGTCATGTGATTCTTACACAACATGCAAAAAATGTGTTTGTGTTTGTGCCTCTTACTCATAGACATCAGAGTACTTCATTCTCCTGTAGTACTTGGCTAGCTTGATAGAAACGATGATCCCAGGGATGAAGAAGATGAGGCACCAGGCCAGACTGAACCAGAACGCATTCTAGAGAGAGAGAGACAGAGAGAGAGGGCCAAAAGGAAATCAGCAGCTTTAGTTTGACAGATTTAAGTTATTTTGTCAAAAAAAAGAGTGAATGAGGCTGCAGGTGGAGAGCTAACAACATCTGTTCCTCACCAGAGACTCCACCAGGTGTGAGCAGGTGACAATCTTAACAGAGTCCACAGCGTCTGCCAACGGCCAACAGCGGCCCACCTGCTGCGTGATCTGAGGGAGAATCCACATCAGTAACTTTTCATAAAGGTCATTTGTGTACACAAACACTGGACACATACTGTATCTGTATCTGCACAGCACGTTAAAAAGTGTTCAAAATTTGGAACAAACTTTACCGTGAGGTTGGCCCAGTCCGTGTAAACAATGAAGTAACCCAGCTGACAGTCCACAAACTTTCTACTCTCCTGAGAACAAGAGTGAGTGAGAGAGAGAGAGAGAGTAAATTCCATACATTTTCTCTCCGCAGACAGTGAGAAGTCATGAGGAATGAGTGGAACGCCAAGCCATCTCAGCAACTGGAATTCTGGGTAATCCTCTGAAGTGACCCATAAATAAATGCAATAGCACCATGATTAGAAGAGGTACGGCAGTTATCAAAGTTTTTTTATGTAGCACATTTTATGCTGCGGCAATTCGAAGTGTCTTTGCCCTAATGCATTAAAACATAAAAGGAGACATATTGTGCTTTTTCATTTGTGAGTGATAGTTTCTTATGCATGCAGAATATCTTGAAAGTTAAAAAGCCGCACACCACAGAAAACACTGCTTCTGAAACGCCTCATCACTCGTACCACCTTTAATTCTATGACCTTGTGACATCACAGTTCATCACCGTGTCACACATTTGCATAATGTATGCCTAGAGGCTAGTTTGGCAGGAAATGATTGATTCAGCACAGCTGATCTGGTGTTAGCATTGCTGGGTCACGCATGTGTGAGCTGACCAATCAGAGGAGAGTCCATTCAGGGAGGGCCTTAAAGAGACGGTAGCCACACTGTTGTACTGGTTGACATGCTCAGTCCTGCTGCTGTAAATACTTACGTAAGCACTAGATATGTATTCATCCGCATCTTAACATAGTTCCCAACAAATGCTGTATTGATTGCTGTTTAGCAGAATTTTGCTAAAAAAACGACAATGCCCCTCTGTTTTAAGAAAATGCTCAATGCTCACACGTCATATATGTGAGCTGAAACAAAATGGGCTTGGAGTCCCAGGCAGGGTTGAAAAGTCCAAAAATAGTGAGAGATGATCTAACACACTGTTGGTTTTGGCCTTTTTCGTTGGGATTTGCTGACATTAAATAATATAGAAAAGCGCCAGCATTATCCTCTAAACAGAGGTTCAGTCAAAGAGAGTGGATTTAAGGGTCATTAAAGTCAAGAGCAAGCCTGTTGTTTCTCCGCTTAGTTTGGACCCTAAAGACGGTGAGCAGATTGCTACCAGATGAGGCTTCACGTGGTGGAAGAACGCGGCGAAGGCCAACACAGAGCTGGTGTAATGTGTTCTTACAGCGTTGTTAACATGACACAAGATGGACCTCACAGATAAAACAGACCATAAATATTCCCCTCAAAGCATGCACAACTACGGCTGAAGACGAACGCGACCGGACACTAAATGTAATTCATGCCCGGCGGATGTGGAACCAACAGGCACACACAGTGTTTCAACTCCTCCCCGCCCCTCCAGCTAAATGACTGACCCACCACAGGCATTAACAGACCACATGGAGCACTTTTTCTTCCAACTCATGTGACTCGTGGCTGTACTCACGGTCTCCACGATCTGTGTCGTATTTGTGTTGAGGAAGTCTTGTGCTGCCTCCACGTTGCCCAGCACCTCCCCCACCGTTCCCTGGAAAAGCCAGAGAGGAGAGAAATGAGCCACAGTGGCGAGGAGAGGAGAATGATCTTTACTCTCTGTGGTCTCCAGGTGCTGGTCAGTGTACTCACGTTGATATTCTGGAAAACGGGCTGAAGCTCCTTGACGGTCGAGTTGATGCTTTTCTGAGGGAAAAAGCAGTAGATATATGTTTAAACTCAGGTGGATGACACACAAACCAGAATGAGGAGATGGCAGAGGAGATGAGGGGAAAGCTAACTCACCAGTTGTGGGTTGATAATTGTTTCTATGTCTGACTGGATCTTCCTCAGGTCCATGGCCTCGGATCTGAGCGCCAATTGAATAGCATTGTTGGTCTGGAAACAAGCGAATGGTTGGTTGATAGATAGAAAACAGCAAAACAGACGATCATGTTTTACGTTAAAGTCTCCTGACTCACCTGAGCTTCAGCGAGCCTGTCAAGCTTTGCTGCTGTTGTGTTCAGATTGATGCTGGAAATGTTGTTAATCTGAGAGAGAGACAAGGGAGTAACACAAATCACTTTTACACGTTACACATGGACACGCGCATGTAACAATGGCGGAGAGCGTGGATAATGCCTACCTGCTGTGTGACAGCAGTGGAGTTGAAGTCTTTAGCAGAGGCGGAGAAGCTGCGGAGTTGATTTTGGACATCAGGGCTCAGGAGAGTGATGGAGGCCAGAGTGATGTCTGTGTTATCGAAGTACATCTGGATCTCATCCGTGTACTGTGTGTCACCGACGGAGACAGAGGAGGGAAGATAACAGGCATCACAAGTGGTGTGATATATATTCAAATACGTATGATGAGCATGAAGGTACTGTGGGTGTAACTGTAAGGACACTCACTTTAGACACGTTGAGCAGATCGTCTAGATTTACGACCTCGTACAAATGGAGCGTGGTCCACAGAGGCTGGTTCCATTTACAGTCTCTGTAAACATCGAGTCAGAATCAGAATCATGTTTTTTTACAGACGATATTTTATATAACAACATAACAATTGCATAAAAAGTATAAAATGATGGCCTCGGAAGTAAATAACTAATAATATAATAATAATAAGTATGGAAGATGAGAAGGGGATATTACAATAAAAGAGGCACACAAGTGAAAAAATGCAAATGGGACAGATATTTGTAATATGAGTCTTGATTTTAGTGGGGAAGGTAATTACTCCATTATTTAAAAGAAAAATATGAAAATGGTGATTTTGTGGCTTCTGCTGAGGTCTGTACCAAACAAAACGTGTTCCCTTCATATTCCTGTCATCATATTCCAGTCTGGAGGATATGATTTGTAGGCCGGTAGCAACACAGTGCTTCACTTCTAATGATATGTTGGGACACATTTTGCCTTTATCAACAAATTGCAGCTCCTGAGATTTGGGTATTGCATTTGGCCATATTGCACTTCGATTATATTACAATTAAATCATGTCAAACTTGACAAGCGCATATTTACAATTACATATTTGAAATGCTTTATGATTTCTGCAGAGTTCAGACCCACTAAGAAAGCAACAATATAATAATAATAATAAAGAGGAGCCAGTATGTATTTTCCTCGATGGACAGGTGTGTAATGGGTGTCATGAGAGTGCAAAGGAAACACAAAGACAAGTCTGTGTGCATGTTCTTGTGTGAACTGACGTCACATACCTGTAGATATCAGAGACATTGATGTTGCTTTTCAGTCCCAAAGATGGACCTATCTCCAACCCTGGGATCAAACCTGGAGTATCAATAAACTGTGGAGAGAAGAGGGGATAATATCACCACAAATATATTGAACTCAGCATGCAGCATTTCTGGATGGAGCATGCTAACACAGGTTTGTGCAGGCGCGTGTTTCAGTATCGTCACCTCCAGCAGCTGTCCATTGTTCCAGGGCCGACAGACCAGATCATAAACTGAGCCTCCCAGCAGGAACAGCAGCACCACCAAGATCATGAACAGCCAGGAGAAGAGGAAGCTGAAGCCTGCACCACTGCAACCACATCCACAGTCACAGGTCAAACCAAAGGTCAGGAGGTGAGACACTTTTGAACAGATAAGATGTGACAAGCATGTACTCACATCATGAGGAAGGTGCCTCCACAGTCCGCCGTGCAGGAGCGCTTTGCAGGGTCCTTTCTGGGTGACAGACCCAGAGGGCCCAGGACCAGACCCAGGAGGTAACACACCACCACCAGGAGGACCACGCAGCACAGGACCACACACACTCCCCACCTGAAAAAGCACACACACATACGCACACACACAATGAGTGATTTTTTGTGTTTTTTCTTGCATTGATCACGTGGCTGCACATCCTGGTCTTTTTACCTGATGTGCTCGGCTTTCTCGACCTCTGGTGTGACCTTGATGATTTCTTTCTGGACCTGCTCCAGATTATTCAACACGTCGGTCAGAGCAGACAAGGGGATATCATTGGTCACCTGGGCGATCTGCGTTTTTATTTCATCCAATCTCTGCTTGCTGTCTGAAAAATACACATAAATACGCAAATGAATCATAAAACTGATCTTGTAAGTTCATGAATAAAATCCTATTTGAAAGAGGAGTGAGAGTAAAGGTGCTCGCTCACTCTCAACAACATCCTTGGTGTCATTGGTCACCCGCTGGGGGATGTCTTTGAAAAAGTCCTCCACCTAAAAAAAAGACAAACTATTCATTCATTCTCATAATGTCATAGTAAAACGTTTTGAGAAAGTGTTTGTGCGTTTACACGAGTGCAGCTTTCTGTCAGGCTCTGTCAAGCAGCCGTAATTGAGTACAAATCCATAATTCACGTTTTATTTACTATTCTTTGTGATGGCTCTTGAGTAGAATTTTCAGGTATCTGTACTCTACTCGAGTATGTATACTCCACACATTTTTACGTTACATTATTTTTTTTTAAACTGAATTCAAAGCAAATCGTTTTTTAATGTACATTTGTGTCATCGCATGCCGCCTTCCCAACACCTCAAGACTTATTTTCAACCCATCAGTGTTTGTCACATACGGCAGAGACGCGGCAAGGCGAAACAACTTAAAAGACGTAAGAAAATGGAAAGAGACAGGCAGGGAGACTTGAATGGGGAGAAAAGTCGTGTTAGTGCTGCCTGGATTCGATTATTTTTCTCGGTTTGTTGCTTCTCAGCATACTTTACCAGCCCAAATGTGGCTACTTGACGTCCTGCGAATGAGACTCAACAATCAACTATCTTTCCGGTGCTTTCACGAGCAGCTGGGACAAATCTTTCTGATTCTACCTTCAAGTCTCATATTCTAAATGTGTAAAGTAAATGTGTATATAAACATATATAGAATTATAACTTAATTTTTTGACATTTCTTTTTTTTATCTTTATTGACTGTGAACTTAGTTTTATCACACCCCTATCATCTGCATTTTTGTATGAAGCATTTTATGTGTTAAAAGGAATAAAACCTGAATGATAAAAAAAAAAAAAAAAGACACGAAAAGAGATGGTTGCAATGTTTTTTTGCTCAAGTCACTGACCTCCTTGATTTTGGACTTGAGGTCAGTTTTGATGACGTCATCCACGGCCGACTGGAGCTCGCTCAAGCTGGGAATCTGTGGAGAACAATCAAGGGTCACACGCGTGCCACCATTGTGACCAGCAATCACATGTAATCACGTGCTGTACTTTAATGTAACAGGAGGGGGCAGCAGACTTTAGCAAGACAAGCACATAAGCCTCACATATGTCTGTGATGAGCCACAGTTAGATGAGCTGATACCAAAGAGGAGTGGATTGCATCCATGTTATTGCCTCTGTTGTGATGAAGATTAGATATTATGCAATAGATTTATTGATTAAGAGACAAGATGGGAAGAGAGGAGAGGGAGAAAAAGAGAGGAAAGGAAAGAAAAGGAAAGGACAGGAAAGGAGGAGAGGAGAGTCTATATGTGTCAGAATTAGAGGAGTGTAGGAGGAGTAGAGAAGAACAGATGGGAGGAGGACAAATCAGCTGTACAGACAAAGCCAAAAATGAAGAGCTATTATCATGAGTCACACTGTCTCAATCTGCGTCAGAGGTGGTTTTGATGGCATAAATCATTTCTCCCTGTTGCCTCTTGATTATGTCTCCTAATTGGGCTGATTCTTAGTCTGTGCGTTGTAATCTGAGCAGTCAGACCAAATTCCTGTTTAGCATAAAACGAGTGTGCGTGACTGGAGAGCACTCGTTCGTTTAATTTCCCTATGTTTTATTAATGCATCCAAATTAAGAGGGACAACAACAAAAACAAACCCACAAACATCACATTATGCAACCCACGTTATGCAAAATCAGTACTCACAGAGATGGAGGTGTCCAGTGTCAGTTCGTGGAGCTCACCATACATGTCGGCACAGCCGTTGCAGTTTGGATCAGATAAAGTCTGATTGATGCGATTTTTAACGACGGTGACATCCGCCTGGAGGCGGTCCACGCTGGACTGCAGCTGGACCAGGGATGAGTTCAGCTTCTTCAGTTCCATATCTGTTTTCACAGTTTCTGCTCATAGAAACAAAAGAAATCATCATTAGCCAGTGTATGCACAGGTTTTAAAAAATAATCTGCATTTTCAAAGCATTCACCTGTGACCTTTTTTATGCTGGCTGTTTTTTTTAAAGCAATTCTAAAAGCTGAAATGAATGGAAGTGAGCGCTGCAACAGAGGGAACGACAGGAAATTGATTATTAAGGGAGATATTATCCAGCTCCTTTGGTGCAGCATTGAAAATATTTTCCGTATTACTCTACCAAGCCTGCTCTGTGTTACTCTGAGAGCACTGTTAAGAAACATGTCAGTAAATAACATATCAGCACTTCATTTATTGTCCTGGAAAAGGAGGGATTACTGTGGCAAAGAAATAAATGGCTTCCTGCTGGAAACTTTCACAATTACGAAACCCATACAATTATCTTTTTTTATTATTGTCTTGTATTCCTCTTGTCTTCATTTGCAGCTATATGTCACAAGGCTGCAGGATTCAAAACTAAGACGATTCCAGTCTAGATTTTTACTTCAGTAATTAACTATTTGGCATTTTTTAATGGTTTTATTGGATAGGACCGTTTAGATGACAGGAAGCAGGATAAGTGAGGAGGGATGACTACAGGTCAGATTGAACCCTGGGTCACTGTAGCGAGGACACAGCCTCTGCACATGGGGCGTGTGCTCTACTCACTGAGCTACTAGGGTGCCCCAGTTCATTTTTTTTAATAGATTTTTTTCCGTTATATCGCCAAGATTTCAGTGAGATCCTCGATGGGGTTCTGGGTTTGTGGATGAAACCACACAGAAAGGTAAAAGCTGCCACTCTACCAAGCAGCTCGTCACCGATATAAGTATTTGTGTCTGTATTTGTGTCTGTACGTTTCTCTATAAATATCTTCTCTCTCCCTTACTTTATTGTGTTGTGTAATCACTAATAAAAACAGCTTGTCTCAAAAATAACCCCACCAGCATATCAAAGGCTGAACTCAAGACGTGGGAAGTGAAATGCAGCCAAACAGCGCGCCGCTTATGTGATTGCTGATCTTTTTGTCAAAATATGAACACAAGCGCTTACACGCTCAGGCCGAGACAGGACAGAGCATGCAGAGGCACCGTACCTTGGTCCAGGAGTCTGACTGAGTGCAGCGCCGGGTCTACAGTTCCTCTGAACCTCTCCTGGATCTCTGCTCCCAGCTGAGGCCCGATGTCTGATAAAGACACGAACAAGCAAGTGTGAGACGAGCCGAGAACAGAAGGCGGAAGTCAGAATGAAACAAAAGCGGTTCTCACCATCTAGGTTTCTGCTAACCTCCTGCACGGTTTTATAGCTCTCATTCACCACATAGTCGACTTGCTGGAGAAGGAAAAAACAAAGAATTTCACAGTGTGCACACGATTAATGACTTTAAATACCACATATGTGTGTCAAGGACTGTTTCCATGAGGCAACCGTGCCTAAAAGCTCTTGCAAGTGCAGAAGAATAAACAGAAGATAAACATCGTTTCCCTCCATCCCCTTAACCGCTCCCACTTATCTTAAGATAAGTTTATTGACACTGCTGAGCCATTAATCAGCGGACTGAAAGGTGCCGTCTGTTTGCATCTCACACAAAGGCTGTCACCTCACAGCACTTTGACGGCAGAGGTGCAGGACATTAAGGTTATATAAGGTTTCAACATGGCAACCGATAGAGAATAAACATCGGGAGCAGTGTGTCACCCGAAGATGCCACATTGAGGCGCCACGACTTTGACCTTTGTGTCCTTCCACACACTCCTGTCGTGATCTTCAATCAGCGAGGGGGCTTCTCTCACCTCAGGCACATCGGTGAGGAACTCTTGGACGACCTCTATAGTTTTGTCGAGTGTCACCACACCACTGTCCACACTCTGTCTGAACGCTTCGTTACTTCTGAACATGCATACGTTCCCGGCGCTGCAAAACACACACACACACACACACACGTACACAATTAAATTTGCGTCTCCAAACATAATGTCAATCTTAGGGGAGACGCACACGAGCGGCGAGGCGCGCCCGCTCAAGCTGTCTTTTCTCCGATGCTAATTTCAGATAACACGTCATCGAGCTGTTCACACACACACACACACACACACACACACACACACACACACACACTCACAGGATAATGACTGTAGTGATGAATGCACTCCAGTAGAGGGTTCTTCTGCGACAGTCAGTGGAGGACGTCTGCTTCTGGTACATCTTCCCGCCACAGTTGCCACAGCAGCGGCAGCACGCCAGGAAGAAACCGACCAGAGGCATCAGGACAATGTACAGGACGCCGATGGCCACACACACCAGGAAACCCACTTGGTAGATCAGGACCTGAGCACAAAACACACACAGACACATAGGTACAAACAAATGATATGTATTACAACCGAAATGGTACAGATATCATTTTCGAGGGCAGGACGGCAGAACAGAGGCGTGTGTTTGCTGTATGTCGTGACGTCAAACACAGAGAGACATCACTAAACAGCAGTTTTACTTTACTGTGGTGACAATGCACAACCAGAGTGGATCAAAGAGTCTCAGTAACTACAGTGGAATGGGGATAAATACACACTGGTGTGCTCTCAGATTACCAGCTGGAGGGGAAACTCTGGGGAGGGTGTGTCTGCTTTTCTCTCCCATGAATAGAAGTTCATACCAGCATCCTAGAATGTGTGAAATTACATTTACTTACTTCTTTAATGAGTTCTTGATCTAATTGCTGCACCTGGTCAACGTCCTCGACTACGTCCAGGATCAGATCTAGACACATATCAGAGAGAAAAAAAAATCTTTTGAGTGACATCAGACGACACGGAAACAAAGCCACGCAGAGCTTTTAAAAAAAGCCACCCTGCCAGTCTCGGTCCTAGCTACCCATGTACAAGAGCCAAGTCAGCGGGGACTACGAGTCCTCTGCTCCATACAAACATTTCAGTCTCCCTCATTGTAAAGATAGAAATCTGACACCTCCATCACCTGAATACGGGGAAACCAGGGGGGCTTTTAGGAAGAGATTAGGTTTTTACTCACACAAAAAAAAATGCTAATTCAAAGCCTGTTATTTATGATCATACAAAAACCCCAGTCATTGTGAATATCATTCATTAAACAACAGGCGCTGGTAACAGAGAAGGGGGTGGAAGTTCAGTTTCTCACATAAGCTATTTTGGAAGTTCTCACCATCTGTCTCTATCACGGCTGGCCGTCTGCCATTAATGTCCTGGAAATGTGCATTTTATCTCACTGCTGCAATATTGACTTTGAAATTCTTTTAATGTTTATCTCTGGGTGGTGTCTTTGTGAATTACAGGTGTGTGCACAAACATTACATGAAACTGTCAACTGACGGCCAGTACAAAAAACATATCATCAACATGACTGTCAAATATGTGAGGAAGCGCAGTGAAAAAATTATAACAACATTTTTGTCAGTAATAAATGTCAGTAACTGTCAGTGACCGTCTCTGTAATTAGCAGGCCTGGGGAGCAACAGAATACACGTAATCGGGGTACAAAAAAAGGGGATTGCTAACAGTATAACGATTTCAAAATAAAGAATGACATACTAGTGGCACATGGCTACGCATAAACACTTCCCTTGTCCCACACAGCATCACTCTGGTCCTAAGTGAAACCACATACACAGGAATGTATTCTGACAAAAGATATATGCGTGACATTCAGATTACGTAAAAGTCATCCTATTGATATTTCTTTAAAATTATTGATTTTAAGTCCTGGCATTATTTTTCGTGATAGCCATGATGCCAGTAGAGAGAAGAAAAAAAGAACAACAGTGTTGAGTCAGGATGGAAGTTTCAGCAGCAGCAGTGCGCTTCCTGGCTATAGTGCCGCCGCTTTGAGTTCAAAAATGACAAGCAACACAAGAGCGTCTGTGTCCAGAGCAACTTATGCGAGCCAAAAATAAAGCTGCTGTCATCTGCGGAAATGTCAACCTCAAATCTGAGGAAACACAAAGAAACAACACCCATATGTTGTCGGATGAACACGGTACATCTGTAGTTGGTGCCAATATTGTTATTTGTAATGGTACACTTCTTTGGTATGCTGTGCGATATTTAAAACAGGTTGATTTTCTAGTAATCCAGTGTTACTCATTATAAAAACTGCCATGTCATTTTCTATTCAGTAAATGACTGCATTTGATCCTCATGTAATCTGACCCAACCCTGCCCTTGAGTGCTAACTGCCAGTTGTCACGTTGTCCATAAAACCAGCAATTTTCATAAAAAACAGCAATAGACTCAATGATGAGTCATTAAGATGCACAGACATGAACACATAATCTGGTTTTGAGTTCATAAAAAATATACATTTGAGTGAGGGACCTGTTTTTTTGGGGGGGGGGGGGGTAGCACCTCCGCCACCGCAGCTTGTTTGTTCTTTCTAGCCGTCAATTCATTGAGAAAGAGCCGTGATGTTTGATCATCTGCCTTCTGGAAGAGCACTTATTGTCTACCTACTAACATTTATAACCTGCAGTGTGTTGGTTCATAAGGATGAAACCCCAAAGTTTACAATGAACCTTTGAGTCATTTGCTTTTACCAAAGAACAATTGCAGGCGGCGTGGTCACACATCTGTCGACCGTAACCGGTTAACATTCAAGGAAGTGAAGTCTCTTTATGAGTCATTGAGTGGCCACTGGTCAAAGTCCACTCATGGTATCATCATCATCAAATCCACCTACTGCTCAGATTTGTGTCCATTTTTTGTTTTCCATTTAGAAGTTGATGCCGAGCAGCAAGCAATGTATGACACTGAGAAGTGGTTTATGGACCAATTACAAACCCGCCACGGGAACAGTCATAAGAACACAGGTGTGACGCAGGTTGAAGAAAACTCCAGCCAATAAAAAAGCACCACACCAGGACATAAAGGTTAAGGATTAACGGGCCAAATACAAAAATTCCCACCGTCTTACTGATTAACTGACCCACTCGTCTTATTTGTACAGGCAATATTAGTTTGAAGCAGTTGCGAGGGTTAAGTATGATGTGCCACCTTTGTTTCTGTAGGGAAATGTTTGCCCAGCGTGGAGAAGGGAACCGTAGGATTTTAATGTCATTTGCATATCACCTGGTTTCCCTGTGTGATAGATGTCAAATTGAATCAAGGACTATGTAGACGGGGACCTGTGCGTCAACATGTCTGATGACTGAGTAATACTGGTGACACTCACCTTTAGGGAAGGGGTTAGGCTGGACTGTATGCAGGAAGGACTGGACCAGGGCTGACATAAAACCCATGTTGGTGTCCTCCTCCACTATGACCTGGTAATGGATCATGGGGAGGCCCAGTGGTGGGGTGGCTGCTGGACAGGCAGCTTGTTGAGGGACAGACTGGGCCAGGCTGAGCCCCAGGAGCATCACTCCTACGCCGGCCCTGAGCGCTCCGGCGCTGCCCCACCACCTCCACCCACCTCTCACACTGTCACTCAATGCCATGTCTACAGGTGAGACTCGGCTGGACGAAAACAGGTTTGTGAAGCGATCACCTCATGGCACAGGCTCCGTTTCTGAAGCAACTGGAAACAAGACAAATGAAAAAAGAAGAACACAATGAGACACTCACAGGAGGCAGGAGAATTACAGACTGCAGAAGGAAACCCACAGACTGAGTCACAGAGAAAGAGGTCACAGCGCAGATCATTTCAAAATGGCAATGGAAAAAACAAAACTGCTTCGCAGGAGGAACGCAACAATGGCAGCAAATGGGAAATATAAATGTTAAGCCCACGCGTAGCTGGTTTCTGAGAGAAATTGCCCTTTATAGGGTTCTCTTTTATACTTATACACTTTACGTCATGGCATACAGGAAGCGCTGACATTTAAAAGTTACGGGAAAGATAACAAACATGACTGGCTTTGGTGTCACCACTGCCTTCACAGTGTGCGCTGCATCTACCTCACAGACCTCCATCACCTGTGTTTACAGCCTGTAGACATAATAACTTTTATCAGAGCGAGGACAAAACTCGCCTGGAGAAAAAGTCCAAGCAGTGTTTGAATATCCCTTATGAGCAGTATATCTTTTCCAGGTGTAGCTCTTTTAAGTAAATAAGTTGACAAGGATAAGGCCCCAAAGTGACTGAACACTGCCACTTCCTCTTATGGTTAAAGCAGCTGTCGAAATAGAGGAAAAGGGACAACCTGTTCTAGCTTTTCCGTCAGAGAGACTATTAATATCTGACCGTGATCATCTTCTTTCACCCGCACTCGGCAGCCTGAGGATGTTTACTGTACATACTGGGGACGAAACTGCCTGAGCAGCTCATCCAGGTCGAGGCACGTACTCGAGGTGTGAGTGAGAAACAAAAAAAAGTGAGTTCAAAGAGAAAAGAGGGCAGGTAAGGAAGGAAGGAGAAGTGCAGAAGAAAACAAGCAGAGCACAGTGAGGCTCACCTTCTCAGTCCGGGCGGTGAAGGGCAGTCGCGCCCACTCTGATCTCCTGTTATTCAGCCAGAGGCGTGTGACTCTCACAGTCCTGTGGAAATATGATCCGTTCTGCTCCCTCTGACAAGTTGAGGCTGACTGTGCGCTCGCCTGGAGTGTACTGCCACTAGGAACAGAGGGAGGGAGAGAAGGGACCGGAGGAGGGAGGGAGGGAGGGTCTTACAGGGAGAGAGAAACAGGGAGGGGGGGTGACGTGGGAAAGAGAGTGGTGAGAAGAGAGCAAATAACTGTCAGGGTTCGCCTCGAGCAAATGTTTGCTTCCCTGATTCTGAAGTGTGTGTGTGTGCGTGTGTGTGTGTGGGGGGGGGGGTAGAGGCCCCTTATGTGCCACTAACACTAAATCATGGTCTAGTCATCTGAATAAAAGGCTATTTCTTTGTATGCCGGAAAGAAAGGTGTTGGTTAATCAGCAATCAGCAATTGTGTAAATCAGTTCACATCTGGTGTGATGGTCCAAACAAGCAGCGATGCAGCCCAAGACAGCTGAGAAAGATCCACTTAGGGGAGGGACTTTTGGGGGACTCGGAACATCCAAGAGTTGCCAAGAAATCCTCAAAATAATATCCCTGTTGCCGATATTGGCAGCAGCTAGGCTATCACAATGCTGATGACATTTAGCAGTATTTTCAGTGTGTCAAAAAGGAGGATTTACAGGCAAGTCTGTAGCTGAACGAGCCAAGACAAGAATTCCTCCACTCAAGGACAAGAGACAAGAGTTGCGATATTGTTCTTACTTACCTGTGACGTGCTCCTGCACCACCCATACTTTTCTAGTTTGTCCACAGCCTGTTCTGTGTGACTCCTCTATTTCAGGAACAAGAGAACACACATTGTCATGTAAAGGAAGAGGATTGTACAACACATGAATCTGATTCCTCTTTCTAAACCCCTCTGATGCAAATGAAGCCGAAGGGTTGCGCGGTCGTGTCCGCAGCCTCCTCCTCTTGTTTTCCATTACCAGGTGCGCAGTCGCTCGCCGATCACTCACCCCTGAATCACCTCAACAGCAAAGTCATCAATTACAAGCTGATCCTTTAATCTGATACCAAGAGAGCTCTTACCAAGTGGCCTTAGCATGTGAAGACTTATCTGGGCCTTACAGTACTCTCACTCAGTGCTTGTCCTCATATGTTCTGATCTCCTGAAACAACAGCAGCTCGAGATCATGGGAGATCACTGCGTTCCATGTGGGGGTCATGCCCACACTAGAGACCCCTTCTGGTTGGTCTCTTAGAGCTCAATCCCCATTTTACAAAGGGTTACAGGGGTAGGGGTTGAAATAACCCCTTGGAACAGTCCTTCAAGACACTAGCATGCCATCAGTCGTCATCGGTGGTGACCAAACATTTCTCTTGCATTTCTCTGGAAGGTCTCTGGCAGTCCTGTGTTAACACATTTGGAGGCGGCTGTAGCGGCTGTAGCTCAGCAGGTAGAGCAGCGTCTAGTAATCAGAAGGTTGCTGGTTCGAACCCGGCAGCTGCATGTTGAAGCAAGACTATAAAGACCCCAAATTGATCCTGATGAGCAGTTGGCGCCTTGCATGGCCATCATCAATGAAGTATGAATGTGTATGTGAAAGTGGCATGTATTGTAAAACGCTTTGAGCGATCAGTAGAGTGGAAAAGTGCATATACCATTTACCAAGACCATAACACAGTGCCATTTGTCTGATCAAAAAAGACAATCATTCACGTTAATAAATAGAAATTAAACTGGCTCATCACCTGGATGCTTCATTGGCTAACGTTAGCAACCCATGCTCCTAACCTGCCAGTCTGCACTGATATTACAGGAGTGGTTGAACTTTTTTTGTTGAAATTTTGGGCGTCATATGTCATCAACATGTAACACTGAAATACCTCAAAATGCGGGGTTGCCATGCTCAAATCAGCAATAGCGATCAGCTATCAGCAAAGTAGTAGCATTGTTTTGGGCCTTTTTTTTTTTTAAAGAAAAGGACAATAATACATTGAAATGACCCATGCTTTGACATGCCTATAAAGATATCCATTTTGAGGGCCATGAAGCTCCAACACTACACTGCACTTCCCCTACCCCTTTATCCAGCAAGAGTCAGGACATCATGTGTGTGGGGATTAGGGATGTGATCCCTCACTGGCTTCCCACCTGTGAATATATTTGTTATTTATGGCGGCACTGTCATCAGGGGTTAAAGTTGAGTCTCAGACTGACTTTTTTTAGCCATTAGTTCAGACTGATTTGGTACAAAATTCTACAAAACGCTAAGAGAAACTAAAATCTCTGTGATGAATGTGAGATGTGAAATAAAGTCCTCAATTATCGAGTGAGCGCACTCATTTTCACATTTTAATGGCAGTGTACTAACAAAACAAGATGCAATACAGGACAAAAGAAACAAAACAGGTATGAGGTCATGGGGAAGCCAGTATATCAAGGGAGTGAGCGTACTCTTAAGTGTCGTCAGAAATATCAGAAATATATAATATGTATTGAGACATGGTATCTATCTAATATCAATGATTTTGTAACATATGCCATGGTTGAGAATGAGCTCCCACTATCAACAACAGCTACATCAAAAGCCAATGACGTGGCTGTTATGGAACTGTTTTAAAATGGTACTTTCTTAGTATAACAATGTACTTAGTAACTCACAGTACCCTGACCCATTCGCCTTTTTCTTGTACAGAAGAGACACCGCGCTCTCTATGGCCATAACTATCTGTTCCACACATTGTTGTCCCAGTTTCTTTCAATAGGTATCATTCCTCTTTCCTTGTCACCTGTCATGGGTGCCATCGTCTTCATTACTCCTGTCCTGCCAAGACACAATGGATAACTTGCTAAAAATAAGCCAAAATAGAGATAGATCACATTGTGAATTGCATCCAGAACAACTGGTGTCTATTAGCTCAGAAACAAGGGCTGCTGTATCTTCCTCACATTCCTCTTCCAACTTTGTTTCAATAAGAAAATACTGTACTCATACTGTGCTAATACTGTGCATGCAAAGAAAAAATTGCTTTGCTAAAAACGTGGTTTTAGACATTTTCTTTGCAAGAGCTGGTGATTTTAGAAGGATTCGTTGAGCCTTGACTGTCTCCCCATAATTACTAGAGGAAATGACAGTAATCTTTCATTTTGGGGTCTTCATCAGCAAATGACATACGTTCTCTATTAACAATCAACACAGCTGAGTCCAATGAAGACAACCATGTTTTTCAGTGAAAATTCATCTTTATTGATACCATACATGAATCATCAGACAGAAACCTGGCAAAAAATATAGATATAAAATCACCTCTATGGTGAGGTGCTACAGGAGCCAGCTATGGGTGCATTGCCATTTCCGCTCTGTCTCACAAACCTTTCTTCCCTAAATCACGTCAACTTAGGAAACACAGGATGTTGAAAGATGTTGCCCTTTGACTCGATTCTGTGTCACTCCTGTCCCGGAGCTGTGGGAGACCCCTGCTGGGAGAGTCTGCGAATTACTATCCAATGGCTGTCAGTTGGGATCCTGCGTGATGTTGGAATGAGTTGGGCAACAATTTCTTCCAATCCACATAAACAGGAAACCCTGACACAGCGGTTAAAGGTCAAGCCCAGTGAGTCCCAATTTCCTCAGAACAAGATGTAATGAAAATGCTCAGGTATATTTACCGGAATATTTACGTTCCAATTGTAACTAATCTGTAATAGATTTGAAATGTATCTGGGGAAAAAAGACCCGTCAAATACACTGCAAAAACAAAACATTAAAAATCATATGATGGTTGGTTTAAGTGAATTTTATCTAAATTTTACCAAAAGTTGCACCACTGTGGCACATTCCCAGCATCCACGGAAGTCGAGGCTGTTCATCAGAGGATGACTAGCATTTTTCTCTAGCATTATTTATCGGGTTTCAAGGGATCTGGTTGAGTTTTCTTTAGATCGGGAACCTACGACAGAAGAAACTGGCTATTAAATATATCTTTAATGTGAACATACTGAACCATTGTGATAAACGGCCAGAATAACTTGGGAGCCACATGTCTAAAAACACAAGTAATGGAATGACCTCTATTAGCATTAACTGACTCAGCAGCCCCACAAACCCCCTCCATATATTGTCATGAATATTGTACAGGTGGCTGGGACCTAAACAGAATGTCAGTACATAGAAAAATAAATACAGTTTGCTAAAATGAGGGCAAAATTCTTTTATCAGTGATTGTACCATTAAAAATCACGTTTAAAAAAACTTTTAAGAGGCTTTTCATCTCTTTACATTAGATTGAGTTTCTCATAGATCTAGGGAGGAATACATAGAATAACTTTTACAGAAATTACTACCTAAAAATATACAAGCACAGACACAAACATGAGGAGTAAAGCCAACAAAATGATTCTTCATAAAACATAAAACAGCACAGTGTAATCAATATCTAAAGAATCTTTACATGTAGCTCCTTGGTCTGCAGCTTTCTTAATTGTGATTAAAAACATTTCTGGGAAACTTAAGTTAATACAAAAGTCTTTTTTTTTCTTATTTTACAATCCTGTCAAAACTTGTTTTTTTAAAATATTTTTGAGTAGCAAATTTGAGAAGTTTTCTGTTTCTATGTTCGCTGAAGAGAGGACCCCCAGATAGAGATTTCAAGACAAAGCAAACAGTTCTGCAATGACAAGTCAACAGATCCAAACCAGGCGCTTGATGGAAATTTAGCGGGGAAAGTGGTTTCCAGTGTGCTGCTTTGGACTCACATCAAACAAGATGTAGTACAGTATTAAAACACTAGCCTTGTTCTCCCCGACCCGTTTTCTAGCACTGAAGCCAATGGACCTGGTGACCGTGTGATGTCTGACACAGATGGATGACATTATATCAAGCACAGACTTACATGAAAGTTATTACCATCACAATAAGAATGATCTAACAGCAATACTTATACATTAATATACTGCAGGTTTCAGATGTTTTACAGTTCTTACATTAGCAATAATAGAAAAGAAAAAAAAAAATACACCGTCAATTCATAAGAAAAATAGATTGGAGTTAATAGTGGAAAACAGTGCAAAGAATATTCTGGGGTGTTTTTGTTTGCTTGCTTGTTTTAATCTGTTTATTTTTTAGAAATTGTTTACAAAAATAAAAAAAGAAAATTCAAAACAAGTCTAAAACATAGAAAATGAAAACACACTTCTGTAGCGTCTGGTGCTCTGGTCCAGACATGCTGCGTACCACCTCTCTCCAGTACCTCAATGTTTTATGCTGTTGTTGTAGGTGAGTATATGTGTGAGTGTGTGCATGATCTGGGTGTATGCATGTGTATGTGTGTGTTTCAGTGTTTGGGTGTGGTGTGTGTGTGTGTGTTTAAGATTTAGCGTAGTGGTTCTCAACTCCGGTCCTCAAGCTCCGGCACTGTACAGGTTTTTGTTCCAACCAGGTCCTACAAAAACAAATGATTGAGTTTTTAAAAACCGAACGTTGAATTTTGATACTAAGAGTGCACACAGTTCTCTGCAGCCTGCAAAAAAATAAGTTAAATAAAAGCTAAGCATTTCTTCCCTGTGACATGAGCACAACAGAAACAACGAGGTGCCTCGTCGAAGGAAAACGCACGCCCGAGAGACCCGAGGTTGGAACAAGAACCCACTGACATGGACCGCCATGGCGAGCACTCTGACAACTTTGGCTCAAACGCTGTGGTGAGCGATGATGGGGGGGTAAACACGCATTCACACACACCGCCACCCCGCCAGTCTCACCACACCTCTAAGAGGACTGACTGGAGCCGAGCAGACAAGGGCCAAGGCTGAGCACCACTGATCATGTGCAACAATGTTAGGGAGCGAGTGGGATTCTGCCGACACTGTCCTTCATGTGACAGCACAGAGCTTTACCAGTCCATCTGCTATTATCCCTTTCCCTGACCACTCTCCTTTTGTCTTCAAAATAACATAACGGAACAAAACAAACAAAAGTTAATTGAACAAAAGTGCTCGAGGCCTCCCTCACTGACTCCTCTCGCTAGTGTGTTGGCTCAGGTGGGTCCCAGTACGTTTTTTTTAAGCACTGAAAAAGGGGCTGGCTGGGACCACAGCACTCTACTGGGACGACTGGGAGTTGTCATTCTTGCTCTCCTGACTGGAGGGAGCCTTGTTGTTCCAGGGCGAATGTGCCCCCAGTGCAGGCGAGCTGTTGAAACTGTCCTCATCCTCCAGGCCATTCGCCCCATCGAACTGCGTGTTCTCCAGCCGCGTGATCAGACGCTCGTCCTCGTCACCAAACTCCCCTCCCATCAGTGTGGGCTCTCCCACCATCATCACGTCCTAAAGGGGACAGCAAGGGCCGGTACATATTATCCCCATAATAAAGGGGGGTGCGCGGAATGACTGGCTGCATGGACGAGATGTAACTGTAGCGTTTTTCTGCCTACTGTCTAGGTGCGATCTAACTTGGCGTTACAAATGAATGTAACTAAAGAAATGCATTAGAAGTGGTAATTCAAGCTAGGTTTTAGGGACAAAGTGTTAAAATCTTGAGGTATTAAGTGTCCTCTCATTCTGAACCCAATCACATCAGGACAATGACAGTTCAGTAGTCCACGTGGCCCTGACTCCCTGCCCCTGTTCCGAGAACCAGGGTCGAGGGCCCTCCCTACTGGCCAGCAGTGGGCATCCCTGATCCTTGAGTGCTGCATCAGGGGGGGTTTTCATTCCACCTCGGGTCTCGTTCGCTCAATCAAGCAACCAAATAAGCAAAGACAGCAGTGCTGTGTGAATCGTGTGCTCTGATAGACTTAGTGGTAACTCTTAAAGCAGGCTGACACAGCAGATTTAGAGAGAACCCTAACTGTCCCACTGGAGATCAGAGCAAGGAAACCCTACCCCAAAATATATTACTTAGAGATGGAGGCCATATGTACCTTGTCTATATAAACCCATAAACCTGTGGCCCCAGAGGACCAGGGACTGCCCATCACTGGTTCACATCAAGGGGTCTACTAACTAAATCTACTCATTCTTAGTAGAATTACAGAAATCAACCCCTTCATCACCCCAAACCCCACCTCCTGACACTATCTCTACCCTGGCCTGCTGCTACAACTACTTCTAAACAAACTAACAACCCCAGCTATCCCCTCTTACACCCACATATATTTATCTAACCACCTTGCCTTTCTTTCCAGCCCCTCCACCCTCTGTCCTATCCTTCCATCCCTTGCTCAGCTGAACCTGGGAGGTGCAGATAGAGGTCAAGTAGATGTAATGCTTACAGGTACCTGGCTGGAGAGTGAAAAGCTGTTGGCTGGACTCTTCTTTTTACTGTTGCTGTTGTTATTGCTGCCTCCGCCAGAGCTCACGGTGCTTCCGCCGGACACCTTCCTTTTCCGCCGCTTGTTTGGAGCTTGTCTGGCTGGCTCAGCTGCAAGTCGACAAATGGGTAAGATATTTATCATAATCAAGTTTTTAAAACTCTATAAATCAGTTGTCTCCAGGCTTGTTGCAGATAAGGTCACACCATTTCATTTGATTCATTTATGAGTTCTCCATGAATTTTTGACTCTCAGGGCAACCATGCAATAAATGCTGCTGGAAATTTCAAAAACGTGTGTGTGTTACCTGGAGGCGCTACCATTCTTTGCCACTTTTGGAAGAGGCAGGTCTTCAGGCAGTCTCTCGGGCTCAAGCTGTAGGTCTTATGCCGGGACATCAACTCTTGCATGGGCTCCAATATCACACATAGCTTTAGGAAAGAAAGAGAGAAGAGACATGTAGGTGTGTTAGCAGCTTGTTGCACATGTAGCTGAGGTTATGTGAGTGAGTGATCAAACCTGAAATTTGCTTACACGGAGGTAGTTGAGTGTGGAGTTGGACAGCCCACATCTGGTGATATTTTTAGCCAGCTGGTCGAGCATCTGGGGATCCTGTGATTGGGTTAAAACAGTGACATGAATAACTGCATGTATAGCTTGTGGATTTGAATACATGTGTGCTTTTTTCAGCTGCAACTCACATGCATAGCCAAAATGCTCCTCGGTAGGACCTCTCTGTGTTGTCTGATGCTGAAGTGCCACGTCTTGATCCTCATCATGTCATCAAACATGAACTCTAAGTACAGGCGGCCCTCCACACAAACCTTATTACAAGAGAGAAATAAAAGTGAAACATGGGCAGAAAGTAGATGGAAGTCTACACATTTTTCATCCACTGGGGAAAGAAATCAACTGTACCTGTGTGAACATAGGTTTGCCGTTTTGGGTCACCATGGTGCACTGGTCACAGTCGAGAGACACAAAGTTACTGTGGAAGGACTCTTTTGGGTGCTTCAAAACATAGAACAGCTCAGTGGCGCCCCCTTCAAAAATACTTCGAAAGTATCGTGGAATCAACGTCCGGCCGATGGCTGCAGGTGAAAATAATAATGCAATCAATAAATCAAATGAATACGTACAGATGATCAACACGGTCAAATCAAAATCACCCACATGAGGACAGTGGAATCTGAATCTGACAAAGACATGATAGAATAAACTTCACATAGAGCATGACGGACACACTTCATGCTGTTAACAGCCGATCCTTATCGTTGGATAACATGCTCAAGTGAATTCAATATAAAATAAAACAAAACAACATAAAACACATTGAACTTTAAAGATAGGACATACAAATCATGTACAGAAAAGTATAAAAAATAAAAAAAGAACTAATTTTTTAGAATTTCTTACTATATCGTTTGGGTCCATCTTCCAGACAGAAAGTGATGGTGAGCATGGCATCATCCTCAAAAAACTCTGTAGTAAAGGCATCCCACCAGAGATTGTCACAGTCCTGAAAAAAGAAGAACCATAGTTACTCGAAAGGGAACAGAATAGATGCTAAATGTTCTCTGTTAAAAATAGTTAGATATCAAGACTAATATGGGCTGTGTTTGCTATAAAGACGTGAGGAAGTTACATAAGACTTTGTGAATAAACAAACATAGTAAATGTAGTAATACCACTAAAAAAGAAGAAGCAGAAGCTCTGGGATTTCCCAACTTTACCACTTCTATAACCCAGCCTATCTTCTTTCCTACAATATGGTCAATAGACTCTTAATTTGTAAACCACTGAAAGTTTGCAAAATATGTACGAACATGTGAGTGCTTTGTATAGTCATCCACATTAATGCCTAGGGCTTTTAAGTAGAAATGGTGCGGCGAAGACATGCTACTTTTTAGACATCAGCAGTTTTGTTGGACATAAAACTGTTGAACAAATCAGGTTTATGTGCATGTATTTTTTGTTATGTGCATATAAAAAGCACGACGCACAACATCTACTCAGCTGTGCACTCTGGCATATAAACAGTTGGCACTCCAATTACGTTTTAGCCAGGTTGATCAGATAATCCTATTAGAGCCTGAATGTAAATTAAGTCAGTGAGTTCTCGGGCTTAATTTCTCACAAAACCCCTAGCATGGTTAGCTACACATAAACAGCAGCTGGGAGGGAAAATCTGGAAACATGGCGGCAGTAAGTAGTTCACAGGAGCTGCAGCTAACAATCGACTGTAATCAGAACCAACTTGAAAATGAAACACTCATGCTGTGTATCTGTACAGCAACAATTTGGTGTCCAGTTCTTATCACCGCCCGTGTGAATGAGGAAGTGAATCTCACCTCTGTCCAATTCTGTAGCCTTTTGTTCAGCTCATATATCCGGTAATCTGTCTGGTTCCCGTACGGTGTGGGTCTCCTGAAACACAAAACAGGGGAATTCAACACCGCTGTCCGAGTAACATCAGTGGCTTTTCTTCACCCACAGTGTTAAACTATATTAGCCAGTCCCAAAGTTAAGTCCATTTCAGGTAAATATAATGAATACATCTTATAACACAAATGCACATAGCTTCAACACTTTTTAATTTTCTTCAAAACAAAACTGTAAATTCACTATTCAGGTGTCAGTGTACTCACCCCATTCCAGGCTCCATGTATGATGGGGGGTACATGGGTGTAGGCCTAGGAGGAATTAAAAAATAGAAATATTAGCAATCTGTTTCAAAGTAACACAAATAGTATCATGCATATGTATTTTCAATACTTTTTGTGACGTATCATGTATCATATATCATGACCTCTAAACTTACATCCAAGAGCTACAAAAAGCCACTTTTGATTGCCAATGTATTTATTTCAAGACCCTGTTTATCACACATGACGTACATTTTAGTTGAGTTTTTAAGTTTTCAGATAGAATTCCCTGTTATATAACAGGGGAGGCGTAGAAAAATATAATAAAATATTTTATAACATTTAGCCTTTTTAGGCAACATTTGCTTCTGTGCATGCAACTTTCATTTGATTTTATTCCAGTGTCACTATCGAAGATGAAGTGATCAAACAGTGCAATTAGTGGAAAATGCTCCGGAAAAAAAGGATAAGCTATAAAACATCAATAAAAAAAAACTTTATTTATAAAAAATAATCAGCACCTAAAAATACATTTGGTGTAATTTCAGTAAACATTTTTTGTAAATAATAAACACAACTAACGGCTACCAGTTAAGTCAAATGAGACATCATGAAGGTAATAAATTCTATTTTCAAAATACTAAATTAATTCAAAAGGTGCCCTAGTTTTAGTCGTCTTTTCCTTCTGACAGTATAACCCAGACTTACCCCACATCTCTGTCCAGCATAGCGCCTGGGTGGAAGGGGGGAAAGCTGCCGCCGTTGGGGGGCTCCTTAGGAGAGTACAGCTTGAATGACTTTGACGAACAGCCTGCACACAGCAGAGGAGGAGGAGAAGAAAAAAAGAGCAGAGATTTAGAGGAGATTTAGATTACTTTAGATTTAGCTCATTCAAATCACAGCATCATCTAAGTAATCTAATGTTGGATGATTTTGTTGAGATTTGCTCAAATAAAAAGCCCACTGCCAAAACAATTTCCTGCTGCTTTCATTATCTAATGCGTCTTCAATCTGGTAAATGGACAAGAAAACAAATCATCATGGGGGTTGGGGGTGGGGGGGAATATTTATTAGCCTGCAGAAATCTGAGAAAACAATCAATGAAATTGGTGGATACAAACACAGGAAGTGCCCTGGTATGTTCTTTGTGTTCTTGTACCATTATAGTGAACCCTCTTCTCTGCATACAGCCCCATGAGATACTAACCGTGCACTGCACTGTGTGTGTGTGTGTATGTATGTGTGTGTGTGTCTCCCCCTTTAGTTGCCTCTACCACCCATCCCCCCACTTGCTAGCCTGGCTGTTGTTAACCCTTGTCTGCCCAGATAAGCCATTCATACTCAAAACAATTCAAGACTCTGAGAAATCTATTCTGCATCTCCACTCAGCAGACCTCACACAGACAGCGGCTGCATGTAATTAGGTCCGACCAAATATGTTTTATACCCGAGCAAGCAGCGGCTGACTAGGATGACTGAGAAAAACAACGCTTGGAAATTTGACCCAGTCTGGCCCATCACAACCACCCTACAGTTGGCCCACTTTTTTAGCCCACTTTTCAGCACAGATAAAGACAAACGTGAAGTCAGCTAGAGGAATTTCATGTAGGGGCGATACATTCATAATAGAGCGAATAGACACTGGCAGCTTTGAGATATTAGAAAATCCTGTCTGCTCCGGTATTAGCCCCCTCGGTAATGTTGTTTATGTGAGCACTGCTTGTAAATCTGATACTCCCAACAGGCACCTGAAGGCAGCGCAATATTAATTTTGTAAGGCACAATTTATGCACAACAGTCGGTCACTGTCAGCCTGGCATATAAAATGGCGATTGTATCAAATTAAACCCAGCAGGAGGGGGGGGGGGCATGAACATCCAACATGGGCCACTCTAATGCAGGATCAAACCTCACTAAGCTCCATCTTTTAAGCTTTCCTCATCACTTTTGATGAACCCCACAGGCAGAGTGCTCGACAAATGCTGGCTGAGACAAATTGAGGCAGAAAGAAAGCGTCTGTTAACTCTGATGTAGGCTCCTTGAACAACTCCTCCTTCATTTACTCTCACCCTTTTCTTCCTTGCTTCAAGTATACACGCGAGAGTCATGGCAGGTCATCCTCTCCTCCCCATTACGATGGGGGTGAAGCTGCTCAGGAGCACCCAACAATGGTTCTCTGACCTATAGGAGCACCCCTGCCAACACCACCAGCCATTAGCCCCAGACAGCATTCAAACCTAAGTCGTTCAATTTGATGCACATTGTGCAGAAAACAAATTCAGCTGAGACAAATACAAGGAGATATCTTCATTTCTACCACACATTATGCATTCACACCCTGCAAACTGCTGACACATGTATTATTTTAACCCTGTGTAAACAGCAACACACACCCTAAAAAGAGGCTAGTCAGGAGGACCCACACTAACACAAACATCTAATTTCACGGGCCAGGCATCACATCTTGAGTTGGGGCCCACATGACAAATAGAGATGAATGACTCCTGCATCCTTTAGAGAGGAGAGTCTGATTAAAATCACTTGCATAACCACTCAAGCAAGGGCTAACTTTAAATAGTGGCTCTTTGGTGCAGTTTAGACCGCCCAAACTGTTCACTGCAAACAATAGAGCTGCATCCAGAGGCTGGCCCTCTGCCAATAAAACATCCAGAGCAATGTGCGAACACACATACTTGCACTGCACACTGGTGTCAACGTATTGCTCCGACTGTGTGCATGCACAGTCGACATTTAACAACACGACAGCATTCACTTTGGCACACAGGACCAGGCGTCAACTGAACCGCAGGGCCGCATTCAGTGAGCGTTTGCAGGGGACGGTTGCCATTGCTAAACTATTAAAACCTAGCTAGTTGCTAACTCTCCTTATCAACGCCGTCCACTCATTAATTACCGCTCATGTTTAAAACCAGTTTCGGTGGCTTATTATGAAGCAGTGTTGCTGCTAAAGTGTGGCGGCTTTAAGTTTGAGTTACCTGCAGAGAAAGGTCCACCGAATCGCGGTGTTGCCCAACACCTCCACTCGGTGTTTCTAGCCACCTAGCCTCGCTGCTAGCCGGAGCGGCTGGATGGTGAGAGCTCCAGCTCCGACCGGTGATAATGCAGTCCGGGGATCCCAAAGAAGACGGCGAGCGACGGGAAGTAAAACACTCCAACTAGTTCCCCTGGTTTCTGTCAAAGTGCAATCCCCGACTTTGCGTTTTAATTGTCATCTGTGTGGTGGACGGTGCTACCTATCTACTACTACTACAGGACCCTTTGTTCCTGCCAGTCGAGACACGAACAAACAAAGGCCCCGCCTCCTCCAGGCTCCTCCGCCCATCCCGACTCACAGACCGGGACAGACACGGCCCAACCCACGGCCCTGCCTCCCTCACAGGGGCCCCAGTTTGTGTCGTCCGGGAACCATGTGAGCACCAGCGCGACCCAGAGTGGCACAAGGTGGGTCCCCATGTGAGAGGAACACTTTCCAGCTTATTGCATCCCTGAGCGCAGTTTTTACAGGTGGCAAAACATATTAAACTCTGCAGCATCACACTGTATCTATGTTCAATATCAGCTCACTCACAGTCCAAACCAGCTGCAAAGGATACTTTTAGGTAAAAGTACTTACAATAATGGTGATAATACTTCATTGTGATGAGATTTGTTTTATTGGCATTTACATGAAACAGAGACAAGGGTGTGGTTATAATTTGCATTTACAGATCACAGATTAACAGGAGGGAGGGATTAACCTACTCCTATTCCACTGTGAAAGTCACAAGAGATACAAGAGAACAAATAACAACAAAGACTTCATCTTCAGGCCTCTCTGGTTCAATAAAAATCAATGAATAAACATGAGGAGACGAGGAGAAAATAAAAAGACGGGGACAGCAAGACTAAGAATAATAGTTATTTATAATATAGAATAATAATTATTCATGCATTCAAATGTACATTTCTTTAATGTTGCAGCAGGAGGGGGTTTATTTTGACCGTTTATACTGCCTGGTGGCTTGTGAATTTCATCAAGGGGTTCATCTTTATCCATAAAATTAATTCATAATGTCTTTGTTGATTATATTGTCTGAAAAGTAGCTAGTGACTAAAGATATCAAATAGGCCTTAATGTAACAGAGTACCTCAAAATGGGTGCTTGACTTTACCCCACTGCAGACATGCCTTTAGATACGACCAATTACGCTGCTGTCAGATTTATGACTTTATGATTCAGATGGCCATAAATTAAAAAATGACACCTATTTAAGGATTTTTCCCAGAGAACATTAAACATCTACTTAACAGAAACCATCGGGCCTCTCTGGCTTGTTCTCCTGGTTCCGCAAGTTAGGTTAGATTTAGGGAAGTCTGTATTATATATGGTGGTGAAAGAAAAATCAGTCATCACCCAGACTGAATTGATTTGGTTGTTGTGTTCAACCGCAGACCAAAAACCTGGCAGGATTATATCCCAGGGAGTCTAAGGACTAAGGACTCCAAGCTGGTGCAATTCTAAAAGCTTTGTATGGTCGGGGCTCTAAAACCTAATTCATGAGGAATAATCAGCCCTGAGGAATTAAGTCATGACGAACTTGATTTTCCGGGGCTGGAACTATGTGAACTAGCGTTGGTCATTGAGTCCCGTACAGTCCGTCCTGACTTTAACAATCCCGAAATGAGAAATAAACTGCCTGATCGAGGCCACATATCCCTCATTAAGTGTGATTCAAACATTCTGATCGCACTAACACAACAACTAGTTAATAATTCAAACCAACTTTGTTACAGCTTATGAAAAATGATTGACTTGGCTGATGACTCAAATCCTTTAGACCGCAGTCCTGAGCCTGTCATATCCTCAGATTATGTAAGGGTATAATCTGCTGCTTCACTTTTAATCAATAACCACTCTAATGTTTACAAGCAATACATTTGAAGGCTGGAGGACCTTTTGTGGTCTTAAAGTGCTTTTAAAGCTCAATTTGTCAAGGCTTTCACTTGAGCTGCCAGTCATGTTTGTAGAATTATATAAGCAAGAAGTGCGGCAGGGAGACGTGGACAAATGCAATTCAGTGAGACGGTAAACACATCTGAGCCGCACCAGTCACTCTAAGTGTATAAAGAACACGTCAGACATCGAGCAGAGATGCACAAACAGTATCCGCTGAAGCTTCAGATCAAAAATATCTGCTCCTGAATCATGTTTTTATTGCGTCTTTTAAACAGAATCGAACAATTCATACCACTGCGTGGCCCTGGAATTTCTTGTCCTAACAACAGCTGGAGTACATTTTTCATCTCATCAGATTGTTCCATCCTGAGTGGAACCCATTCTGGTAGCAGCATTGTTCAGCTAAAATGCTGCATGCTGCATCACTTGGTTAAACTCTGGTGGAAAAAAAAACAACCCAAAAGGGTTTTCGGGTAAATTAACTGTGTTCATATCTACAGAGCTGCCTTTGTAGTTATGACAGAATATATATTATGAAACAGCTACAGGAGGGAATAAAAGAAAAGACCAAAGCTTTTTGTTATAACACAGGCCCAGATCTAGGATGATTCCCCAGCCTGCTGTCTGTGCAGTGTTGATGGAATGACACGAGGAGACATGTGATAGAACAGCACCTCCCTCTGCTGGCAAAAGCTGCAAACATCTTCCTCATGCTACTCAAAAGAGCAGAATACAAGAGAATGAACTGTACCCAGGAGTTCATACTGGGCCCTATTCACCACTATGATAGTTTTTTCTATGTAAGGTTTGTAGCATTTTACATGTGTGAATTTTTTTTTTGTTAGCTGTATGTGAGCTGATTGTAACTTGACATGAAAAATCTGACTTTTCCCATCTCTCTCAGTTGCCTGTACAAGCTTGTTGGCATGTTGTTTAAGTTGCTTAATGCTGCTGGACTGTGGATTTCTTTGTGAAGGTTAGATTTTCTACGACAGTTCATAGGATGTGACCTTACGCCTCGTCTCAGTGGGTCTCTTGGCTCTGCTAACAAAAAGCAACAGCAGCTAAGGTTAGTTTAGAAGTGGAGTCCGGTATCATGAACTAATGACCCGCTTCCAGCACAACACAGAAATGGCCCCTCAACTAATATTAGGGCGGAACAATTTATCAAAACATCATTGAAATTGCAATATGGCCAAATTCAAGATTCAAGAGGACACCTTCAATGCCTTTTCATTTTTCCCCCCTTCTCTTCAGTGTTTCATAGAGGTCCTGTGCATGGAAAAGATCTCGAAAAATAAAAAAAGTCAATGTGTGTGACAACAGAAGCTCCTCTCTCACACAGAAAACACTCACCTGAAACACGGTACAGTTTGAGAAAACTGATTTGTTATTCGAGCATTACAGCATGTAAACCTGTTCGAGAATTAACCCAAAATGAAATCGTGAACCTGACCATGAGTGTAACATTTTTCCTTTTGCGGTCAAATGTTTGACAAATCAGCATTCTAACAAGTTTTGTTGTGCCGCAGAGATGCCCTAGCCTAAAAAAGAAAGATCATTTAAATAATCTTAATTTAAATAGTTTATTAGTTTACCAGTTGCATAAAGATTTACTCACGATCTCAGGCAGCCATACTAAAAACTATGACACTTCCATTATTATCATGTAACTCCATCTTTAGCTTTATGTGCCCTGTCCATGATTATAACATGTATCTTTCCCATGCACAATAGGCTTATATTTTACTACTAGCCGACATTATCATTATATAAAACTATTAAAGATGGGCTGAATTGAATGGGGATTATGTGGCACAAAATATGGGATATTGCATGCATCGCTGCGGGAGTGTTTCAGTTCCGAGAATTGATTTCATCTGTATTCTGTAGCAGTCACATTGAGTACGCACATAGACGGGGTACCTATCAGGCAGCCATAACATTAAAGGCTTCATCAGAACATGGCAGTCACATAAACGAGAGCTAAGTCCTATTTTTGGTCACCGGAAAACTGGCCTTCTACGACGCAAGATGTGATGTGCCCTCTTGTATTTATAGATACCCAGCTCCGAGGGCCACTTTACATGTACTATTTTTATGCAGCGTTAGAGTGCGTATACAGTAAAATGCCTTCCATGCATACTCGAGGGAAATGAAACTTTAGCCTCTAATACAGAAAATTATCAAATAGATGTGATTTTTCATTATTTGCCCTGAAAGCATTTCTCCAAAGACGCACCGTGTCTGTTTTCCTGTTCTGCAAGCGTCTGGCAGAGATAGTGAAGCGGCGGAGGGAAAAATCTGAAGACAGCGCTGTTGAGCGGCATGTTCAGATTCCTGTTGCTGCTATTCTAAACGCCACAGCGGAGGCACAAAACTGTCAGGGAAACTGTCGTGACACCTGACTGGTAGTGATAGCAACAAGGCAGCAGACAGAGCGAACACGGACTGCACCCAGAGGATGCTGCTGTGGCTTGACAGGAGGAAGTCGAACCGCATGTGTTCGAGATAAATTGAAGGATAACCAACAGAAAGCTGGTAGGCGAGGGTTGCTATTGTGGCGATTGCAATGATAGAGGTCAATGATCTGAGTGCAGGGGGGAATTAGCCAATCCCTGAGGTGCTGCTTTAACTCTAACTTAACTTAGACATTTTTCCAGGACACAGCGAGAGAAGCCACAAAAATGACCAACTCAGATTCAAATCTATAATGTGATTTTAAAAAAGATTTAAAAAAAAAATAATGCTGCACAGCTCAGTTTTAATGTCTGCTCTTAAACTGAACACCAGAGACTGCAGTGACAATGTTATTTAGGGACTGATCTTGGAGCCGCTCCACAGATTGTGAATAATGAAACAACCATGACACAGCACTTGATTTCACTGGAGCGTGGACACTTATTCTAATTCGCAACATGAAGCCCTTCATTCAAACGACCCTTGTTTCAATGTCACGTCTCAAACACCGACTCTGTCAGCCTAATGAGTCAGTCTGCTGCTAATTCCATGTACAAATCCACCTGCTGACCTCATCAATTCAAGCCTCCGTGCTCTGATTCTCAGTTTCGTGAGACACTTCTCTGAATCCTTTTTCAACAGCTTGAAAATATCAACATTTCCCTTGAGACTGTCAAGACTGTCAATGTGCCATGCTTATTCTCTTTGAACAATTCATCTCATCAACCAGAGGCTCAAACACGCTGCTTCATTCACAGCCCAGCCACCAGGATAAAATGTGGGCAATTAACGTTTTTGCAGACCACTGGTACGTTCACATTTGTATCTGTCATAGGCTGTATATCATATTGACATGTTTGCAAAACGTGTCATATCAATCTCAAATCAAATGTTTATCACCTATCTTTCATATTGTGAGGTGGAGGTCATGGTGGCCACTGACCGTATTTTGAGACGGCGTTTAAAGCTGCTGTAAGTGATATTTTTGCATTAAAGTGAGTGTTAAATGGCTCTATATTCCAACAGTAATCACTGTTATATAGTCTTTGGTCAGTAACCCATGTCTCCCCTCCCCCTATGTATGCAGTAAAAGGGAAAATAAATGTTCTGGTATCCCTGCCCACTTCATCCAATCGGGACAGAGGACTAACGAGGTGGTCCTGTCTGCTTGTGAACATGCAGAGGTTTTGCTGCTATTTCTGGCAATTAGCAGCGCGCTCATGTGGTGATGTCAATAAAAGGGAGGGAATGCTAACTGCAGTATGGACAGATAGCTAGCCAAAATGAAAATAACACTTAGCAGCTTTCATTTGTGAACATTTTCAAGGAGATCTTGGGACAATTTCCAGATGACATGCAGCAAATATTTTTGACAGGAAGTTGGGACATCCCTAGCCGTGTTTGCGGTGACCGAAAGCCTGTCATGATCTGTTCCTAGTCCTTATTAAGTGGTTTTGTGCTTCGACCTAACTTGACCATGACCGTGTCTTTGCAACATTAAGTAAAAAATAGAACCTAAAGAAATGTAAAGTTTCAACATATCCATGATTTGCAGAAACATTACACTGCCAACATTCAGTCTGGCGATTAGGCTGTTAATTCAAAATACTTTTATTAAGTCTAAAAAAAACTATGCATCTGGTTGATGATTTGTAGCTATATGTACACCTGTAAGCCTTTTGAACCTACACACTTGCACATAAACACGGGTGGCACAGATGTATGGCAGACAGCTTTCAAACGACTCTGCGCCCGTCCTCGTACCTTCTGTTTTCAGCTCTGTTTCAATCTGAGCACTGTTACCGCCAGCTTCTGCCTCAGCACTGAACACGCTTTCATGTTTTAAAGACGGCAGCTTGCACATCCCTCAAAAATAAAGGTGTGCTTTGATAGAAAAAAAACATTTTCCTTCCCACACGTTTAGTGTTCTCCCCATCCTCCTCCTCCTCCTCCTGGTCGTGTGGCACATGGCAGCTTTCCTCTGCCATCCTGTCGGCCTGCAGCAGATGTGACATCACTACAGCTCGTCTCCACTCTGCACCCCCCCCCCCCCCCTCCATCTCTCTGACTCCCCAGCATCTCTGTCTCCCACGCATTCCTTCTTTCTCTCTGCCTCTGCACACACAGCCATTTTGATCTAGCAAACAAGATCTGAGAGACTCACTAGGGTGGAGAGAGGAGGGGGATGACGAGAAGGGAAGAAGTGAAGAACTGAGGAGGAAAAGAAAGAGAGGCGCAGGCTTTCAGTGCAGCGAGATAAAGCCGAGCCAGTCGTGTTGTTGTGTAACGGTAATCAAAAAAGCCCTGGCTGTTTGGCTGCCATCTTGGCTCTGCCTTAAGTCACTTTTCTCCAATCAGCAGCCATGTGACTTTCTGCATGAGGTAACACCGCTGCTACTGCAAAAGGCAGTGAGCGAGGGATGCAGGAGTGACAGAGAGGGAGGGAAAGGGGGAGAGAGGGTGAAAGAGGAAGAGGGGGAGAGTGAGAGATGAGGAAGGCAGAAATGGGAGGGAGGGGTTAGAGTGAGATGGGTGAGCAGAGGGGAGCGCATGCTTGAGTGGGTGCATGTGAGAGTGAGGGGGGGGTATCTTCAGCTCACAGGCAATCTATTTTTACCATTTAGTCGGAACAAAGGATGTGATTGGCTCCACTGTGTTAGGACGGATCTCCTTCATGTGGGGAACAAAGCCCTAAAAAGGCTGATTCACCAGCAAAGTCACAACAACAGCAGGATGTCACAGTGTTGTCACTGAAAGAGACAGACATGAGGAGTCTGTCCTTTATTATGGCTCGCATTCTGTCACATGCAAATATGCTCTGTTGAGATTCCTCTCTTCTACAATGCTCTGACCTAATAACGAAACAAAGACCAGATGAGAGGGGAGAGCGATGTTAGAATCAGAGAGGATTTGTTTTTCCAATGCAGATTCACACACAAAGGATGGGGAGGATCTTCCAATCCGCCATCGGAGAGGAATATAAACAAACCAGCCTTTCGAATGTAACGATTTACAGCGCCGGCACGGAAAGGGAGAGAGAAACCGGTGTTGATCAATGTTGCTCGGCGGTTATCTGTGAGATCCGCCAGCCTAAACTTGTCCCAGCAGGCTCCTTGTGAAGGTGTGCAAGTGTGCATGCATGCTGTACATCTGCACGCATGCCTGCATGTGTAAACCTGCACATGGCGGACCTCTCTGGTTTCCTACCTCTTTCCCCCGTACATCCTTCATAAACATGTGGATGTCATTAAAAAGTTTCTGCTGCACACTTAAGTCTGTCAACAGAGGGAACAGAGGAGGGAGAGAAACTGGAAAACTACAGGAGAGAGAGGAATCAAGATAGCGGAGAGGAGGAAAGATGTGAGAGGAAAACATCAAGCAGAGGCCTTTTGTAATTTTATTCCATCAGATAGCCGACTACCAATGAATCAAAACAGCCCCATTAAAACGATACTGACACCCTAATTCAATCCGTCCACTCTTAGATCCCCCTGAGCAGACGCTACGATTCAATTTCTATCTGTTACTTGCTCCCTTGTTCTTCACAGAGCCTGTCCCCTGGCACTGCGAGGCTGTCACTGTGCACAGGGAAACCGTCTCTGTAGCCCGCGTGCTCTCACTGGGGGTATCGTTAAAGAGAAATTGCTCCTAAGTCAAAAAAAAGGATCAAACACTCTATGGGAGAGAACAGATTACAAGATCTACCGGATAAAAGCTGCCAAAACATTTTAGCTTGCCAAAGACTGACATGTACAGACAGACTGAACTAGATCTTCCCTCCTCTTGCTCTGACACGGTAGCACGAGAGCAGAGTGTGGAAAGCCGAGTGACAATAAGTGAACCATCTTTTACGTAACCTTTATCTAAAGAGTCACAAAAAATGAAAGCACACAGGAGGTCGCAGTGACAGAGAGCTGTCATTAGTAGCTGAACTCCAAGCAAAATTCAATTCTTACTTGAGGTCGAGCCGTTAATGAGCCTTCATTAAAGGTACACTATGTAGTTTTTGGGGAGGACATTTTAATCACAAGAGAAAGATCTTCATTGACAGATTTTTTTTTTATGCTGAAACAAACTAAATAAACAAACTCTCTTTGCATTTGTAACTGAAAAAAGCGAATTCTCAAACTGACCTTAAAGGACAACACAGTGTCATACTGTTTTGCTTTGTTTATATATGGCGGACCCTGCCACCTTTCTAGATTTAAACTGTTCTGGGGACCTTATTTTCCTCTGAGAACAGCTTGTCTATTCAGCAATGGACAAAATAAATATTTCTGATTTGTATTATCACCTCATTAATAATGTAAATATTCAAATTCCGAACTTCAGTTTCTTCTCTATGGAGTTTTGCATATTGCCCCTTTAATGAGCGCCATCATTAATGGGCTTCAACTCATCTAGAGAGACCAGCTTTAGTAAAGCCAAGTACTTCTGTCCCAGTCACTTCTGACCCATGGCACAAATATGAAAACACAATTCCCGGGACAATAAGCTGTGGTATCTGCCAACACCTCTGGATATATGAGAGCAGAAACAATCAAAAGCAGGCTTACAATGGTCAGATAGAGCCGAGAAAGAGAGTGAAAAGAAGTACTTATTGATATCTCACTCTCTGTGTATGTGGCAAAACTCAAAGAGCCATTGATCCGCTGCACAGCAAGCTAGCGTGACTGAGAGGGTCTGCTGAACAACTCAATCCTAAAGTGTGGTAGCCTCAGTCCATAACCTTGTTTTAGGACATGTGTTGAGAGTGTAGCACGGCTCCGTCCAACACACACATGCGTCCCGCACAAACATAACTCACACTCGCACAGTTGGCCCTAGGCGGCTTTGCAGCACTTTTACATAAGTCATCTCTCTGACAGCACCACTGAGCACGGAAAGAGGGAGACGAGAGGGAGAGGGAGAAAGAGTGAGAGCGGGCACTCACCGGGACAAGCGCAACCTCCAACAGACATCTTCTCACATGTTGGGCTCCGCTCGGAACGAAACAGCTGCACTCAGTCCACACGCTGCTCGCATGGGCTAACTCTGAGGAAAAACAACACGGACGGAGGGGTGGAGAGATTAGAGGGAGTGGTACAAAGCAGGGCATGTACAGCACAACTACACTCCTCTCTCTCTGTCAGAGGCAGGAAGTTGGCAGTGCTGCTCTAGCTGCATCATTAATAGGCATATTGCAACACAAGTGGGAGGGAGAATGAGAGAGGAGTGAAATGGGAAGAAAGAGCCTTTACGGTATGCGAGACTGGAGTAAGTTATATGGAATCAGGCAAGGGAGTGTGTGTGTGAGTGTGTGTGTGTGTGTGTGTGTGTGTGTGTGTGTGTGTGCGTGCGTGCGTGCGTGTGTGTGTGTGTGCGTGCGAAAGGGAGAATGCAAGAGGGAGGCAATTAGAGCAAAGGAGAGGAAAAAGAAGAAAATGCACATGGTGTGTCTTTGTGTGTGTGTGGCAGTGATGCATCGTCCATTTTTGCCCTGCGCTGCTGTGGGAGATAAACATACTCAGTAGGAGCCCAGAGGCAGAGGGTCATTACTGCCGAACAAACACACATGCACAGACACACACTCACTCACACACCCTGCCTCGTGGATGACAGATTTCCATCTCTCTTTCTGTCTCCCTCTCTCGCTGCTTCCTTCTGTTTTTCCGCTGCCGAGAAAAGCCTGGTGTTAATCACTACAGACAGTATCGATTAAAAATGCAAAGCCCACCTGGAGCGCAGGGACACTGGAGACCCATGGGAGGCAGGAAAGAACGCGCACGCACAAATGTGCGCGCGCTCACACCCAACAGGAGCTGCATGTAAACAGTGTGACTGCCGACTGTTTGCCCAGCGGCCTCTGCCTCTTCTCTCTCTTTCCTGGCTTTTTAATCTTACTTCACTCTGTCAATTTAATCTCCTCACCCTGTTGATATTACCTTGACCTTTTCTGCAGCTTGACGCGGCTTGATGTGATTTTGTTTCATTTCCTTTCCCTCCACAATGTCTCTGGTTTCCCTTCCCGTCCATCCCGTAACTTTTCTTGGCTCGAGCGAGCCCGCTCTCCGAGCCAATAATCTCATAATCTCACACTTCGCTACACAAACACACGGGTGCATAACTGACTCCCATGAGCTGGATGTCTTTGTTGCTCGTGTACCTGATCCTGTCAGACGGATAACAGACTGAGCCGTGTCATTGAGTCAGTGGGACTGGATGCAAAAAACAGTGCAAATAGAGCTTCAGTCTTAACTGACTGCCAGTACAGACAACTGTGGCTCAACAAAAATGGTGGCCCAGAAGGTAACTCTACAGTTGCCATGGGGTACCTTGAAAGATTGTAGAGCAGCTAATTTGATTAAATAGATAATACAATCTAATTCTTTTTTTAAAAAAATCTCCTATTGTGTCAGCTGTTCATGAACTACTTTTTTAAACTCTCGAAAAAAACTAGTTCAAGAATGGGCAGAGGGCAGTTATCAAAACAATGTTGAAATAGGCCTAGTTACCCTAAAAATAATGGATAAGTGTTAAATTATTTAGCTAAAAGCAATGGATAAATTGATGAAACATATAGCTCAAAAGTAGCCTCTGCTATTAGCCATTGGTAAAAGTTTAGCAATGGCTAAATGGTTGAAGTAGGCCAGCTACCTAAAAAGAAACAGATAAATGGCTGAAATAGTTAGCTAAAAGTAGTAGATAGGTGGTTGAAATGCTTAGCTATGAAGAGCCCAATGAATTCATTGTTGAATTAGCTAGCTAAAAAGTAGGCTAACAGACAAATGGCTAAAATGGCTGGCTAAAACAGTAATGGATAGATGGTTTAAATATAGCAGTAAATGTGATTGAAAATTGGTGTAAAGCTAAACTAATGAATAAACTGTTCCAGTAGCTAAAAACAGTTGCAAAAGTAAAGCTAAAAGTGATGGATAAATTGTTGGCTTAGTTAGCTAAAAGAACCTGAAAAATTGTGAAAACGCTAAAATAGAGGATAAATTGTACCAATGGCTAAAAGTTGTGGATGGATGATTAAAATTATGTTCAGCTTCTTTCAGTCTAACTATTACAAATGCAAACCTGACAATTGTTAAGTAATATTTTTTAAAATGTTGTGAAAAAGTGTTAAATACTATATGGTTGAAAATACATTAAAATGCTCTCATTTGTAACACGACGTGACGTTCCTGTTATGTGATGGATTGCGTGTATTAAGGGGCACTCTGGTTCATCTGACGGGCACGTGGGGCTCCATTAAACCACCGGTCTAGTATATCCATGTATCTCCTGCACTAAAGGAGCCCCCCGAGTGAGTTCAAACCTTGTGTAACAACCTCAGAGTCACTCACAACCAATATACTAACAAAAGACAAACAACTGTCTCGGCTGAAACGAAAGCTGACAGGCACAATCCCCATACACCAGCGTACTGGCAGACGCATCACAGTTAAATGTCATACACGGTGTCAGACACTGTTCTCAGGACCGAGACACAATGAATAACCCTGCGGGCCTCCTCTTCTTTTCCCCTTACTTGTCTTCTCCCCCCGTCTTTTCATTTCCCCTTCACACACTTTTTTTTTGTCTCTCTCTGTTTCAACAAGCTCTTTCTCTCTCTCAGAGTCCTCTCATCTCACTCCGCTGTTCTGTCACCACTCGCCCCTTTGTGCGCCTTGTAGGTCGCGATCTGCGGGTTTTGACATTTACAGAAGATTCTGCTACTGTAAAATGGTGAACTCTGGAACAAAGGCAGATGTGAGAGATACAGAGCGGCATCCCCGGCGCTGCAACAGAGAGAAACGGAGGAGATAAGAGCCAGGGAGAAGAAAACAGAGGAGGGGTGCGTGAATGTGATTTGGGAAATGGCTTCTGTTTCCAGGAGCGATTAGGCTTTGAAGCTGAGCACTTTACCACTGTCTGCACTGTCAGGCATGCTCTCTACCCTCTCTTCCCCTTACTCTCCTACTCTTGCGGATACAGAGGTTCCCGCTCTGTCAACACATCGGCACATCGCTCCGAAAGCGCTCTGTGAATAATGAAGTTCCCCCTCTGTTCGCCTCCTTGTCTCCGCTGTGGGAACATGCAGTGGCACCATAACACTGTGTGACAGACAGCAAAGTGACAGACTCACTAACTGCCTGGCTCACTATCACGCACTAATGCACTCTTAGTATGTTGTCCTACTGACAGCAGACGAACACTTGCTCACGTGCGCTAACAACACTGTGTCGTCCTAAAATCCCCTACAAAGATCCCTAAAAGGCTCCTGGTGGCATGCTTGTTATCTCAGGTGAGTTGATGCCATCAATGCTTACCTCTCGCTCTTTTGTCTTGCAGCTGTTCTGATGCCCCCAAATCCTCTTCCACTCCTTTTTTTTCTCTTTTCTCCCCACTCTCTCACACAGACAAACACTCTTAAACATCCTCCATCGCAACGCTTACCTTTGTCTTTCTTCTGCGCCCACGCTCGCTCGGAAAAAAAAAGTCCGCCCGGGTCAGCCACACAGATGAAACCAAGCTGCGCCAGCGGAGAGAGAGAGAGACTGTGATCAGCAGATGCAGATAGGAGACACAAATGGAAGGGGGGGGGGATCTAGCAGTGTGCAAATTGGATGATGAGAAGGAAGGAAGGAGGGAAGGAAGGAAGGAAGGAAGGAGGAGGAGGAGGGGAAAAGGGAGGGGGGGGGGCGCTCTCAGCTGCACTGGTATGAATATGACGCAGAGGCAGCAGCCAGAGCCACTTCTCCTCTCCTCTCCTCACTCCTCTCCAGCCCCATCCCTCCATACCCACCGCGAGAGAGAGGAGAGAGGGGGAGAGAGGGCACTGTATCCATGGCAACGGCAGAGCAGCGGTAGGTAGCAGTTAGGAAGTGTGTTGGGGCACAGTGGTGTGTTCCTCTCATCCTCTGTCTCTCACACACAGATGAGGCTTGTAAGTCCGTCGGCTCCCACAGATGCACGACACACACAGCCTGCGATGTACCAGAGAGGAGACGTGAGCAGATCCGGGTTCATCCGGACCTGGCAGGTAACGAGAGGCCGACTGTCTGGGCCAGTCGTGCCTCGGACTACCTGGGGAACGGGACACCGAGGAAGTTCGTCCTGCTGTAAATGTGGAAAAAGACGGCAGGAAGCTAACAGCATCAAGAAAAGGGAGTTACTTCAATGTGAAATATTGGTTCAAGTCATGCAGGACAGGGATAATGTGAAACACTGCAAACGACAATCCTGACAGAATATGAACAGTGTTGACAACTTTAGTAGAAGATAACTAAACAAAAAAAAGGCATTTAGACATCAATAATAAATATGAAAAACTTCTCCCAGAAATCTACCTGGTGTTACTTGGTCTACTTTTGACTACGTCTTACTCGGTACCTGTTCTACCTGAAAGACTGCACAACAGCCGCTTAGTGCTTTTAAGCTAAGCAATGTACATTTTTTCCCATACATCCACACCCACCCAGAGCTATCTGGGGTCAAAAGTCTTTCCCAGCCTCTAGGCTAGCATTATTTTGATATAAATGTTATACGCAGTGACAGATAACTCAAACTGCCTTGCTCTTCATAGGAAATTCATGTTCAAATGAAAGGCAGCAAGGGACAAAATTGATCAGTGAGACTCATAATTGCTGCCTGAGGGATTCCTGGATGGAAGCCAGAAAATATACAGCACGCAGTCACAAAAGTGCACTGCAGTAGGTCTGTAATCTGGAGCGTCTGTTGTTTGGACGCTGCTCGGCAACAAGTACGCTTTTTCAAATTTAGCACAACGCGTGCGTGAGTTCACTGAGGAGCCAGACTTTATGGCTTAGCAAATGACAGTGGGTGATTACACAGAAGCAGTTTAATTGTTCACGCAGCTGAAATAAATGACATTTGATTCGTTAAACGGTGACACAAACACACACGGCACAATGGTGGACCACAGCGTGTGTGTGGCTGTGGCTGTGCTCACCTCTAATCCATTTCTACCTGTGGGACGCGGGGAATTGCCCATGGCTTTTCTGTGCCATGCAGTACCGATCCTACCGAGAAACATATCACCCCCACTTTTGTATTTGACCCAATTTAATCCCCACCTCTGTGTTTCACAGCCCGTCTCCTCGTTCACTACTCGTACCTTCCCTTCATGTACTACACCCGGTAACAAAAAGGAATCCATCAATGTCCTTTATTTAATTTACCTCCGCAGCTCTGAGGGAAAACTATTTTTCTTCTCAGTGTGATTTCAGTTAGTCACAGTTCCCTTTTGAAAATGTCGTTCTGCATGTGGCTTGCTCTAAAAAGTACATCTTATAACATTAGGTCTAATCCAGAGAATTGGACCCAAAAAAACCTAACTCAAGGTCCACTTACTACCTTTTTTCCAGAGCTGTCACCTCTTTTCAGAGTCTTCATCGGCTTCAGCAGACATATATGATAGGACACTGTAACCTCTGTCTCAGTCCAAAAATGGTCTTTATGATGGATTCATTCGGCTCCTGGAAGACAAAAAATGTCATATCGATTTTCAGGTTAAGATGTGCAACAAGAACGTAATTCGTGGTCGGCATTGTTCAAAATAAAAGTGTTTCCAAGGGGTAGAATATTGAAGACAGTCTATATAACTGAACAGCGCCTCCTGAAGCTAACATTTATAATTACAGAGAAATATTCAAACGGACTCAGAAACTCTCTTTTACTCACACTGACCACTACGAGCTACTGGTCATACCAGACCATGTAAGGCAGTAAAACGCAAACCCCCTGTGTATTAAATTCCCGTATCAGCAATGATGAATGTGTATTTTTTCAAAAGTTGTTGTTTTAACATGACCTGAAAGTTTGTTTGTAATTTAGATATTTTTTTTTTTACACAAATATAAACAGAAAAACTATCAGAATCTGATTAGTTTATTTTATGTAGCTGATATATGCACTTTAACGTTAATGCAAAATTCCCATTAAATTTACCTATCATAATTTTAACACAGTGTACTTGAAACAAAAACCCTTGGGTGAACATGTTGTGCACGAAACACCATGACTGCCACTGTTTGACTCAACAGCGTGAGAAAAAGTGAGAAAAACCATTAAGTGTTAACAAGTTTCCTGTCAGAAAGCATGTGTCAATTTAGCGTGGCACAGAACACACATCAGTTCAGAGGGGAGAGAACTCCACCTAAATGATGTTTTTCACTTCCGCAGAACAACATAAGAGTGCTACAGTCCTGAAGAGGCCTCTTTACTTCCCTGTTTCCAAGGACAGTGAAAGCACAAGCAATTAGACTCAAACTGTGGGAGCGAAACTGCCAACCACGGAAAGAACCAAGAAACTAGTTTATGCACAGCCAACTGAACTATTCTGTCAAAAATGGTAACAAATTTGTGCTCTGAACTACAGGTTGGTTTTGTTTTCCTTGCATTTTTGAGGGGTGTCAGCCTTTTACTTAACTTCTCACAGAGTCACCACAAAATGATGTTTATTCCCATCCACTTTGAGTTTTCTTTGCTCCTGCACTGAAGCTAAAATAAACTACAAAACTAAAGGTCTTTGATCCTAAATCTGCAACATTACTCTCAGAAGACAGCAGCAACCTATGTAGTGCCACTCATCGCACATCATTAGAGCAATGAGAAACTTAGAGAAACTAAGTTAGTTACCAAAACTAATAGATATTAAATACAATTTATAATAATATAGATAAAGGCAGGTAGCTATATCTGAATCGTTGTATTTAGGTAATTTCAAACTCTATGTCATGTGACAATCATCTGCTGTTTACATGGTCGAGACTCTTAAGGAGAGAAATGACTTGTAACATTGCATGTTTCTGTGTGTGCTGTTGTCAAGTGTGCATGTTTCTCATACTGTGTCCCTTCTAGTGTTACCATATTCCTGGAAGAGTTGTAAGCACACTGGATTGCATTGCACTGTAAGGTGACTCCGTCTGACAGTTCTGCTGCTCCATATCTGTCGCTATATATGGGAGGCAAAACATTAGAAACCTACATATTTCTTTTTTCAATGGAGTCTACTACAACTGCAACACAAACAACAGCCTCTAAAGTGTACAAATCCACATTAGGACTCAATGTAACAATTATTTTCATATCATTTTGTTTATCGAGTATTTTATTTAATTAATCTTGGACATATTATCTATTTAAAACCCATAAAATTCCTAGAGTCCAAGATGATGTCCTCAATGTCGTGTTTTGTCCAAAATTCTAAAATACTACATTTCTTATAATAATAAAAACAGAGATGGCGACCAATCGTCATCTCATTTGTTGATCAAGACCCAGCATATATTTGGCATTTTGCTTGATAAATATCCTAATCAATCCAACATTCAACATTTCTGCTGGCTAATTGGTTACACTTTAAAATAACCATCATTCATAAATATAAAATGTATTCATTAAACCTTGTTTAACAGTTATCAACTGTAACAAACAGTAAAATGCTCTCTAATATACTCTTTCAACAATTGTAAAGGTTTAGAAACATCAGTTGCAACTTTACAATGGCCATCCAAATAATGTCTAAAAACATTAAACATTACAATACACAGTATGTGTTAACTATTTACAAAGTATTCTAAACATCAGTTTCAACTTTACAATGAGCAATTTTTTAATGGTTTAGAAAGCTTTGTTTGTTAAAGGGGCACTATGTAGTTTTGGGGAGGAGATTCAAACTCAGAATTTATTATAATATACTGTAACTGTACTGTAATATTTACAGTATTAATGATTTAATAATACAAACTCAGTATACTCAAATATGTATTCCTTTAATAAATGAATAAAGGAGCTGTTCTCAGAGGAACATAAGGTCCCCAGAACACTGTTTGAAGCTTGAAAGGTGGCAGGGTCCGCCACATATAAACAAATTATGAAACTGTGTTGTCCTTTAAGGTTCAGTTGTTTTGTTTTTCATTTAGTTTATTGAGTTACAAAGACAAAACGTTTCTTTATTTGACTTATTTAGGCACACAAAAAACAGTCAATGAATATCTTTCTCTTCTAATTAAAATGTCTTCCCCAAAAACTACATCTAGCACCTTTAACAGTAAGAAAAAAAAACATTATTACCTTGAGTCAATTAACTATATATTAGTTACAGTTATTGAGGGATTATTCATTGATTTTCCGCCGATGTTTCTAGACTAACTTCGGCATGATTGGAGCAAGCAGTTCAACTCAACCATAGCTCATATTTGTATCAAGTGATTTATCAAGTTTATCTTATACTGTAACTTCTCACCTGCATGTCTCCAGGTGATGGTTCGTACCCTGTTAAAATAAAGACAAAATGTGAACATTCACCTACAGAACACATGTTGCTGCTTGTGCGCCTGCTGTGCATCGTCAGTTTTTCAGCAGAGTAAAACAGCCGGCCACCACTCGGCAGCACAGAGCTCCTGGACTAGTCGAATAGAACTACAAAAACACAACGTGCTCACGTCACCCTTGACCCCTGGGCGTCACTCTGCGTCGTTTTGCCGGGAATGCGGGACCACGTGCCTCCGGCCGGCTTGCTTGTTCCTCCAATGCGCGATTCATTACTTTTCATTCCGAAGCGAGTAGGGGCAGGGAGTATACTCGCAAGATGGCGGCGCGGTGGGGAGCAGGCGAGGAGACTTTAACTGCGTGCAATATGGATTTTTTCACCATGGATACACTAGACGAGGTGAAGAACACGTCTGTACTTTATCCGCTGGCGTTTAACGCCACTGTTGGCAGTTGTGTGTGTGTTTGTGGGAGCGGGGCAGAGCGTGTTGTGTGTAAGAGCCGCACACTGCGCATGGAAAAGTGACACGTGGATACAGCTGTAGTATCACTAGTTAAACTTATTCTAAAAGTCAGTCAGTGTGTCGTGCTGCCTGCTGCTAAACGACTCCCTGGTCGTTAGTGTTATTAATAATGCATAATGCTTCGTTATGACTGTGCTGGTATTTTGTAGCTGTATGATAACGCTAGCCGGTGAGTCGGGGGTAGCTGGTCCGGCCGGGTAGTTATCCACGCAGTTTTCCTGCCTTTACACCACGAACAGTTCAAACAAGTGTGGTGACAGTTGTGTATTTTTATCGGCACTTGGCCTGACATGTGCACCATTTGTGTGGGAATATCAAGAAGACGCATTTAAGCTTCATCAGTGGGTTAACGTGCAAATGTACTGTGTGTGTCAGAGAGCGAGCTGGTCATCAACTGATTCATTCACACGTGGTAACAAACATTGACAACATGCTAATCAGCTAGCTTTACCGTCGCTGCAGTGTAGATGTATACTTTGTTGTTTAAGGCTGACAATGGTGAAGAGGGCTATACGTCAGTTTGGCTGTGGTGTATTTTGTGGGGCTCCGTGCCAGCGCGTTGCAGTAATGTGTCACCGCTGATGATGCACACAGTGATGAAGCGGTTTTTATATTTAGACGATGACTGCCATCAGTGCAGGTCCACACACCTGTGTGGGTATCCAATCTTACACTGCAGCAGCAGCATCCAAAGTATTCATTCAAACAAACCCTGTGTGTCCACATGTGGTTTAGTCGTGGTGAATCACATGTTGGCTTCTCACACATGCGCAGAAGGGGCAATCAATGCAATCTATGTTCACACCCTAAATCCATAACGTATGTTAATAACCGACTGTAGATGTTTCATGTTAACTGTAAAGATGTGAAGTTAAAGTTGGGATTTGAATGTAGATGTGGACACACAGGAGCAGATGAGAGGGCCCTGCTCAGGTTTGTTGTAGTGCAACACGTGGGCTAGTAGGTAGCCTCCCTGTGGACGGGGTGAGGCGAGGATCAAACATGTCTGCGCACTGTATGTGCATGTGTAGACCGAAACACGTGGGTCACTGTAACACACTACTGCCCTGTGAGGGGAAAGTGCATGATATTATCAGTTGTTTGGTCTTCTAGGGCGACTAGTAGGCCGGACTTACTATAATTATGCATATGATTCAAATTTGAGAGTTTGTTATGCAGCAGTGGAGCCTGCATCACATGGTGTCTAGCACATGTCAACACATTTTATTTGTTAAATTTTGCATTTGTTTATCAACTTGCTTTTGAAATATACATATTTTAACATTGCTCATGTTATCCTTTGAACATTGTGCTTTGGACAGACTCTTTGAATGAAGTTTTGTGGAAAGTGGCAACTTTTATTGATTTAAAATTTGAACCCTTCATGTGTCAAACTGGTTATGATGCTAATGTAAGTGTGTTTCAGATCATAAGATTATGCTTGAAGTATTTGTTTTCATCCTCTTGTTCTTGGAACTCAAACACATGCCCTGCCTCACCCTCCAGGGTGTCCTACTCTGACTCTCATTTTCAAATGTCTGTCCTGAGTTTAGGCTTCCTCCCAGCTCCAATCACCAAATATCTTGGCTGACACTGTCCCAATTTTCACATAACTCATAACTCAACATAATTTTTTACAACATTTTTGCTGGAAATTCTTTGATTTGTAACAGGAAGTCAACTCTGCCTTAAATGGGTTTACATTGTACAACAGGTTTTGCAGCAATTGGTAGAACATCTCGAAGTACTAAGTCAAAGGATGCTTGATTGTTAAGGAAAGGAAGTCTTAATACATCCAAGTTACTCCATATGTCATTCTAGTATCATACTACAAGGATGTTTGCCACCTGGAACAGATCTTTTGACTGAATTCCTTGACCAAAAATTACCTTCACCTCTATAAATGTTTTTTAAAAAACATAATGACAGTAGTTTTAGTACGTTACGGTTTTTGACAAACTACAACATATCAAGCTAAGAAATATTGATTCTTATTATTACTGATAATGACCATGATGATATTAAAAATACTCTTTGGATTTGGTGTACCAGGAGTTTAAATGCTTATTTCTACTAAACCGCTTGGCTTCATCCATTCTGTACTGTGATAATTAAATAGTACTTGCCAGAATTATATGTACTTGTGCATGAAGCAAGTGTTCAGTTTTGTCGTAATTCCTCCAATGTATTTTTCCTCTCTAGACCTCCGTGCTGAGCTCTGAAGAAACTTTAGAGACCCTTCAAAGCTGCTTAGACCCCTCCATCCTTTCTATCTTTGAGGAAGCACCAACAATAGAGGCACGTATTACAGTAATTTGATAGATCTATGATTTGTAAGCATTGTACAGTTGTTTGTTTATCCTCCCTGTTGTGCATGCTTTGACCTAATTCCCATGTTTTTATTTAGACTAAAGGACTGGACGATGAAAGCGAAGCCACGCTGCTAACGGCCCTGACAGAGATACTTGACAATGTGGATGATGAGAACCTGTCCCCATTTGACACACTGCCTGACTCAGACCTGTTGTCAGGTCAGAAGGGCAGGGAACACTCTCCGGTGAGTGCCCCAGCTGTCGTACATAACTCTCAATGTGTCTTGCAGATTTCTACTCTCAACTTGCCCCGTCTGGCCTTTGAGCCCGTGGCAGAACAAGTGAAAGGGGGTGGAAAGGACAACCTACTGACCTCTGGTTCTAAACTTGCGCATTATGCTACAGTCTGCAAACATTTAATGGAATTAATTACATTATGTACTTGTTTCTGTGTTGCCCTCTAGCTCAGGCGATTGCTGTGTCTATCCCGTTCCCCGCCAGAGAAAGACGCACTATTTGGTACAAGACCCTTATCAACTGGAAAGGTAGCTTTTTACTTGTAAGCAAGTAAATAAACGTGTTCCATAAATGGATTTTATGATTTATCTGGATATTTGTTTCCCTGCCTGTATTCAGAGCCTCCCCAGAATAGCGGACTCTCTCCAGAGAAGTGACGGGGAGGAAGAGGAAGATGGCTCACTCAGTCTGAGCCCCCTGGGGAACGATTCATCCCCTGACAATGACCTGCTGGACTTTGAAGGTCTGAGCCTCCCGCTGCCTCTCACCTTCGAGCAGGAGGGTGAGGATGGTGTTTCAGTTAGTCTTGGGGACTTGGTCAGGCACATGCACCCGTACTGTATGGCCATTTGTATGGAGAACGAAGAGGGGGAACAGATGTTGCCTGAAGGAGGCATCTTATTTGAGGTTGTGGACCAGGGGGAAAATGGAGAACCCATCCTGGCCATCCCTAACATGGATCTCCCAGTCTCTCTGCCACGTAAAGAGCAGCCTTCAGAAAATGAGCAGAAAGTTTCAGATGAAGCCGAAGACATGGCCTCTGACAGTTCAGAGCATATAGTAGTTGATGATGAAGATGTAATAGTCACCGAGGCTCCAGTGAAAGTTGCTGCCCCTGTGACGCCAGATTTCTTTTCAGATGTGAAAGATGAGATGATCATGAAGAGACAAAAAGATGAGATTAGAGAGAAAAGCCCCTCCCGGAGAAAAAAGAAAAAGAAATCCAAGGAACAGTGCCAACCCAAGCCTGCCGAGGGAAGGGTCCTTAGGAGTGACAAAGTAAGAAATGCAGCAGAACAATCATTGAAAAGGACAGAAAAAAAGTCAGTCAGAGAAGAGAAGAAACACAAACTCCCAAAGGTTCCTGTTGCTTCAGCACCAGCTTCTTCTTCTGTAAAACCTAAGAAACTAACTCCAAGCCAAACTGAATCAAAAAAAGAAATCATCACTACAACACTATCACCTGAAACAAAAGTGCAAGTTGCCACACCTGTGTCACCCAGACAGGAAGAGGCTCCGTTAACTGCTGGCTTTAAAAGTCAGCCCAGTGCTGTGAGCACCCCACAGCCTGCTGAAATACCCAAACAGCTGGCTCCGACCCCCAAGAAGGTGGAAGACTCATCAGCAGCTCCCTCTACTGTCCTGCCCCCAGTGTCTTCAGAGAGCCCTGCAGCTGCTCCCAGTCCTGTAACACCCCAGGCTACACCACCTGTTAGTGAGCCCCTCCCTCCTGTGGCCCCTGCAGTCTCAGAGCCCAAGCCCAAGTCACTCAGTCTAGCTGAGTACCGGCGACTCCGACAGCAGAAGAAGCCGGCTCCGGTGGAGAAACAAGACAGCAACAACAGCACCAAGTGGCCAAGCCTTCCTGAGCTGCCAAAAGAGCTCCCCCCTATCCCCTGCCTCCCAGACCCCTGCCCAAAGGATCCTCGACGCGCTATTCCCCAGGTGGCGAAAAAGGAAGTGGAGGATGTCAGACCTGCCTGGCAGCCAAGAGGACCGTGTGCGCCACCCACCCCTGAGGCTCTGTTGGTTCCACCAGCCTACATGGTTGCATCATCCAGCAAAGTTTCTGCTGCTGCTCCTGCTCCTAAACCCCAACAAACACCTGAACCTTCTGAACCTTCAAAACCTTCTCCACCTGAGAACCCCTTGGCTCTTCCCCCCAGTTCAGTGAATTTACCCCCACATCAACACATCAGTGCCGTTCCTTGTGTGCCTCAGAGGTCTGGCTCTGCAGCTCCTCCAAAACCCAACACTCAGTGCATTTCATCATCAGATAGGAAATGTTCTCCTGCAATTTCAGGGGAAAGGAATGAAGTTGACGAAAGGCCCCAGTCTCAGCCTGCATCTCCCCAGTCTGTGGAGCTTCCTAAAACCTGTCCCAAAACCACTACAGAGGCGGTCAAACCCCCCGCTGCTACCCTGTGTGCTGCCAGAGCCCTGCAGAAGGTCACTGTTGTTTTATCGAAGGTGCCTGAGGTCACTGCTCCTACCTTGATGGATAATGCCCTCACGTCTGATGTCAAGTCCTCCAAACCCACAGACAATGATACTAGACTAGCCCTTCATCCCTCAGACTCCAAAACCCTGAAGGTAGAACCTGTTGTGCTTGAAACTAAAGAGAAACCCACTACAGCAGTAAAGCCCCAAAAGGCAAAGAGCCCCACGCAGGAGCTGATTGAGGCCTTCACCAGTGAGATAGGTGAGCTTTAAGTTGGTTTCTCTAACATCTTCATTTAGTTCAAGTAAAGGCTGACTGCGAATTAGAATTTTATTTCCATACCATGTCATTTAAGTGAAGAAGTGTGTTGTGGGAGGAAAGAACTAGGAGAGTGTCACTGTTTTGGTACATACAGGTTGTTTCTCAAAGTGTATTCTGTTTCATGTGTTTTTTTTTGTCTTGTAGGTATTGAAGCTGCTGATCTGACCAGCTTGCTGGAGCAGTTTGAGGAAACCCAAGGTAATCAATAATGCTGGATTTGTTTTTGTTTTTTACTGTATTTTGTCTGAAACAAGTGCTCTGTCCGTTCAATGTTTGACAATGTTACACACTCAAGTACTTTTAGTCAGACCTTATTTCCTCCGTGAGGATGGGTGTGCTGGCTAGTAGCTTACTAAGTCACATAGTTGGTTTCGTCATGTCAGGAAGAGGCGTACAGCAGTGCAGTGGTTTAAGTGAGTAGAGGGGCTTTGATTAAGACTTCAGAGGATAGCAAGTGCCCACCTAAAGAGCTTAATAGATCACAACAAACACATTAATGTTGAACATGTGCCATTCCCTCATAGTTTTGACCAACAGAGCTTATACAAGAGCCACCTGAGTTCATAGTCCAACAAAAGAGACCTAAGGAACAAAGATTATCATGCTGTTAATATGAACTTAAAGTTTATCTGATCCTCCTCCAGAGGAGTGTTTTAAATGTTCAAAGATTACAAGGGACTCCTGTAATTGTCAAAATGGCAGGTTTTCACTGAAACGTTCCCCTTTAAGAGCCGGGTGCTGCGGGGGGGCAGAGAAACAGCTTTGTGCTCTTGTCTGCTCAGCTGCTGGAATTCTGCCCTGTCCGCAAATCCATTTAACTCTCGCCCTGCTGTCTTTGTTTGGGCGGATGTACAAGCCCCTAACAAGTGGCTGGACTCCGTGTGCCATTACTCATGTCAGTGGTTATATTGAACCATCATACTGTGCACTATGGCTAATGTAGCTTCCCGTGAAAAATACACAGTGTACTAAAATTAGGAGTGGAACACACACACAATGCATTTACAACTGACAGGCAGTTCATCCTTTGTCGGTCAGGCAGACTTTAACTCAAAACTTTAATTTTCATTTTGTGAGTTGTTTTTTTTGTTTGTTTGTTTCTCTGTCCGATGTTATTACTTGTGCATTTGCACTTATTACCTTGTTCCTTCTCTCCTCAGCCAAAGAGGAGCATTGTGTGCCGGAGGTCTCTGGTAGAGCAGCAGCTGTAGGAAACTCTAGGTGAGTTACCCTACAGCTCTCAAGCTGCTCTGTGTGAGTGGTGAAGTCCTGTTTTTTTTTTTTTTTAAAAAAAGAAAAATCCCTGGGACAGTGATACCGTTTTTTGCTGTGTGAGCGTTTGTGTGTGCGTGTGAAGGTGACACACACCTTTTGCCAAGACCTACCGCAAACCCAGCTTTTTCTTGGCCACAGTGGTGGCTGTATTTATCCAGATTGGCTTGTTTTGTTTTTTGGTCCTACTTGGTTTCACTCTAGTACACCATTTACCAGGTATAAACTTACACACTCTTTGCTCCCTTTGTAGTGTTGAGTTGGCTCCAGAGAAAACGGTTGTGGAGCGTGTGAGAGCTAATGACCTCTCAAGCACTGCAGGTAATTCAGCTTTCTGCCTTTGGCATCAAGATGAATAATTTCAGGAATAAAACAGCAGAGACATTAGATACGGTTGCCAAAAATAGTACGTGATATTGGTTATAATTGGGTTGCTCTTTCTTTCTTTAGCTCTGACTCCTCCAGCCACTCCTCCTCACCAGATGTGGAGACCCCTGGCCCCAGTGGCCCTCCTGGGAAAGAGCAAGGCTGCTGAGGCCTCAAAGTCTAGCCCCTCCAAGGTTATTCAGATAGAGGCCCGGCCTCTGCCTTCAGTCAAGGCCCGCAGCAGACCCACTCCTGCTGCTGCCACTGTTTCCTCTGAAGTGGCATGCATGGACCATGACTATTGCCTCCCTAACAAAAGCACTGGAGACCCAGGCAAGCGCTGGAATGTCAAACAGCAATCTTTTATCACTATTAAACCCATCAAGCCCGCTGCAACCACTACACAAACACCCACTGCTGCCCTGATATCATCTGCTCAGTCTACCACAAATGCTGCGGGTGCAACCAAAACACAGTATGTTCCACTGACGAAGTCCCTGGATCACAGGCCTGAAGGGATGGAGGAAAGCTCAGTTCTGGAGACACCTGATGCTTCACCTGCTCGGGAGGAGACTGAAGTTAAAGAAGCAAGCTCAAGGAGAGGGCCTTTTGGGAGGTCGTACCGCCGACATGGTGCTTCTCGCACACCCAGCCCCAGATCTAGTCCCAAAGAGAGGAGCACAGGCCGGTCAAGAAAAAGATCCCATCGTTCTCCCAGCCCCATGTCCAGCTGTTCAGAGTCAGACTCCCATTCCTCTAGATCTCGGTCTAGATCACACTCTCCATCTAAGAAAAGGTTAGACTGTCAGTCAAGACCATCATCCTCATCATCATATTCTGGGGGTTTCTATTTCCTTTTGTTCATCACTGGAATGTCGTCCTATTTCCTCTCCAGGTATCGTCGCTCTCTCTCTCGGAGTAGCTCCAGCTCCTCATCCTGTTCCTCCTCTGGGTCCTCTCCCTCTGTGTCCCGCTCCCCTCCCAGGAGGAGACGGTACTCGTATTCCTCCTCTCGCTCTGGCTCTTGGAGTTGCTCCAGGTCGCGGTCACGATCCCCTCAGAGACGATCACAGTGGGGTAGCAGCAGAACATTGTACAGGTACAGCATATCATTCATTGTCATTACACGTTTGTTTGTTTTTTATAGCTTTAATTTGACTTTAATTTTCGGTTGAAGAAAAAGACTAAATACTTGTCTTCCTCAGACCCTCATGTAGGCCTGCCTGCGGTCCCAGTGCACAGCCAAATGTGGAAAGGGGGAAGAAATGGAAGGAGAAAGCCATTGTAAGATAATTTTCTGAGTACACAGGTCTCAGAGCAAAATGGTTCAAATACTGTAACTGTGAATCATCTGATGGAATACTTTCTTCTCTCAGGAGGAACGCCGGGTTGTTTACGTTGGTCGAATTCGGGGAACAATGACTCAAAAAGAGCTTAAAGAGCGCTTCTCTTATTTTGGCGAGATTGAAGAATGCACCCTGCACTTTAGAGACCATGGGTAAGAGAGCAAACGACTCGTAACAAACATCAATTCTCTTCATTGTTTGATTTTGTATTAAGGGATTTACTGTTGAAACATTGATAAGGCTATAGTATGAGCATACTGCACTGTCTTTGATCCTTGTTGGTCTTGCACATGACCTCTTAGGCCAAGCTACAGTGCAAAATGAAATTCAGGCTTGTTCATAACTGGGGCCTCCTGGAAACACTCCCAGGTTGCTCTTTTAAAAGCAAGTCACAGTTCAAAACTTTGTACAAGACCTGTCACTATCAAACCTCTGACAAACTGAAATGAATACAAGCCGATGTTTTGCATCTGTCACAGAGACAACTATGGGTTTGTGACTTATTACGACACCAAGGATGCTTTCACGGCCATCGAGAATGGGAGCAAGCTGCGCAAGCCAGATGAGCTTCCATTTGATCTCTGTTTTGGTGGGAGGAGACAGTTCTGCCAGAGCAGTTACGCCGACCTGGGTACGTTTTAATCAACATGCGTTTCTGTAGCTCGTACCCAGAGTGCTGTTTGTCCGTCCAAATGCTATCGACATGGTCTTCAGAACATGGGAGATATTGGCTGCAATTTATTGTGATACAGCGTCCTCAACAGAAGAAAAATGCATCAACTAAAACCAAATACCCCAAAACATGGCATATCACATGACAAGTCTTTGAAGGGATGGCATGCTGTCCTTTTTAAAATGTGTTGTTTAAATGTTTTAATAAAGAGTAAACTCCTCAATTATCAAATGTATGCATTGACACTCGCAACATGTAGTACACTTATTAAAAACACACTTTGGCTTTCATTATCAACTCTTCCATAGCTTGCTAGCAGGGCAGAAGCTACCGTTGAAGAGACTCTGGTCATGTCCTCTGTCTTGATTTTATGAATGTGGAAGTTTTGTTGACCTGACCTGCTTAGATGACATTACTTTTCATGGGGATTTGGACACATGATTTTAGAATTCATAAAATTGTGTTAATAGCTGTGGTTCCAAGAGTGCCATCGGTGTTTTGAAGTTGTTCCAACCCAAATGCTGCTTGTTCTGGTGGCCATGTCCATTTATTTTGCACTGCTGACTTACTATGTCCTTCTCTTTTCAGATTCAAGTAGAGAGTACGATCCATTGCCTGGGAAAGGCAAGTATCATGCACTAGACTTTGACACTTTACTAAAGCAGGCACAGCAGAATCTGAAGAGGTAACAGGAGGCCTGCAGCAGGAAGCAGCTGACACTTACCTCAGAGCCAACGGTTGGCTCCTCACCTGCAACACTGTCTTTACATTTTAGTTGTTGCATTACTTTTGCATAATTTCTTTTGTTTGTTTTCATTTTGTTTCTGCAAGCTAACACCTTCTATTGAAGTGAAGATTTGTAATGAAAGTAGTAAAAGAAAAAAAATGGAATAAGAAAAGTAAAATAATTTTTTAAAAGTTTATTTAAATGTTAAATCAAAGTTAAATTGTATGGAGAAAAGCATTTTTAAAAAGGGGAACGGGAAGAGGAATGGAATTCCCTTACCGGGAGAGATTGTAATACATTTGAATGTACTACACATCTAAATAAAAAAAAATTATTAAAAAAAAACATGAAATCTGTTTATTTTTTCATTCCAACATGCATGTCTGTGTTTGTCATTTTTTTAATCTTCTTTTTGAAAACTAAAGGTATTATTTATAAGCTTTTTTGTAAGACAAGACATGCCTGAACTTTTTTTTGTGGCTTCTGATATAAACATTTAATGGGCACAATGACTTGTCATGAGCAGGAAAAGCACAGGTAAAACTCATTGTGTTAATTGCTTCCATGAAGTGTACCACACAGTCATAACAAGGAGCCAGACTGCAAAATATCAGGGGCCTGGAAGTGGCTCATCTGAGAGGAATGCACTCATTATGAATCTCATTCATTACAGCTGTGCCTCTGCTGCTGTGAACAAGCTGCTCACCATCACTGTCATGGCTTATTGGGAAACTAAAACTGAATAAGGGTTATGTTGTATGTTAGAAACACTTGTTGCTTTTCCTTCTGTGACAGGTCCAAATGTCTGCTGTGAACAAATCTTCTCACATGAAGGAGAAGGGGTTCCTATCATACTGCATGCACCAGCTTTTATTAAGTATAGTACACTGCGCTACTTTGGGATAGTTACTTTATTTATTAGCGCTGGGTAATTAAGCAAAAACACAATTGATATATCCTTGTAATTAGAACAAAGCATGTGTATTCTGCTGATACAGGACACAGGCTCGGATCATAACAGATGAGCAGCACCTCCCCTCTGAATGTGCTGCTGGAGAGCGGCTGCATTCCTAATATGGACTGAATCTCAAGATGTTAGACAGCTGTTGAGATAATTCACACAGTCAATGAAATGAGCGATGTCTGGACTTGTGCTACACGTTTAGGTATTCTGCGAGCATGTTTAATCCTGGCTCCCTCTAAATAAGCAAGATTAATATTGCTCTTAACGTCCCCAAATAAACCTGTCGGAAAATTGTTCCGTTATTGACTTTCATGCAATTAAGTCTTTGTGTAAAAACAAAAGCCGCAATTTGTCTTCACAAGTCAGTCGCCTGTTAGCCGGCAATGTATGGTTCCAAACACAGACCAGTTCACCTCTTATAATAATAGTTACGTGTTGGTGTTCAGCGTTGCGCAGTAAAGATGTCATCTATCTCTTTCCCGTGGTGACATCTTTGTGGTGTTTTGTCACGCAGATCTAGTTTTGACTGGTTTGATCTAGTCCCGTGAGCATGCGCAGTTGGTGTAAACAGGAAGAACCGACGAAAAACCAGGGCAAATCTACCAGAAACAGAGGAAGATGGTCGGACAAAAACGAACGAACGGCTTGTTTTTTCTCATGTATTAACAAACAGAAATGTTGCCCTGTACCGAATGATAATATTTTCGTCAGGCCTTGTTGAAGCAGTCGCTAAATTTCCGACAACTTTGATAGACTCGCTAATACGGTAAGCTAGCTAACGTCAGACAGACAGTGACGATTTACCGTTTTTCCTGCAGGTTTAGCTAATTTGTGGTCTTAACTAACGCGAACGCACATTTGAAAATAACGCGGAACTCTCGGTAATTGGTGGCTTGTTGTTGCACCGAGAGAAATCTCTGACAATGGTTCAAAAAGATAAGACGCTGGAGCCGCCTCCAGTGGACGGTGAGCAGAGCCCCAGCCCAGTCTCCGGAGAGGCTTGTGCCGAGGCCCCTGGCCCGGTGGAACAGTCCGGCATTGCAGTCGAACCGACCGGACACAGAAAATTCATAAGTGGAGTCGTGGAAGGTAACGATGACATTAAAAATAGAGTGAAAACAATCAAATGTGACATGCGACCTGCATTTATGTGCATGCAATCATAAGTAGGTCAACTAAATGCCTCCGTCTTGATTGTTGATGATAACTGTTATCAGTGTGAAATCCAAGTCATCAGGCGAGTGTGCAATTGGAGTGCAATCGGAAGTCAATGGTAAAAGATCGCCTGTAAATCAGGAAGATACAAGGGGCGGGTTAATATATATATATAGGTCATATGGTGAAAGGTAAAACCAGTAATCTGTGCAGATTATAAACCAATATTGATAATTCTTCAAGGTGAGGAATTATTTGCTTGAGTTGTCAATATTGAATGGTTTGGCTTCTGATCAGAATGAGAACAATTAAGACAAAGCACCTACCTTTCATAAAAGGTCTCAAAATGGTTATATTTAGACTTTTTTTCAATGTATGCACAAAATGATTGATTGGTCAATGAAGAGAAGGCGTATCAATCCAGGAAAGAAAAAATAGAAATGTGCATGTCTAAGGGCACTTCCAGCCCAGCCTTCACCTGGGGGAAGATTGTTGTGGCTCTAAAGCAGCTCAACCTACACTGCAGACTGCATTGAGACTGAATGTATTGTTTGCTGCTGCAGGCTTTTATGGTCGGCCATGGACAATGGAGCAGAGGAAAGAGTTGTTCAGAAGGTATGATCAATTATGTTAATTATTCAAGCAAGCATGTTATTGAAATAACATGAGTAATACAGCTATATGATGTTTGAGCTGTTATACTGAGTTTGCACAACATTGCATTTCACAGGCAGCAGAAATGGGGACTGAATACATACCTTTATGCACCCAAAGATGACTACAAGCACAGAATGTTCTGGAGAGAGCTGTACTCAGTGGAAGAAGCAGGTGACTATACAGAACATCTCTTTGGATCAGCTTGCTTGGGGCAAGGAAAATGAATAATACCTAGTTATCTGGGTTAAAAGAGACAATCTGCCTAAAAGGGATTTTTAGATAAGTTGTTATAAATGCACAAATAATGCATTCAGAGAGTGACTTTCCCTAATTATCTCCTAGAACAACTCATGACTTTAATCGCTGCTGCTAAGGAGCATGGGATAGAGTTCATCTATGCCATTTCCCCCGGGCTGGACATCACCTTCTCCAATCAGAAAGAGGTTTCTGCACTCAAGAGGAAACTTGATCAGGTATTGCAGCATATTGTATGAGAGTAGTATAAACAAAGCGTTGATTCAAGGTTTCCATGTATCTCTTTGACATTAGATCTCCACTATATTGGACTTCTAACCCCTTTATCTCCCCCCCAGGTTACTCACTTTGGCTGCAAGTCATTTGCCTTACTTTTTGATGATATTGACCACAACATGTGCCCAGCTGACAAGGAGGTGTTCAGTTCATTTGCACACGCTCAGGTTTCCATTACCAACGAAATCTACCAGTACCTTGGAGAGCCTGAAACCTTCCTCTTCTGTCCCACAGGTACTTCAAGTCTGTCTGAATCCTTTGTGCATGTTACACAATTGTTTAATCTTGTTTATTCATAATGTTTTCTGTTTTCTTTCCCTGACAACCAGAGTACTGCGGAACATTCTGCTACCCAAATGTCCCTCAGTCTCCTTACCTCCACACAGTAGGAGAGAAGCTGCTGCCTGGTATCGACGTGTTATGGACAGGTGAGTCCAACACAGTTTCCTGTCAACTGACCAACACCATTCGTACAGGTAAATATACTGTGATACTTGCCTGAATAATTAATTGGGATGTGTTTTCTTTTCTGCAGGCCCCAAGGTGGTGTCCAAAGATATCACAGTGGAGTCTATTGAGGAAGTGTCAAAAATCCTAAGAAGAGCCCCGGTGATCTGGGACAACATTCACGCCAATGATTATGACCAGAAGAGGCTTTTCTTGGGTCCATACAAAGGCCGCTCCACAGAGCTCATCCCCAGGCTGAAGGGAGTTCTCACCAACCCAAATTGCGAGTTTGAGTCCAACTTTGTGGCGATCCACACCCTGGCCACCTGGTATAAGTCTAATATGAATGGGGTGCGCAAGGATGTGGTAATGAGTAAGTATGATCCCACATTTTACTCATTTGGAATGTTTAACTGGGGAAACATTGTGAGCTCATGTGGTACTGCAGGTCATTGATGAATTCTTCTGTGTTTGTGTCTCCATCTTGCCCTTTACCAGCTGATGGTGAGGACAGCACAGTGTCCATCCAGATCAAGTTAGAGAATGAGGGCAGTGATGAAGAACTAGAGACCGACATGCTCTACAGCCCACAGCTGGCTCTAAAACTGGCTCTCACAGAATGGCTCGGGGAGTTTTGTGTTCCTCATCAGTACAACAGTAAGATCACTTCCATTACCTTATCATATCTGTATGCTAATGGATTTTCTAGCAGTGACACTTGGATTACACCCACAGTGTTGGCATGAGGAGCCTAAAACGGTAATTTTATGACTGAAGCACATGATGCAGTGAGGCTCAACTCTGTCTTTCAGGCCGACAGGTGCCTCAGAGTGGTGCCAAAAGCACAGCCATCGATGTGTCATCCATGGCTGCTCCCTCTCTCTGCTCTTCCACAACAGTCACAACTGTGTTCCAGCAGCCCATAATGTCTCCAGCCATGCCACCTCTGTGTCTGGATCCGCTTGCACACCCCTTGGCAAAAATACCTCAGGAGGAAGAGGAGGTGAGCAGTAGCACTTGAAAGATTGGAAAGAATAGTGAATGCTTCTTCTAGATACCAAGTCCTGAAACGATTTAGAATATATTGAAATATTACTCCTTCATTCAATATTTTTTTCAGCTTTCAGCTCACATTCTGTGCCTAATTGTTTCTGTGTGGTTTGTTACAATACAGAACAAAAACCGTCTTTCTTTTTCCATTTGTTTCTTGGAGAGTTAAGTATCTGTCTATGGTTCTACACGTATTTTTGCACTGTCCCTGTGCAGGTGGAGGTGGAGAAGAAGGATTCAGATGAAGAGCCCATGGAGATGGTGGTTGAGAAGATGGTGGATGAGCCAGAAGCAGAGGCTGACCCAGAGGAGAAGCATGATGGTCCTGTCTTAGCTGACAAGATGGCTGAAGACCTGAAGCCCATGGATACAGACAAGGAGAGTCTGGCAGAGTCAAAGTCCCCTGAAGAGTCTATTCAGGAGGACTCTGGGAGCGATATCGCCCCTATGCAGACGGATGATCAGCTCAAACAGGTGGCGCAAACATTTGTAAGTTACTTTTTTCCAACTTTAAAATGAAAGCAAAAACAAGTTAGGCTTCCCTACAGAGTTTGAGTTGATTATTGTTGACGTGTGTCCTCAGGATGTGTTTGTGCCTGGGCCCAATGAGAAGCCCCTGTTCACAGCAGAGCCCCTCACAGTTGATGACCTGAGCTTGCTGGCAGAGCTCTTCTACCTGCCTTATGAACATGGAAACAAGGCTGTGCAGATGTTAAAGGAGTTCAACTGGTTGAGAGCTAACAGCAGCGTCGTCAGTGTCAACTGCAAGAGAAAGGAGACTGAGAAGGTGGGGTCATTGTTCCAATTAACACACAAGATGAGAGAAAGAGGTCTATCTGAGGAATCTAGTTAATTATTAACTGTACCTGCATGTGATAAGTGTTGGTTGTTGAAAACAAAATGGTGGATGTGTACTACCCATACTGTCCATTGGGTGGTGTGGTTATGAAAGGAGATAGAGTGAGCTTGCACCACTGAGCATTATGGTCTATGTATCTGTGTGAACCACAGCTTCCCTTATTCAGACATCTGCTTCGTTTAACATGAACACAGTGTAAATAATAACATGTGTCAGCATTGTGTCTTATTGGGACATGTGAATGAAAGACAGCCATTGTAAAAAATAAAACATGTACTGTTCCAGCTATGATTTTGTAAAAATTCCCTCTGTACAAAAAGACCCTTTACAAACCAAAAAGGTTACATGTTGCCCCTTTCCAACAATATTGCCTGCAGGTAGAAGAATGGCAGTCAAGGGCAGAGAAGTTCGAGGAGATGTGCTGTTCAGTCATCCAGATGTTCACGCGTCTGTCCAATTCAGCCAACCGCACCATCCTCTACGACCTCTACCCTTACATCTGGGACATCAAGAGCATCATTTCTATGGTCAAGTCTTTTGTCCAGTGGCTAGGTATGTCTGAATGGAACCATAAGGCGCTTAGACTTAGAGAGCAGTAGCATAGCCGTAGTGTGAGCAAGTCTGGTAGTCCTGACGTTTGTTGTTCACAGAAACACATTTATGCAAAAATCATTCAATCACCTTAAGACTATATTTAAGAAAGTACTCCCATGATTGATTATTTAGCTGCATGGAGTATGTTGTAGTCCAGTGCTATTTAGTTTAATTAGGCAAATTTCTAATTATTTCACGCATCTTGCACAGTTTGTTTAACAGTTGGTAGAATTACTGATCAAATACCTACAGAAATAAGGCTCTAGAGATCTTGACCACCACCTGTAAACAAGGTGAGAATCTGAGTAGTGGCCCAATGTTTAACTGATGAGTTATTTAAACATCAGCTTAGCACAAATCAGGTCAGATGCATCAGCTCTCAATATTCATGATTCAATGAATTGCTCTTGTTTCACACATGTTTATTGTTTCCTTTTTTTTTCATTCGACTGAATGCCGCTTGCACTGCTAGCATCCTCCTTATTTACTCCATAACAAGCGACTCCATCTTGGTGGTATCTAAACTGGGCCTCTTGTGGCAAACGTCCCAGCAGGGTTACTGCTGCTTGCTGTGTATCCAGTAACATCACTGCTGCATTCCCACACGGACACACTTGCTTCCATCTCTCTGTCTGTGGGGATGGGAGCCAGGGGGAAGTCCCCATCCCCCCTTCCTCCATGCCCTAGCGCGCACGCGAGCTTGGAGAGCAAGTTGACTGACTGATTGTTGAAGGCCATTCTGGTGCATAGATATCTGAAACAGTCTGTTTTTTCAGCTGGATTTAACATGCCCATATAAACACATTACAGGAAGTCCTTTTGTTGTTGCCTCACTGAGTAGTCTCTAAAATGAGGCTGTTGGTTGATTTTAACCCTCTGAATCATTTGCTCAACCTGTATTGGGGTGGGATCCATCATTTTCTATAAGAAAGGATTTTCTTTCTCTCTTTTTCTCCTACTTTCTCCCTCTCTCTTTACCTCCCACTTTCTTTCATTCTTTATTCTTTCCGATGGTGCACTATGATGCAGTTTGAGCGATATTCAGCCTTGTTATAACACCTCCATCTGTTTTTTGGAGTGTTCTTTTGCATAGTCTGAAGCACCAGCATGGCCTGTAGGTTACCCCCTGTAACCCAGTTTCATTCGCAGGTTTCTGTCTTGTCCGGCTATATGGTAAAGCTGAGGATTCTCGCCCACAGTACACAGCAGGCAGCATACCCACACTGGCAAAGCCACATGAAAATACCACACTACTGGTTTAATGCACCAGATAATGATTGCAGCCACTGTAGCAACACTGAGGAAATCGAGTGCCCCATACTCATCCTCTTAATAACTGCAGTGTCATTAAGTGTCTAACTGTTGACTTCTGCTGTTGCTATTAGCAGGTTGTTATATGCATCCCTGTGTTTTCCCCTCAATAGAAGCTGTGCAGCCGGCAATTAGTCACAACCTCCCTGGTTATTGTACTGAGAACACTTACTAATAACTATTTTCTACTGTTTTCTCCCTTCACTGTGTACAGATGGAAGAATCCACAGTACAAGTTTCTACTGCTTTTGGATCGACAGTGGCCGATGTATGCACAGTGCTGCCGTTATGCCTCTTTCTTTTGTTCGTGTTTGAAACAGATTTATGTAATTCTTTTCATTCATGAGCTAGATTAATAACTGTAAAAGACTGATTTGGACGAAAGGAAGCAGCCCTCCGGATGAAGTCACATTTTGCGCAGCGATTTAGCATCAAATCCTAAGTTTTAACTCCCAAATTTCTCTCTTTGGCAGCATCTCTAACTTGTTTTTTTGTTTCTGTCAGTAGGCCTATAGAAATGGCTCAGATCAGCCTGATGCACCTACTCAAGGGAATTCACACTTGGCTTTAAAATTTTAATCACAGCACATGATTGTCATCCTACTCAGGGATATTTCTCACTTGGTAGTTAGGATGAGTGTGCTCACATACGGGACCACGCAAGAAAAAGACTTGCATGGTTTTTGCTGTTTTTTTCTGACAAAAACTGTGATTGTGTTAAAACAGTGCAGTCTGATTTGATTATTCAGGATGAAGTCAACCATTAAAATCATCCTTTTGACTATTTTGAGGTTCTTAATTTGAGTATACAAGTTCAGAGTTCCTCCCGTGGGTGCATCTGTGCACTGTGTTGTGCCATCTCTTCAGAGGAATTGTTTTAGGTATCAGGGTGAGGTTAATACTGTATGTAAAGCAGTGTTAGGCATCCTTCCCGCGCGCTGCATTTGTCTGGTCACATGACAGGGCTTCTCGTCAACCAGGGTTCGACTTTGTTAGCAGCAACGCGACTGTATACAGACTCTAAGAGCCCTGCGTGCTTACTATATAGTGCCCCTATATGCGCTATCCCTGCGGCGATTTCATCTGTGGTCTGTGGCTTTTAACAGTAAGCTAAGAGGCCCTTAACTCAGGGAATCTACCTTCTTGTCCTGTCTTCCTGGTTTGATGACTAATGCTCCTCAATCATGTGACGAGGCAGATAAGATGAGAATGTGACTTCACACGGGGTGCTAAGATGAGTGGGGTGACAGCAGCTGAAGCTTACGTTCGTAGTCCATAGACAGATGGGGTTTGGTTCTGATGGTCAGTGTAATATTTAGAAAGTCCGTCAGCTGAACTGCACTTAAGTCTGTTCTCCCTTCAGTTATCGGAGTACGTGCGTTCCACTACATGAAAGAACTTATTCTTTCTTTAAGATCTGCATACCATTAATGTGGAGCAGTTTGACATTGTTGTATTGACACAGGATTTACGTTTTTGTTTTTTTAGTAAGCAAAATCTTGGACCTGATTTCTCCTTAAAAACTTGTAAGCTTTAGTTGCTCGAGCCCCATTTTATCATAAATTTTTCAATATTTTTTTTTAAATATAATGTATCTATTCCAAATTAGGTCCGTTTTTATGATTTAATATTAAAACAAAATTAATTTATTACATGGATTATGCTAATAGATACGTATGACCCCCTTCCTCCCCATTTTCCCACACGCTTCATCTGTGTCAGAGAGCCCCATCCTGTGGTAACAATGTCCGCTTGGCTCTGCTCCTAACAGGGTGTCGTAGTCAGTCCTCAGCACAATTCCTTAGAGGAGACCAAGAGCCCTGGGCCTTTAGGGGAGGTCTAGCAGGAGAGTTCCAGGTATCTAATGCACTGAATTTACAGCAATCAAATGAAAAAAAAAGAGTGTTGTTAGCAACGAAGACAATGGTAAAATATGCTTAGGTATGAAGGGCTTTGGTCTGTCGAAGGTGAGCTGATTGTAGTGAGTCCATAGCATCCAGTCTCCATCCCCTTCACTTGTTCTCCAAAGACATTCATGTCATTGTATTACTTTGAGTATTGTCAGTCTGTGGGAGGGGAATGGGTGACCTGAAACCCATCATGACAAAAAGAGCTTACAGCCAGTGTTTGGCATGGCATTATCTGATTGATTAATTTGAATTTCTTTCAGCAACTGCCCAAGGAGATGCTGCTTTTCCCTAGCGCACGCAGCGCACGCGAGCATGGCTAGGTTTTATTTTCATGACATCTCATTTCTTTGCAGGAAAGCACAGCGCACAAAACCAGTCTTTTGCAAGCGCACGCACAAGCATCGCAGCGCACGCGAGAACGCACGCATGTTTGCATCGGGAAAACTCCAGGATCAAACATAGCTTTCCAGCCAAAAGTATTCTCTCCAACATTAGAGAGTTGCAGGACTCATATTAGCAACTGATATTGAACGACTCAGTTTGCTCACATTTTGAATTTGCCACTTTGGGTTTTTTCTCCTGGAGTTCTCTCTGCCTCTGTGCGCAAGCATCATTATTTTTCTCAACAGGAGGGTCCTGCGCAGCGAAATATTGCGATGTCTTACAAAAGGGAAAGGAGCATCTCCTTCAGCCAGTAAAACCTTAGTCAGACCAAAATACCATCCTTGTTTTATTATATTTGAAAGGCAAATATGTATGTGCTTGTTGCGCCATGTTCCTTTATAACAAAAATGAGACAGATGTGACAATTGCTCTCGTTGTCCACTGTCGGATCAATAAGGAATGTGGTTTCATAAGATTTTTGGGGGGGGATAATATTTGTCATCCCAAAGCACTTTGCTTTCTATGATAGTTCCTTTTGGTCTGATAGTGGCTCAACTGCAGCAAATGCACGGTGAGGCAGTCTGCCACAGCAGCAGCACCACCGGGTCTCAGTGAAACTAAAACAGTTTGTTTTGATACCCACAGAGATTGTTGCCAATAGAAGGGGCAAACGATCTTTTCTACCAACCTCCACCTTCAATGCCAACCTCCAAACTCTATTCCATAAGGCCGTACTTTCCCAAAGATGAGGTAAGATCTTTATGTGTTTTGTCATGCCCTTGTGTACCTTACTTTTTTCCAGAACTCAAGTATCTGGTCCATGAGCACGAACATTTACTAAGTATTCATCTTAAATGTCGTAAATTATGTTAGCCAGTTGCTTGTGTGTATTCCCAGAACAACTGGCCTAGTTTCAACTGTGAATGCAGTGCGTTTAAAATGCCAGCTGCTCTGTACATCCGCAGATTTATGTGCCGAATGTAAAGACAGCTTTCAAAATTGTGTATTTCCAAAGTTTTATTTAAGCACACTGACATTCTTTGTGGCATTTTCTGTGCCTAGCTTTGGCTTTTATGTCCAGTGTTAAGGGAAGCATAATTGGTTGAGTTAATTTGGGTTTTAAAACTCATCCACTACAATAATAGCTGTACGTGTCTTTCTGTCTGCAGGCTGCAGTTTATAAAATCTGTAAAGAAATGTACTGTGAAGGACTGGAGGACATTCCTTTCTCTGATGATGATCCAGACCTCATAGGGGACAGGTATTTGTCCACAGTCAGCCCAGACAAAAGACTGGACTGCAGTTTTTCTCCCCTGCAGTGCAAATCCAAAATGGCTGACAAAATCCTCACTGTTTGTTCACAGGTTAGTCGGTGGTCTTCTGACACTGAGTTCAGAGTATGGCTTTGTGCTGGAGGATGATGAAGGGATTTGCGGTTATGCTCTCGGTACCGTGGATGTCAAGCCCTTTATCAAGAAATGCGAGTTGAGCTGGAATCCCTTCATGCAGGAAAAGTACATCAAACCTGACTGTCAGAAGGACCTCACAGAGGCTGAGGTAGGATCGTAATCCATGTCATTTAATCCACTGTCCTAAAATCTGTGTTGGACGGGGCACAGTACAGAATTTCACTGCACCATTTGTTTCTGTTGTCCCTGTAGAAGATGATGCTGAGTTTCCATGAAGAGGAGGAGGGCCTTCCAGACTCTTTCCTCTCCAACTTCCCCTCTCTGATCAAGGTCGACATTCACGGCAAGGTCACTGACCCCAGTGTGGCCAAAAGCATGATGGGATGTCTTCTATCTTCTCTCAAGGCTAACGGTAGGTGGCAGCGGTGGTTACTACAGAAAAAACACATTGTATTGTTGTTAGTCATTTAGGTAAAAGGGTGTCTGAAGATTCATCTCTGACGAAGATGTAAATCAGTAGACAGCTGTGTCTCTAGAGTCGAAAACAAGTAGGCTCACTGATCTTATCTACATGTAATCTGAAAATGAGCAAACCGAAGCTAGGTCTGAGTTGAGTTTTAAGACATAGTTTATCCACGTCATGGGAAAATGCATCACTTCGGGATTAGGACCTTATGCGTACACTTCATATATAAATACTTTGGCCTTATTTAGCATCCATGCACCAATTAGAGTATGAACCGAGGGTCACAAAAATAGCACAAGCTTACTGATTGTCAGGAAGATCATTTATAAGGATTTTTTTGTTGGCTCGGTTGTCATACGTTTTTGTCTGTCTTTTCCAGGGTCTCTTGGTGCATTCTGTAAGGTTCGTCAGACTGACAAGAGAATGTTGGACTTCTATAGTAAGCTGGGATGCTTTGAAGTGGCCAAAATGGAGGGCTTTCCCAAAGACATCATCATTATGGGACGCAGCCTATGAAGAACCATCCTTCAACAATAACAGACAGAGAGAGGGAGATAGCAATTCAACGTGGCTCAAACATGTTTGCTACCTTCATGAGAACAACTTCCATGATGACTTTATACTACATCACCATCTGGGCTAGCCCCGGGAAACCTCTTTTTAGGATTTGTGTACAGAAGCACAGCAGACACACACACAGGTTCCTTGCGCTGCCCTTAGATGTTGTGGCTCTGTTGGATTTAGCAGATCTAAAGCTAAAAGGCAGTGGATGATCTGTAGTCAGATGATTTGAGCCAACATGGAAGAGTGGCACTCCAGCACTTATTTCTGGGGTCCCACAACTCATATATATACCTCCAGGAGGCGGGAAGTAATAACTCCATAAGCCTTTTTTTCTGATTTAATCCTGTAGCCATTACATGGATTTTGCCCGCATGTCCTAATGCAAAGTGTCTGTATCTGAAATGGAGGCAGAGCTGTGAAATGAGGGCGGCCTGTATCTCAGGTCTTACCAGCCGTACGTCCTGCTTTCCCAGCTTAAACAGAGAAATAACACAGCTGTCGACATAAGTAGGACACCTTTGTGCAGGATGTGAGGTGCTATGTGAGCGTTTGCCTTTCATCATCACATCATGGTATTTCCAGTCACTCCACAATGGACTCAGAAAGAGGCCTTTTATGGTGGCGCAGTTCTAACAAAAAATGATGTGAAATGCCTAGTCTGTGCAAACGAAAAAAATGGGTGGGAAATTGTAGGTCTTGGGTTTGTGAAACTCTTAAATATAAGATGGTCACAAACCAGCAAAGGAAAAGTATTTGTTGAAGACTCTGCCAGGAGGTCTTCAGAGTTTCCATTCAAGTACTAGTAGACATTTGGAATGCAAAAGAAAAGCTTCCACAAGTTTACAAACCTGGTTCTAAACCTAGCACTTCGCTTGTGCCCATTTTGTTTGCTTTTTCTTTTTTTATAAATCTGTAGTGTTTTTTTTCTTTTCTTTTTTTGCTCATCCCCCTTTAAGCTATTGCCTTTCAGTTCATTGCCTTTCGTATTTTAGGTTTATATTGCAGACCCTCGCGTCTTCTGTGTCATGGTTTTCTAACACCATTCAGACACAGCAAGAGGAGGGTCATTTTGGACATTGGCCTTGTTGTTGTTCCAATTCCAGAGATTTAGCCCGACATTGACAGTCCACATGTCCTAGTTTTGCCATAACAGATCCCAGACTCCAGCACAGAACTCCCTCAGCTGACGGAGTGGGGCGTGTCTGTCAGAGAAATCTCAGACAGGCTTGTTAAGTTATGTCTTACGAACGTTTGTTAGTTTGAATACATTAGTTAAAATGAATAGGATTCCTAAAGACGTGGGAGTCTCAGCCCTCCCACTGTTCCAAAGCTGCTTAGTTTTTTATTAACCACTAATTCCAAACCTGACATGCAAAGCAGCAGGTAATCTGGGCTACATTCAAGAGATGTGCTGTGCTAAAAAGTTATATCTTGCTTTATCATTGTTAATAGAAAAGAAATTGTTTACATCTGTCATGTTGCATCCCTCCCTGCTTTGCTTCAACGTTGCACAAATGAATGTGTTCTAAGTTGAGCGCTCTTTAGTTTCAGAGAGGTTGTTAATCCTGTCACCAAAGTGACTCCCACGCTGTTGAAGTGTAGTGGTGGGGGCTTGGAGCAGAAATTCCTCTGCCTTTTCCTATCTGTCCATTGAATGTTTTATATTCTGACACTTTTCCCATTTGTTTTTGTAAATGTATATAGTTATGAAAAGAGAAAGTACTTGGACTTATTGATGGGAGTGTTCTGTTCTGGTTACACAAGGATCATCAGTTGTTCTTCAGTAGCTGCCTGCCAGTGTGATGTCTGGATACTGTGTACATTCATAATGTGCATGAGGTGTATTGGATTTGCCGTGGCGGTCATTAGAGAAACCTCATCTCGTGCTACATAGAGGAAGAAGCATGCCGTTCACCTCTATGAGCATAATACTGTAGTTGGTGGACAGTCTGTAAGCACTGTCAATCATCAAGTGTTATTATTTTGTATACCGTTATAGAAACTAGCAAAATTCTGGCCTTGTTACAACACCCTGTCTTCTATGGCCACTGTACCTGGCTGTGTTTCGACAAGGTGTGAAACTCACCAACAGTTCTTCTGTCCGTGTTTGGAAGTAACCACAGAATTGTCACGCTTGTGTTAAATGGTTCATTTTGCAATTTGTGGATGCTGGAGCCTTCTCCTCTGCCAACCATGTTTGATAGAAATGGGCTCTGACTGAGAGAAAGGGCTCCAATTGTACATTTTGATTATCTGGTTTTAGGGTTGGGGGGGTATTTCATTGACAGTTTACCATGTAAAATTTGTATGTAAGATACATAAGATTAAAAATTAATAAACCATAATAAGTTAACTTTGTTGATTTGTGTCATTTGTGTTGTTTTTTTTAGCCTGTCCTGATTAAAGAGACAAAAATGTCCAATGTCTACCCTGAATTAAGCTATGTCTGTTTTTTTGTAAATATAAGGACAGATGAGTCTGTAAACAGAAAAATTACATCTATACAATGTATGAGTCTATTTCTATTTCTTACCTTTTTATTATATTGTTTATTTTTTACTATTATTGTTTATTGCAATATTACTGTCCTTTGCCTGCTGGGACAAAGAAACTTCCCAATTTGCGGAACAAATACAGGAATTCTGATTCTGAAAGCTGCACGGCTAACTATGCTGATAGTGGCTACATCTAGCAGCATGTAGCAGTTACCCTGGTGATATGCCCTATTTGTCAATTCCTACATATTGCACCTTTAATATCCCCATTAGTGTCCAGTATGTGGTGTTGTTTGCTGCCCTTATTAAAAGTCCATCTAAATATCTTTAAATAATTAAACATACATTTAAATATGTTTAATAATTCAACAGAAATTAAAATATTTTAAATAATTCAACATGTATTTTTGATGTTTTGAATAATCAAACATAAATTCTCCTGACATTTATTATTCAGAATAATCTATGTACACCTGCTTCTTAGAGAGAGCTTAATTTTTCTATGATGTATTGTTGTGTTGTGTTTGTGTTGTTAATTGTATAAGATTCTTTGTCATTATATACACGTTAATAAATGCTGAGCGGCTAATTTTACTTTAAATTTCAAACATTGCTTTGAAACACTTTGTTCCCTTTACATTAGAAACGTAAAAGACAGGTGTTTGCTGTAACAGTATCATCTTTTATTCTACTCCTTATTTATTTATTTATTTATTTATTTATTTATTTATTTATTTAATGTATTCGTTTATCTAGTTATACTGACTTTACTGCTGCTTTTAAGTTAGTTGTTTTCATTGGATTTATCAGGGAGCGACTCACAGGATCGTGTGCTGGTCGAGCACATCCGCCGGAGAGAGAGCGAACATCAACGAGCCAGAGGCGCACAGTGATGACGTCTCCGGCACGCTCATAGCTCGCGACGCGCTTGTTATTCTTCGCGCTGGGTTCATTTGGCCATAAAGTGTGTACAGCATCCTCGGATATAGGTCTTCGACAAAATGTCTTTCAACGACGACGAATCCTCAGAGGTCGGGCTGGCCGGCCAGTCCAAGCTGGAGAGCTTCCTGTTCAGTAAGGAGCATTTTAACAGTTTATCCGCTCGGCTCAGGTGGCGCACACGTGGGTCTCCTCTGTGATGTGCTTCGGTATTTTTTTAAAAAAAATCACCCTGCATGTTTCTGTACCAGCAGAAAGTGAGGCATTTCACATAAAACGTTAAATATTGTCCTGGGTTTTGTCTTCCAGGCTGCGAGCTGTCCTCCAAGGTTCCTTTCTACACTTTCCAGGGAGATGAGGAGGAGGACCTGGAGCACTTCCTTGAACTCAGAACAGTATGTACAATTGCAACAGGCGATGTGCATCAAGCATCCAAGAATGTGAAATCATAGTTTTGGCATCGTCATTTCACTGTGTGATGACAGTGAGGATACCTGAACCAACTGTTGTGGTTTCCTCAGGTTTGCCTGGGAGAGGGTGCCAAGGAGGAGAGTAACGTGGTGGAGGTGACGGCCATGAACCACCAGGGAAAGACCACCTCAGTGCCCATCGCCCACCTCCACATGAGCTGTCTGCCCATGGTACGGTGCAGTGAAGTCCTACGTGCAGGTTAATGTGAAACGCATAGATGAAAAGAGATGTATCTCAGCTTCTACCTTCTCCTCCTCAGGTCAGTCTGGGGGAGTTTGAGCTGAAAGCTCCAGTGACCATCAGGCTGAAGGCCGGGACCGGACCAGTCACCGTCAGCGGGTTGCACCTCATAGGTAACATTCAATATATTTTTGATTTAGAAGAAACTGAGAGACTGATAAGCGCTTTTAAAGTTATTAGACAGGTCACTGCAGTCGCACCTGCTGCATCATGGTGGACCAACCTGACTCAGAGCTTGATATGACCCAAGAGAAAAAGACTTGGGACTTGCTTGAGACTTGAAACGAATGACTTTAGCCGCATGTTTTCTGGGTATGCTGCTTTAGAGCTGAAATAATTAAAGAAGCACTGTGTTGTTTTGGGGAATAAGTCTCAATCAGAAATGAAGGATCTTGAGCTCTGAATTTTTTTTCATGCCTAAACAAACTTCTGAAAAAAGTGAAAAGTGGCTGTAATAGTGAAGTTTGTAATTTGACTTTATATATTAGTCATTTAACAACACCAGGGTTATAGAAAGAAACAAAATCCCTCTGTGCTACATATGAGGAAAACATTAAAAAAATATATAATAATAAAAAAGAGTCAGGTTTCATTTGGTTGCTGGAAATGATTGAAAAGCGAGAGATTTAATGTAGTGTTAAATGCTTGGATTTTAGCTGAGGTGCTTGAAATGATTGCTTAGCTTTCATAATAAATTGATAAGTGACTGCATAGAAAGAATTATGTGTGTTTTTATTCAGTTTCTCTTGAACTTCACCTATCTGCATGAAAAGTTAAATGAGCCTCAGGGCAGTAGAATGTTAAATTTCTTTTCTGAATAAAACCCAAAGACCTTTGACACTTTTTAAAAGAAAACATATTAAAAAGAAAAGGTGAAATGTACCTTTTTCAATGCCGAAGGGAACAGACTTTCCCTTTTACACTTAGCAACGAGTTTGTGCAGCTGAATTTTACCGACTGTGCGTGAGGTCAGCTGAGGGGGCAGATTAAATAAAGCCGCCTGTCTAATGAAATGTAATACCAGGATTCAATTTATGAACGTCGTCTTCTGTTCGTGCGCAGCCTCACAGGTCGAGGAGTCAGATCTCTCTGATGAGGATGACGATGACGACGATATGGAGGAGGAGGAGATCAGCCCCATTAAGCCAGCGAAGAAGAAGCAGAAGCAGTAGGCGGCGGAGGTCACCGATGGGTTTTTTTGGAATGGCCTCACTTAAGAAATAACACAGAATTTTTTTGTACCAGACAGACACATTTTACAAATTTAGTACTTCTTCCACACGGCCAAGTGAGCGCTCAGTGTGGTGGCAGCTGAACACGCTGTAGGAGGAAGGAACACCATGACTCCACTCGTCAGTTTCTCACTGATGGTCGAGGCATCCACTTATAGAAGAACTGTTTTTGCTATTAAATGCTCCCCGGTGTTTTATACTGTGTACGTTCAGTCACCACTGACATGGGTTTATTGAACCGGTGGTGGAAATCGTGTCTTTTCCCACCAGTTGATTCAGGTATTGTTTGGAGATTCTGTTAAAAACCTTGTGTGTGTGTGCGTGTGTGTGTGCGCGCGCTGTCGGACCAGAACAAAGGATTTCCAGATTAATTGATTAATCTGAGCGGTGCAATCAGATGATACACACACACACACACACACACACACACACACACACACACACACACACACACAGTTTTATTAAAGGCTCGTCGGTGCACAGGAGGATCTCCACTTGCAGTTGTTTGTAGTTGCAGAATACTGTTTTCTATGTGACATGTCAATCATAAATGTGAAGATTTTGTATGTATAATGAATGCATCAAGAAAAGTTTGTGTTTTCATTTATCTCTCGTTTTAATTTATACAGAGAAAACCGTCAAGTTCAGCCTTTTTTTTTTGCCTCTATTAAGTTAAGTGCCTTCTTTGAGAGACACACAGGACAGAAGGTAGTTTGTAATGTAAACACATGGTGGTTTTATTAATATATTGTGCTTTTTTTTAACAGAACACTTTTTAAAGATACTCTACAATCCCAAATAACACAATATTCTCAATAATAAAGAGAGTTATAACTCCTTCAACCATTTTACCCAAACGTGCTCTAGCTGCGATATACATTAATATACATTACAAGCTAAACTAAGGTGATGTGATAGTGCAGCTATTCATCCACAGGATCTTGCATAATAAGCTCATTCATAAAGTGTAAGAAAGCATCCACATCTTATTAAAACGGTGCCATTTGTTTTGTAATTTCTAGTTCCACACTGCAGGGTGTTGCCTCAGTCCACTGACTGGAGGTCAGCTCTATTTAAAAGAAACTGCACACTCAAACTTTGCTTGTGACACAGAAATCTGTTGGTTTGTGAAGTTGTCCAGTGTTTAAACACATTTACAACCACTGTACCTGAACACTGTTTTGACTTCCAGTGAGTGTTAATTTATATTACTTTACAACTATTTATAATTAAACAATAAAATCAAATTTTTGACAACAGTTCGACACCGACACTCAAATCTTCACTTTGTGTGTGTGCTTTCATCCAGTTGTGACTGACAGTGACCTGGCACGATGAAGCAACTCAGACAGAACAAAAACTACAAAAATCTCCTCAATGAAACAAGAAGTGTGCAAACGTTTGTGTTCTTGCTCACAGTAAGATGCTTGTTGAGAAAAAACGGTTGTACAGGCCAGGACTGTCACGATAGCAGATTTGCCCTACGCGATTATCGTGGCCGAACAAATTCAGGACAATGTCCTGTCAGTATTTACAGAGATAAGGAAAAGTCGGTCCAGTTCATGTTTACCTTTGTTTACCATGTCTCTAGTTTCTTTTTTGGCAAATAAATTACACGCAAAATAAAAGCATCGAGAGGCGGAACAGAGTCTCAACGACAACCGTAAGATCGAGTACAGAAACACTTTTCAAACGCATTTATATAAACTGATAAAAGACCCAGAGGGCAAGACATCTGCACGGGATGATGCACACAGTGTTGTCATGTGTGTATTAATGACACTATGTTTCATTATCACTGTCAGAATGTTGTGACTCCCCTACTTCAGGCTGTAAAAAAAAAAAGACTAATAAAGAATAATAAGTCATAGAGAAGCTAAAGAGCCGGGGGTTAGAAGAGTGATTAAATAAAGATGCTTCCCCCGGTAAGCAGCGCTACCTAATGGTGACTGGTGCCGTGTGAGAGGCCTGTCCGAGCCACCGGTGATGAATAAGTCTCAGGCTGAAGGGTTGGCAGTAGATAGTGTGGTAGCAGCGGGAGCTTTATGAAGGGCAGGTGTGGCTGTATCGGGTGACATCATCTGCATATACATAAACACCGCAATCCCACCTGCGCTGAGCAAACACCCTTGTTGATTGTATGACAGCTTCACCTGCAGATTGCCAGTCTGCAGCCTCTTGTCCAGGTAGAAAGACTGCGTTACATCTGAGCTGACATAGAAATCACTCTGATCACTCCTCTGATAATCAACCTGTTTATCCAACAGCGTCGTCAAGGGATGGAGAACAGTTACCTGCAGTCACAGCTCACCTGCGTGGAATCACCTCAACTCTCGTCTCTGCACTGTGACACCGCGGGACAGGAGAGGAGGGGAGAAGTCGAGAGAAGGGGGAGAGAATGCTAAATAAGCCACGCCGCTGAGTGCCAGATGTCCACAAGAGGAGGGACACCAGGGCGGCTTTTGTCCTAACAAATAAGACATGCCAGGCGCTGCCTTGGAAACATGATAAATGACCACCTGTGTGATGCCCTTGGTTGGCAGCCGTCTGATAACACAGAGATGAGGAGGACAGGAGTGCTTTCACTGGCATTATTAGGGTGTTGGAAGCAAAGCCACCTCTTTCTCTCTCTCTCTCTCTCTCTCTCTCTCTCTCTCTCTCTCTCTCTCTCTCTCTCTCTTTCTCTCTCTCTCTCTCTCCCCCTCTTCCTCGGAGTGGAAGAGACAAAATGAGCAGTCACCTCAGATGACATCCATTACCTGCTCTAAGATTTTCTGAGGCGCCTTCGCAGATCTGATCTCAGGTCGGGAGGTGGACTCGCTGAATTTCACATCACCGGAGGGAAAGAGAAAAAAAAACCTCAGAGGGGGCTCACGTGACCGGTAGCAAATCAACGTGCGGCGATCCCTCCAACTAATTAATGTCACCTTGACTCGGAGCAGGTGCTGCTGCTTCTTATTTTCTGAGTCATAAAGCACATCCGACTGGTGTGTGCTGAGTGGGAGTTTTGTGAACCTTTATGCCACTTTTATTGGGTATAAAGGTTTTATGGTCCGGCGTCTGTGTGGTGCGCTACATCCTCACCTTCACGTAGAGGTTATACAGCCGCGTCCAGAGCAGCGCTTGTGCCTGCAGCGTAGGCAAACAGCTTCTCCAGGATAGCACGGAGAAGCTTGTTGTGGTTTGCTGTAGCTGTCTCACGGAAGGAGTTCATCTTGTCCTATGGCGTGTCCAGGGAATGGCCCATGATTGGCCAACGGTGATCTGCCCATTCAGAGGTGTGACCTGAGTTTAACAACGCCTGTTGGACGAAGATGAACTTTTGTCCCAGAGAGGCAGCAACGCTCCGCAGCAGCAGCGTCCAGCCCGCCAAAAACTGAGAATCAGTGTAAGCAGTGGCAGACTCTCAGCTGTGTTAGTATGGACGGAGTTTCCAGGACTGACAAGTGAAGCCGATACAAGTGCCTTAAACCTGCATTCTTTCTAAAGGCCAGCAGGGGGCGACTCCACTGGTTTCAAATAGAGGTCTGATTGTGTGTAAGCTTATGAGGAAATTACCGTACTTCTCACTTGATTTATGACCTCAGCAAACCGTTTCTGGATGAGTTCATGATCTCAGTCGCTGCTTTCAGGTTCAATACAGAACGATGTTCATTTTGTAAGTTATGGTTCCATGTAGAGTGAAACTGGTAATAAAGTATGGTGAGCTTTAGGGTGTGACTGCTTTGTGATTGATGGGCTACGACGGCGCACCCTTGGGCTCTCAGTCAGATCTAATTGGTATCCTCCCCAGCTACTCCCTCTAGTCTAAACATGGTCACCCCTGGCTTTAAAAAAAAACAAGATGGCAACGGCTGAATGGGAAAATCAAGGCTGTGAAATGGTAGTCAACAAACCAGTGGGTTTGGAAACAATGTTGTGGACGCCCATGTTTGCTTCCTAATCAGGGCATGTAGCATGTAGCAAATGTGACCTCGGAGTACAGGATGTGTAATGGTATTGTGGAGTATTTGAGTTTGTACGTTGACAGAATGGGTGTTATTTACAATATCACAAATAGGCATTTAATAATACAATGACAATACTCGGAAACTCAGGCTGCCCAAGAGGCTGGGGTGAAAAAAAATGGAAACAGCACCAGTACACAGAAAGTTTCCTGGCATATAGGGCAGCCTATTTTATCTAAGGAATGGTAAATTGATGCTATTCCAGTGTGTGTGTGTGTGTGTGTGTGTGTGTGTGTGTGTGTGTGTGTGTGTGTGTGTGTGTGTGTGTGTGTGTGTTTGTGTGAGTGTGTGTGTGCCACTGCAGACTAAAATGCAAGACAGTCCTGTGTCAACTGTCTCTCTGCTGAAACTCTTCTGCAAATCATTTTTGCCCTTGATTGGAGGCCTATGTATGCTGCACCAACACACAGATCTTTGGCACCTTTTATGTCAAATCATATTTATCTATTATGGTGCAGACAGAGAAAGCAGTTATCTATTTCTTTGTACGGTTAAATTCCTATTTGTCTGTCTCTGTGGCGCAGAGGACATTATCTTCTTACAGTCGTCACAATTCTCCAAACAGCTTGTGAAACATTCAACTTTCTATTTATGCTTTGACAACTGACAGTGACTGTGGCCACAGCACCTGTAGGTGCCGACAAAAGTATATTTCTTTATCTGGAAAAGAGATGGCTTCATTAATTTCAATACATTAAGCGAGGGCTTAGAACTGCTGATCTGGGGAACTATGAGAGATGAGTGTGCAGTGTATGGATGAGTGGTTTTTAATTTTGGATTGGGCTTTAATACAAATTAGAAAGTACCGTGAAGTAGAGAGTAATCAAGTAACTACAGAACAGTCCGTCAGTGCCAGAGGTTGGCTCGTCATTAACATGGCCGGTGCTGAGTCACTGGTTTGTACGTAGCTCGTTCAATTACTGGAGGTGATGCAGCGCTGTGGTCGGTATGGTTGACCCTCCTGTTGAAAAGAGCACCTGACCTGCACTGCTCAAGAACAGTTTTCAAAAAACAACCAAAAGTCACACAAATCGGCAGCGCGGAGTGTAATGTACGGACCCTGCTGAGCTTGGAGTTTCTGGGCTCACCTGAAATGACATCCGTCTCGGTTGAGGCCATAGTTCAGGTGGAAGGCGGCGTCAAAAATGTTTTCAGTGTAGAGCAGCTGCTGGGTGGAGTAATGCCCCCCCCCTTCTTCCATACACACACACACACACACACACACACACATAAACAACATCTCACTGTTCAAAACACTTCCTGTTCATACCAACTGAGTGAGTCCATCCAGATATGTGTGGTGGTTGCCAGGGAAGTGTCGTCTGTAGCTGCAGCTGTCCGCCGGTTCTCTGGCCTGGTGTGAGGCAGGACGACAGTAAACAACTTCTTCGATAAGGTCGACTCGTAGGAAATGCTGTGATCCCAGCGCAGGAGCATCAATGTCAAAGCAGCTGAGGTTCATTGTTAAGGCCTCTGCAGGGAAGACTAAAGATTATGGCGTACCTCTAACGAGTGTAGCCTTTTAACGTTAACCCTAGCCCGTCCTAACCCAGGAAAATAATCAGTAATAAGTATACATAACAGGATACCTATGTCAGTTTTCCCTGGTATCTGATCTAGTACCAGTGGTTTAATGTGTACCCAGTTGGCTGTATTAGTGACTTCTGATTGTCTGATCAAAAACAGGGGTGCCTAAACTACAAATGGTACCAGGACCCAAAGCTCCCTTAGCTGACTGACTAACTGATAACTTCAAGAGTAAATCATGTCATTTTATGAGCATTTTTTAACCTGACAAAAATAATAAATAAATAATAGAATAAAACAGAATTTATTATAATTCTTCAATTCATTTTCATTCAGTAGAATCTAGGGGCCCAGATTGAAAATAATGGTGGACTGACTTTGGCCCGCAGGCCTCACTTATGGCAGCCCTTGTCTAACCTGTTCACAGTCCAGACTTATAGCTTTGCCTCCCCCATATACTTTAAATATAGGCTGCTCCATACCTCAAATAATAGCTATACTTAGCTGTCATCTGGCAGCTCTTTACCAAGACATAGTCTTCAACCCTGACATAAGAAAATCTGCCCACATTTGGATGCAAAGAAGGAAAAAAGTACACATCAAATCATCATTTTCTACATGCTTACATATGTTGCCCATTTCCCTCATTGATTCGAAGGCCTTGAGTCTCCGTATTAAGCACAAGTGTTACAGTAATGGTGAGGGTTTTGGAAAGTACAATAGTTGTAAACACACCAGTAAAACAGAAAGAGAAATTACGTCCCTATATTAAACCGGATGGAGGCAATGTTGGGGAGTTTCTAGCGCCTGCATGTGCAGCGACTGCTTCGCACAGAAAGCTGACAGGGGGATTTTGACTGTTTCTGTGTTTTCTGTTTGCCACTGCTTCCCTCTGCTCTCGCTCCATTCAGACGCTCTGTTGAGTTTTATCCGCCCCAAAGCCACGCAAAAGCCGGACAACGTGGCAGGCGCGCACGCTCAGCTTCTACCAAGTGCCACTTAAAGCACTTAATCTGAGCCGTTGCGCAGACCTTACTTTGGTAAATACCTGGCTGCCGGAAACAACTTCCTGTTTGCTGGCTCGTCATCGTGAGCAGACAGTAAATCTCTCTTTCACTTTCTCCCTCTCTCTTTCTCTTTCTCTCTCCATGCAGACACACACACACGCACAGATTAACCCCTCAATTGTGCAAAAATGTCATATATACCTCATGAAGACTACTTAATTCATCTTGGCATAATTTAGGTACAGTCACTATGTAGTTTCTCCTGCTCCTCTAGAGACAGGAAGTGGGGTCAAATTTAAATACTCTTTTTTATATACAGTCAGTACAATCCTCTAGAATGTTCTAGAAGAGTAAAGCTGTGAAAATCTGAATAATAAAGCGAATAACCATAAACTCAAGTTTCTACTTGTGAGTGCAGTACTAGAGAAAATGTATTTCATTATCTGACCCTTAAATGTGTCACTCTTGGATTAGACCAAAGTTACTGTGGCAACGGCTGAAGCACTTTGTCTTCTCATTTGAAAACTGGCCTTTTCATCCTGCCAGCCGTGCTCATGTATACAGCTCACAGTTCCACGTGCACGCTTTCGCAGACACACACCCTTCCTGGCTTTGCTTATTTCATTTGCTGTATACATATTGTTTTAGAGTTGCCTGCTTCCCCTCAGCTTAAACTCGACAGTGGGACTGGTTTATGTTACAACTATTTCCACCAGTGAAAAAATAGACCTGGAGATCAATACACATCGGCCACGGCTCTCTGATGTTCTTGCACTGTGTGTTTGTGTGTGTGTGTGCATGTGTGTTCACTGCTATCCTGGATTGGAGTTTTGGCACTGATTTCAAAGGCCTTATCAGATGAAGGTTAGTATTCTGCGTGCTTGATGAATGGCTGCTCTGTATGCATTATGCTGTATATGTCCAGGTTCCTGTCAGTGTTACTGGGAGGTCTGCTAAGACGACGTCTGTGTGTGTGTGTGTGTGTGTGTGTGTGTGTGTGTGTGTGTGTGTGTGTGTGTGTGTGTGTGTGTGTGTGTGTGTGGACAAATAGCCGCTCATTAAATCCATACGCTATATGGCTTAATGCTGGCATGTCAGCCACCTATCACCGCTGAACTGACGGGACGGTTACGCAAGCTGCAGGCTGCAAGCTGTGCAAATGTATTGGGACTATGTCAATAATATTCAGCAAAGGCCTGTGTTGGGGAGGATAAAACTCCACCCTCAGATTCTCTTCAGCTGCTATATATCACCAGTATGTGATGTTAAGTGCATTCCAGGAGTTATTCTGCGTTCAAGTGTTTTCATACGTCCAGTATCTCTCTGAAACTTTCTTTATTTTTCGATACTCACTTTCACTTTATTGATGCTGTTTGATTAGTTAAAGGTGCGATATGTAAGAAATTTAGGTTGACATGTTAAAAAAAACTGTGCTTTACAGAGGTGAAGAAATAATAGTTTTGACATTAAGACATTTATGCATCGCAGAGGTATCTCCTTGAGTTAACATGCTAACCAGCTAGCCCCATCTCGCTTAGCGTCCTAAACAACAGCATTCCCTCAGCGCTCCAAGCTCCCAGTCCAGACCCGCTAGCTGCCTGGCTAACTGTGCTAACCAGCTAAGAGCAGATACATTAAGCCAGTCAGTTAGCTGCAAGTGGCCAATTTGTAAGTGTTGCGTCTTTAAATAAGCCTTTTTCTTCCTTTCAAAATGACTGACACCTAAATCAGAGCTGTTCTAAGGACTTTTTCTTCAAGGCCTGATGGTTGTCTTTAAAATATCACTGTTTGAGCAGCAGTGGCTCTTTGACTGTGATGCAAAAGTTGCAGAGCTTTTACCGACATCTTAGGAAGCAAGTATCAATATTTCATCAAACTTAAATATAGTCTAAGATAAGATGAAAAACTGCTGGGCAAGAAAATGTGTGAGAGGCAGAAAGAGACAGTGCCCGCTGCACCTCCAACAGTACCTCCAGTCACCGGATAAAGCACACAAACAACAGCTGCACAACAGCTGACAGTTCCCCATGCATTGGAAACACACACACACACACACACACACACACACACACACACACACACACACACACACACACACACACACTACAGGCTACAGCTCGTCCTGTAGGCAGGGGCGTGTTGTACTGTTATATGCATATACAGCTCAAACACACCTGCCACAACAGAGCACAGCTGTCAAGTGCATCACCCTTTACCCTGTATGTAACCTCACCGAGGTCTCTCTCTCTCTCTCAGACACACACACACATACACAAGGGGCCTACCACTGCACATATATGAGGAAACACACAATAACTGGCTAATTATGCGCTGACACCTGAGCACACATTCGCTCATACAACAGGATTTGACTTGCACCAAGCCTGCACACGAGGCACCACAAACCAGACACACACAGAGCTGGGCACCCCTTTTCAAGCTTAATGTTTGTGCCAATACGTGCTAAGATTGATTATTAATAATACTGTGTCTGCGTAATGGCCTGACATACAATTTTGCTGAGTAGATCTTTCAAAACCTAAATTTTCTCTTTTTAATAAAAACAGAAAACTATTTTCAGACTGAATTCTGTCATTTCCAACATCTAAAATCCTTAGTTTTTATGTTTTTGGCGTCAAAAACATCACAGTTGATGTAAAAACTCTTGCTTTGAATGAAATTATTTATAGGGATTAAATTAATGGTATGGCCTCCTTCAGGATATCTACTGTATGTTTTATTAATACCACGCGCGCGCGCGCACACACACACACACACACACACACAGAAGGAACTGTGCTCAAGGGGAATGCTAATAGGCTTACACACACACACACACTCTCACTAAACAATAAATGTCAGATTCATGCCACACTCTTACTAAACCTCAGCTCCTCCTACTGCTCGGCCTGCATTAGCTAAAGGGGGCCGGGTTCTGTGGAGAGCAGAAATCATACATTTCAGTATTCACTCTCTTGAATTTAAATGATGAATAAAAAAATCAAGCTGGACAAAAGAAAAGAGAGAACAAAACAGGAGGGCAGGACATTTTATAACCCATAAATAAGTGATGCACCTCACTTCCCCCCTCCAACCCGTTCCCCTCTCCTCCCTCTCAGCCCTCCACTCCGCCCCTCACCGTCTCGCTGATGGTGGGGTGGGAGGGTGATGAAAGCAGCGTGAGTGACAGATAAGTAGATGACTATGCTGTCCCAGCCCTCATTAAAACTCTGCGCTTATATCATCCGCTCTCACCCTCCTCCTCCTCCTCTTCCACATCCAGCCCCGGCAAATGATACCCCGGGAGAGGAAGAGACAGAGGCGAGGGGAGTGGAGGGGAGGGGAGGGAGGCGCTGCTCATCAGTTATTCCTGTTCTCTGACCTAACTTGACAACAAGCTCCAATAATGAGACAAAGAGGGATGAGACGGAGATTTTGCCCGAAACCAGGATGTTGACAAGGAAGTGAACTGTCCTAAATTGGCAGATAATGGGCCTGCTGTGGTCCGGTCTGGAACAAATCATCATCCAAACCCTCCTCCGCTGTGTTCGGAGATTCCTCCTCTTAAACATGTGCTCACCCAGTGTCTCATTTTTCCATTTAACCTATGAGCAGATCGTGGGCGAGTTTGCAGGGTGGGATGCACTGCAATAATGGCTCGTTTTTTCTTTTTCCTGTTTTTTTTTTTTTTTTACAGGAAGCCCTGACATTTCAACTGCAACCCAGGGAGTCAAACTGTAAAACCTCAGTCTGAACAAATGTGCTTCTCAGTACAAACAGAGCACCAACTATAATCAAACATGAGGGTAAAAATAACAAATCTGTCACTGGATAAGAGCTGTTAAAATACAACACGAAAGGTAAATTAATATGCTCCTTTATTCAACATTTTCCACTGATTTTGGTTTATTCATAATCTTGTATAAAAATTCATTAAAAACCTGACAAGCGTTTGTAGTCCAGTGTGTTTCTAAAGCCACATGGACTTTGGAGTGCATGGAGAGGCTCCCTGCATGCTTTCAGCCGCAAACAGGAAATAATCAAGACCTAGGAACTTGCAAGTATAATAAGAGCGTGTTAACAGTCTTTTTAGGCACTGAAGTCTCTGGAGTCCCGCGTCAGGACTCGGGATGAAGGATATGTTGTTGCTTTAGTTCACTGCTTGAATGGGTTTAAGACTACGTTATTCACATTAGCACTTCCAGTCGAATTGAAACAGAAAATAAATACAAGTTCAAACGTGTGTCGTCAAATTAGAGCGTTACAACTGTCACTGATTCAGGAAGTAAACAGGGCTACCACAGCTAACAGGACATGGTTTCCCAAAATGGGGTCAAGTACATTTCAGAATAACGACATCGTGAAAGGCGTGTTGGAGACACAAATATATCTTTGAATCGAAGGGGAAGGGAACAAAAAGCAAACATGGAAATTCTGAGGCCAATTCTGATTTAATACAACGGAACAAAACGCTGATTGTGGTTTATTACTTGGTCCCGTAATGCTTGGTTGAAGGCTGGCTGTACAGCCCGTAGAAGTCAGGGTGCCTGGCTGTCTGTGAGGCTTCCATCAGCCCCCTCAAGGGAAAATGCTGCAGTGGCTGGCTCGCAGACAGCGGGGCGTGTGGGGGAAACTCCTGAGAGGTCATTGAGGGGAAGGAGTCCGACGCTGGGTACGGAGGCCGGGCACGAGCAGCGGGGGCCCCGGAGCAGCAGCAGTTATTCAGAGTGCACATCAGTACTTTCCTCCCTTCAAACATGGCTTGTTGCGAGGCACCTCCACTGGGGAAGTGGGAGGGGGGGAATATGGTCCCTGAGTGGTGGCTGGAGCTGGACCCTAGACCCACCATGTGATGGGCTGAAGGGTCAAGGAGCCGGCTGTGGCCGGGGCCAGCGTGAGGATTCTGGGAGAGACCGTCAGAGGAATACATGGATGAAGCACGATGGCTCTGGTCAGCTAGAAAGGGCTTTTTGCTGCTGTAGAGCAACGGTGGAGGATCGTGGGAGGCGGAGTTTGCTGTGTTACTATCCAAGAAAGCCATGCCGTATTTCCTCTTCTGTAGTCCTGAACTCGTGCCCATGTGGGAGCCAGCAGAGTTGCTGTGAGACTGCACAATCTCAAGAATGGGCGCCTCATTGAACGGCTCTGAGGAAGGGAAATAGTGACAAAGAAAAAGATAATAGTTACATCTCAGTTAAACTGTTGTTAAACATCTTAAAATACAGTTTTTGCTCATCCTAATTAAGCGATTGCGATTTTTTTCATACCCTCGAGCATTTTCCGCAGGTTCTTTTCTCGCGTTGAGAGTTCGGATAGCAAGTGATGAGAGTGTAGTTGGCCCACTCTGAGTGGAGGGATGGCACTAGTCAGGTGTGAGTTTGACCTTAGAAAAGAAATACATGTGTTATAAAGAGACAGACACGCATAAATACTGTGGACCAGATTCAATAAGTGTCTTGCACCCTTGGTGGAGAAGCATTTTGCAGTACAATACACACAACAGTAGGGCTGGGCGATAAATCGGCAAAATCGATTAATTCGAGTTTTTGGTTTAGGACGATTTTTAAAAAATGAAAATCGATTTTTTATTTAACTCGCTCCACCGCCGCTCCTCATGGGCTCCCGTAGTTCATAGTGAGCTCCGCCGCCCGCATTTACTTTCCACAGAGAAACAAACAACATGCAGTGAGCAAAGATCTCATTCCTAAAAAAAGGCACAGTGTCATTAGTAGCTTGGTTTTGTGGCGTCGGACCTCGAACAAACCACGGTCCACTGCAAAGTTTGTTTAAAAGCTGTTGCAACTAAAGGCAGCGGAACGACACATTTATTTAAGCATCTCAAACAGACGCAAGTATCACAGTGTTGTTGTTGACTACGAGAAGACCGCTGCAGCCCACAAACACCCGCTGTAAAGCAGCTGACATTGGCGGAATCATTTAATCATTGTGTCCCGTATGAGAAGAAAGCGGCCCGATGGAAAGCTTTTACGGACGCAGCCACGTTGAATATCGCTTCAGACATGCTGCTCGTATATACAGTGGAGCCGGAGGTTCATCCACATGCTGAAAATGTTCGACCCCAGGTTTGTGTTACGGAGCCACAACGGGGCATGATGTCTCAAGCCAGAGGAAGCAGACAGGCTTGTTTTCCTGGCCAAAAATGTGTAAAACAGACAGCCAGCACACACCTCATGTCCTGTACATCTACCAACATGTCATGTTTACTATGCAGCATGCAGATGTTTAATTTTGTTTACATATCTTCAGGGATATAAAATACTTTTTGTAAACAAAGGCAGATTTTACAAAATAAAATATTTCATTAAAGTAATGTTAACACTTTATCAATACCAATATGAGAAACTCATCTGTTTTTATAATAGCAAGCAATCTGACATGTTAAATGTATGTTTACAAAAGCATTTTATCAAATAGGGACACATTCTTTGGATGCACTTTTATCTATTTTTTCAAGTGAGTTTGAATCTGCAATGTTTACAATGGCAGGGTAAATTTGTTGTAAATCATAGCATTAAAATGAAAGCAATGCTTTTGATTATTTCTTTGTAATTTTGAAGTTTGTTCTTGAGAAGAAAAAAAAATCGATTAAAATCGTAAATCAAGTTTGGTGTGAAAAAATCGGAGATTCAATTTTTAGGCCATATCGTCCAGCCCTACACAACAGTGACATATAAACCTCTCCTTATTAGAGTAGGATTATGCGTATAACAGGAATGGAACGTGTGGTTAATTCCACATTCTTCTTTATTTAGTCATGTTCTCCCCAATTTGCAAAGGTAACTTTTGCATTGACAATTCTCTGGTTTTAAAACACAGGTGAAATATTCAAAATGTAACTGCAGTTAGGTAGATCATATACATTTTTTGAATGCTTAATGACAGCAGAATAAGAATCAGTGCATCATGGGGCGTGCATGAAAGCCAGGGTTTCCACTAGTGCGGTACAAAAATACATACCCTCGCGCAAGACCAATGGCCCTATAATGTGAGCCTATAATGTGTGTAATGTGTATTCTTTTGGAAAGTCAAGAGAAAGACAGATATAGAGAGAGCGCGTGTGACGGTGAGAATGAAGTCAGCAGTAACGTTATAGCGCCGAATGCTAAAACCCCTCAAAACCAAAGCCAAGTTCCTGTTCCTTGCTTGCCTGCTAATTTAAGTACAATGGGTTAGCCCTGAAGTTAGCCACAATTTAGGCTTAGGCTTACTTATAGGTTGGCCACACAGGATGCTTGTTTAGTGTGTGGCTTCTGTGTTGCTAAGCTGCTGCTGCTCACCCGCGTGTTTGTGCTAACATAGGTAGCGTTGCTGCTGCAGCACGGCTCTTGCCTGCCCGATCTGTTTACATGGAGTTTGACTTTGATAGTTAACACTAAATATTAAGATAACTCGATTTTCCTTTTCCCCCCTTTTAAAGAGCGAGAAAGCGTGAGAGGGAAAGAGAGGGAGGGTGGGAAAGAGAGAAAAAAGAGTGTACAGAAAGAAAAACTACAGTTTACCTGTTGTGTGTATTCTCTTCTATATATACAGATATTATAACTGTAGATAATGGGACGGCGCTCATGACGCGGTAAAAATAAGAGAGACTCTGAATCTCTTGATGAAGCGACGCAGCAGCCGCGCTAGACACGCATCTGAGAACTCATGCATCCAGTGGGGCCGGTCTAACCTGTTAACGTAGGTGCTGAAATGAAAAGCTAGAGGTAACGCCACACAGCAGTGCATCCAGTGTGCACAGCCCGTTACGGTGGACTGACCTCAAAGGCGGACTAGCTATTCTCATTTAAGCAACAAGCCACTAAACACCAAATACAATCATCAAACACTGAGGTGAATCAGAAAAGAAATATAAATGCTCACCTGTCCATTAGCAGCTGATAAGGTTTTGTGTTCTGAAAAAAACAACAAGGCACACAAGTCACTCAGTATTCATCTGCCTTTTAACATCTCACTATCAGCTACTCTGAGGAGAATGGAAGACAACGGGCCTGCTGTGGCCTTTCAGTGCACACTGTGTATACTGTCAAACACTTTCAGTTGGTGTATCTTTAAGTGTGTTTCCATTGCTGCACAGACTTAATCGAATGTGGGAGACATGGAAAGAGAGGTGCAGATCTGTACCTTCATGAAGTTAATGCTCTCTGATCTTTGGAAGAACGTTTGCACTGAGCTCAGGAGTTTCTCTGCTTGCTGCCGCCTCTCGTTGAGCTGCAGAACCTGCTGGGAGTTTTTCCTCACGTACACGGTGAAAGTGTTCTCCAGCATCTGCACGGTTTCGGCCTGGTTAGCTTCGAGCAGCGCGTGCATCCTCTGGTACTGGGCTCTCACACGCTCCTTCAGTTCAGACACTGCGTCCTGTGGAGAGGGGACACATGCACAAGGACAATTACAGCCACCTATTTTACAAGTCAGGTTTTAGCAATGGAGAGTAGAAGAAAATGACAATAGTTATATATATAATGTCTTTGATGGCTCTGGAGGAGCTTTCATCTTGTCAAAATTCAAGCCGCATCTGTTTTAACATGTCAGTCTGTTTGACTTTCTTAAGTATGAAAAAGTCCAAATTCTCCTGATTCCTGCTTCTTAAATTTTTACTTCACCAATTGTTCACATTAAAGTGTGTTTTACAGGTCTTGGGGAGTAGCTTTTGCCTTTTGTGCCTCCAGTGATGTCACTCAGTGGTTTTGAAGTTTCTGAGAAGCCAGCCACTGGTCTAGCAATGCACTCCTATAACACTGTGGCATTTGTTATTGACAGACAAATCAAAATTGATACAGCAGAACCAGAGATATCACCGTTTCTGTTCTAGTGTTCTTCATTTTCAAAACGTGGAGCCTACAGTACCCAAAATGCAACTTAGCCACTGTGTGAAATCACTGCAGCAATTGATGAGATTACGTGCAGCTTCCTCTAGAGCCACAAAAGGCTTTATACTATTTATTTTACATATGCAGTAGCATTACCCTTTCAATGTGAATATTTTCTGGTTTCTTTACTCCTCTGTGACAGTAAACTTAATATCTTTGGGTCGTGGACAAAACAAGACATTTGAGGACATCAAGTTGGGCAATGATAAAATAATCAACAATGAAAATAATTGTTAGTTGCAGCCATAATCACAATACACTTTTGATTTCCTCAAGTTTGACCATTCTGTCTTCAATAGATCTCTCTTGAATCCCCCGAAAAGGAATATTGAATTCCTGGTGCTCCAATTATAGCTAACAACATTGCCTGGTTTATGGATAACTGTAATTCATTAACATGAGCATTTGAACTACATAAATCACCTTTAGCACCATTCAGCAGAATTCAAAACCTTGGACTGAAAAAAGGAGCATGCATCGACAAATAGTAGTGAATTGATGCGAAGTACATTTTTTCTAACTTCATTTTGTGGAATCTATCACTTTCTTTTTCAGGACTGAATTCAGAAAGTCATTTGTAAAATGAATTTTCCCCCCTAATGCACTATCCGTTCAGAGCCAGAGATAAATTACATTTTCTTTTCATTTTCCAGCAGCGAACAAAGGTACAGGGTCATTTCATTATGGCACAGTGTAGACAGAATTACAGCACAAAAACCCCCACGTGATGACAAAGAGCTGTGCTGACAAAGTTCAGAATGTAAGTATACACGATGTTTGTGTCGTACTGCACCTTCATCAGCGTCTTGTTTGACTCCAGCTTGGTGAGCTGCTCGTCGATGTTCTGAACACGACCTTCAAGTCTGTCTTGCTGCCTCATTAGCATGGCCTGTGGAGAGATGACATGCGAGAGATGGATTAGACAGATGGACCACGACACAATACACTGAGAAAAAAATAAATATATAACTGCGCACTGTGTGTTAAAACTCAGGGCTCTGCTATGACCTCAGCGAACCTGGGTGCTTTTCATTAGTCACTAAGACAACCTCCTCCACAATCCTGATGAGACGGAGGAAACAACAGCTGCCAGCGACTACCACATGCATTTATCCATTAGGGGAGCAGCAGCAAAGGCAAGAACGATTGCACAAATCCATCTCTGATTGTTTCTAAGTTTATCAGCGACCGTGCTACAGCAAGTGAAGTCCATTGTTGGGACCAGCCTACCTCCTCTGTGGGCTGAATCAGCTGGTAAAAAGAGCCAGTAAACATAATCCTTCTCCATTTACTGCAGGAGAAGGAAATCAATCTGCAGTCACAGGCTGACAGCTAACTGGGAACTGGGGAGGGCAGGTACGCTTTTTAATGAACTGTTTCTGCATGGGAAAAGGCACCATGCCCAAATAAGAGGGAACCCGCTGTCATGGCAACAAAGCCTTGTGTATGTATTTATATGTGGAAGCTAATGTGTATGTGAGGGAGCAGGGGGGGAGAAAGGAGCGGGGGTGTCTCTCTCTACCCCTCTCTGCTTTCTCATTTTGCCACATGCATTGCTCCCATTGTTTGCATTGGCCTCTGTGTCAGTGACAGATTGTCATGTCTGTGTGCATAACGCCAGGGTCGGCTCTCTCCCTCCGCATGGGTGTGCATGCAAGAAAAGGGAACGGCAGGAAAGGCAAAGTGCTGTGGGGCTCTGCTTGCACACATGCCAAGAACAGACAGAAAGAAAAGTGAGAAAGACATAGAGAAAGAGGGTGAAACCAACAGAGAGAAAGTTTGAAGCGAAAAAGAGATAGGGAGAATGAGGACATTCCTGCGGTCTCTAGTGAGCGAGTTTCAGGGTAGCTACATTGTGGTATCACAGCAACAGGCCTCTTCAGCTGCTTACAACACTCATGGAGTCTTTATGTACAACAACTGCCTGGCCATTATACTATACCACAGTGAAACACTTCCAACAGTCCATCTAGTTTTAAAACAAAACAGCAAGAAGCCTGAGTACAAGCAATACATTGTCTACACATAACTGTCCTTGTTTGTATATTCTTTAGATTTTTATTTTTGTATGGAGAAGTGCTGACAATTGTGTTGCTTGTGAAAAGGCAGAAAAGTTTGTCTTCTTCTGTTCATGTCTCACAAATCAAGACTTTGATTATCATTCATTCTTTGGACAATTGGCAATGAAAGCACTAGCAACACAATAAACCAAGTAATGAATCTGTTGAATAGGCACATCTCGATTTTTGGGCTACCCAGGGACAGCAGAATTACCTGTAAGCACAACACTGAAATATTATTGCCATATCAACTTGTTGGAGAGTGTATTAGCAAACAGTTGCCTTATAACATATCCAATTGTCTAGGGCTAATATCTAAATGCATGTTCATGTCTCATGTCTCTGGCCGCTCGATGAATGCATCTCCAGTATCAATTTTCCTTTTAGCTCTGTTTTGGTCTCCACCAACTGCTTTTCGGCTTCTTAGCCGATAAAAGCTCCACAATTTTAGCTATACACTCCTTATTCCTTTTATAGTGCACTATATTATCTGTCTAACATGTTATCTGAGTGGTTGGCTTCTGAGTGTGTGAATTTATCCACGGTAGTGTTCTAAAAGTTCCACGATTGGATCAAAAGAAAAAACTGTATGTCTACCAATTTCTCCAAGCAATCTCATGATTAGATTAGATTCAGATTTATTGTCATTGTGCACAGTACAGACAGAACGAAATGCAATGTATTTTAACGAAACTGAGTTATTAGTGTATTCATTTGAACGAAATCTCAGAACTTCACCAAGCAGTTTTTGTGCCTTAACGCAACCTTTTCACAGTGTGCGCTATGTAGTTTTTGTCACGAACACATGCACCTTTCTTATCATGTTGTCAGATACCATGTTGTCGGCAACAGACATAAAAGGTTCACAAGGTTCAATTAATTGTCATTCTACAATGCAGGGCTGTACAACAAAATGTACGTCACCTTTTGTTGCTGGGCAGCTAGTGTACATCGAGCTGATCAAAGCTTTTTGTCTAGCTGCCAGCTCTGAAAGGAAATGTTGCTGATGAGAGTGCTGAGTTAGAATCAAATCTGTAAAGTTGCTATGAGAACATAAGACTTAAACTATCACCTGAAAGACACTAAGGACGGGAACTTCAGGGATGGGTGATAATTCTGTGTTGATTTATCTCCAAACAGCTCCACTCACATTACACAGTCATTTGATCTGTTGTTCATATAACAATACTGATCAGTGCTGCTTTAAGTGCATTTCCAGTAATATGATCATGCATTAAAATCTGTCTCCATGTTGCAGTGTTGACTGTCAGTGTTAGCGGGTGTCCCACTTGGGAGCTCATGAAGGCATTTTACTTTGTGGTTAGTGATACTGAATACGCTACAGTGTGCGCACCAGAGATGGGGACCAGTCTGAGCTGTTGAAGCAAGCCCAATGTCATAAAATGCCTAGTTATAAAGGTGCTGGGGTGGTAAGCATGCATTTAATTATCCTAAACGTAAATGGAAGTTGTTACATTTTAAGTTTGAGGGATGCAATTGATAACCACACTTGCTTAGCAAAACAAGCTTAGAAATGTTCCGCTCACTCCTACCAACTCTTATCAACTTGTTCAAAAAAAAAAATACATTTGTGTGTTGGTTGAAGACTGATTATAAATCGTATTATTTTTTTCTTACAAGTTATTATTGGTTTATGAATCAAATGACCTTGCAATAGAATTGGAAGTAATAGCAAATTCCAACATGTTTTTTTAAACTTTGGTGGTGAGCAACGTTTTTGTTTAGGTGAAGTTTTGGACCACTGATGGTACTGTACAGCGGTGTTATGATGAGCAATTCCTTGTAATGCTAGTATCACATTTCATCATCATTCATATGATGACTGTGGATTTATTAGGACCAGCTGTGCTGGCTGATATGTTTGTGATAAGATATGTTAGGTGACAGGTTGGCCGTTTCATTACAGAATATTTAGTTCTACTTAATACATCAATGATGAGGACACACATGCACACATGTCTGTGGTTATTGTTAGTTTGTGGAGTTCATCTTTGGAAAAATTCATTAATAAAAGAGGAGAGGTAGACTGCGAGACGATTTAAATGATGCATCAAAGCCAATGTTTTCATGTACAAGCATTCATCGGGTTTGTCGAGATCCTAAATACACACACAATTAGACGCTCTTTAGTTTTGTTGGCTAGAAACACACCTGTACTACATCTCCACAGTACATCTTGCTTACACAAGCTGTTTCAGTTAAACAGTCCTCTTCAAGCAATCTGAAATCAACCATAACAACTGACTCTGCCCTGTAAGATCAGTTGGCAACAATATACGTCTCATCCAGTTTTTCATGTCCTGTGTGCACAACACGTTTTAGACAGCACTCCTGCAATCATGATCACCGTCTTTACACGGTGCTTTTATACCTTCATTGTGACTTTGTATTGACAAAAACAGGAGAGAAGACTTTGTTGGGTTAATCGGCGCATGATTGGCTTTATGTAACTTGGCTTCGCATAATGGCAACAGCTTTTCTGTGCACGGATGCTTCTGCTCAACAACTGTCTTCCTCATTTGCCATGTTTCCTCCAATTCCCCTCTTGTCTTCTTGTGTGCTTGAAATAGCATAAGGGGACAGGAGGGAACTGTCTGCTTGCTGATCTCTCTGTAGCAGCGTGAAAGCCTACCTTTATCAAGATTAAACCCGCCAATGATCACTTTCCCCACTGTCCTATTTAGGCATCCAGACACCCGCGGGTTGCCAGGAAGCTCATGTTTAAATGAGGAGCCTCAGGCTCAATGAACAGAGAGCCTCTTTCACAATCAACTGACAACTATTCCCCACGTCTGATGTCAATGGACTGCCCTCTGCATTCTGGGGAACTGACTCACTCCAGTCCAGATACAAGAAACTGCAGACGGCAGAGCTTCCATGAGCGACGGTTTCCTGCTGAGGTGCCTGAGAAAACCAAGGTGAGGTTGTGTGGGAGGGCTCCTCCTCCGCCTGTCCCAGGGACGACATTACTATTATATTACTCTTCCTTTCTCATCTTGAAATTACAAGCTTGCTTGCAAAAGGTTACTCTAAAATGCTCCTGTGAGAGCCAAACATAACCAAGATATGGATGTTTCCTCTTTGTTTATCCCAAAAGCAACAAGAGTGCTGCCAAGGGAATTTAAAATCCTTTTACCAAAATAGACCATAGTTCTGTCAAGGAGAACAACCTTTCAGTAAGTAATGGAGAGAAGCCACTCAGGCCTCAAATTACTTCAACAAATGACCCAGCGTACAGGAAGCCTAACTTTTGCCTTTTGCCACAATTATCCATATAAGAGAAGAGTGCACCCCAGCACTGACAGTGTTAATCTGAGAAGAGCCAGGACCTCTGACTCCTGGATAACTCCATTTAGCCTGTGAACATACAGTAGGGAAAGAAAAGAAAGATGGGTGGGTGTGTGCATGTGTGTGTGTGTGTGTGTAGGGAGAGCAGCTGTGGAAAGGGCTGAACAGACATCTTTTGTCCCAATAATAGCTCCGAACCAGAGCAACAGTTTGTGCCGAAGACTCGAACAGATTTAGAACTTTGTGATGTTCACTCTGGAAAGAAAACCCGTCTGTAACCTTTCTGAATGGAATAATACGATCACAGAACCTATCGACAAGACCGCAACACGGCAGATGCTAAAACTAATCTGATTCTCACTCCCGCCCCTCCACAGATGGGGAGGAACAGGGAAGAAATGCGTATAAGGCAGCGTGGGCGGTTGTTTTTCACACCTTGCCACTTACATTAAGCTTGTGGAGGGAGAGCGAACTCCAAAACAGTAAAGAACAAATGAGGAAAAAACAAATATCGCCATGACAGGCTGGCTTCATGCAGGACACATTCCTCCATGCATCCTGAGGTCAACCCTGCCAAAACACATCATAAGTCATTTGTTGTCAGTTATATTAACACACATACTGTAGAATCCAGCCTTGTCTCCCAGAGCATTTCACTACAAATGGCTGAAATGCAAACTTGTCTTCACATATCCCCAAAGTTTCATCTCAACGTCAGTCTGTCTGTTCTTCTATCGGTCCCTAAAGTCTTGCCAGTGTGCATTTCCTCATGAACTAAACCTGAAAAACAATCATGGTGGCTAACATAAACAAACCACATGTGGATCCACCCCCAGTGCTCCGGGGTCATCATTTCCGGTGGATGCAGATTGCATCACAGCACTTACCGGAGGGCACAGGGCGCCTAATGTGAAGGCGTGGCGGGGTGGAATGTGTGGTTTGATCAAGGTTAAAAGCAGTCGGTGACGTACGTCTGCATGTGTGTGCATGCATGTGTGTGCATCCACCCCGAGTGGTGGCTTTCACCTGTCCAGTCTCCTTACATCAGATGGGATAAAAAGGAAGAGGCAAAGAAAGAAGGCCTTTATAGACTGATGACCTGAAAGAAATGTGCGCTTCATTGAAATTCAAAGGAGAGATCACTCGAAGAAAGTGCATCTATCAAATCTTTTGACAGTCAGCTGATGATTCAAGTGAACGGGCGGGCAGGGGGAGGTGTGTTTTGTGTGTGTGTGTGATTTATGTACCTGCATTTGTATGCGTTGGGTATCCACATCGCAGACTGTGTGTCTTTGGTTAGTGCAGTGGGAGATGCAGCAGAACGGACACAGAGCCACCTGCTCCTCCTCACAGTGGAGCAGCCTGTACTCCTCATGACTGGGACAGGTCCAAGCGCTCAGCTCCTCAGCGTCGACTAACAGGTGTCCCGGGGCTGCACACGGCTGCTGTAGGTGCGTCTGGATGTGAGTTTGGCAGCAGGGCTCCTTACAGCGCAGGCAGACCTTCCGCACAGGCAGCGGGGGGCCTCGTCTGCAGAGGACACAGTGCAGCACAGCGGGGACTTTCTCAGTGTTCAAGGCATTGAAGCGCTTCACTATGTTGGCAAGCTTGAAGTTCTTCTCCAGTGTGGGTTTCTGGTCGTAGTCATGGTTGCACTCGGGACAGCGGACCGCAGCGTTGTCTTTTGCCCAAGCCTCAGAGATGCAACCCTTGCAGAAGTTGTGCTTGCATGGCAGCTGGATGGGTTCCTCGAAGACATTCAGGCAAATGGGACACAGGAGCTCCTCTTCGAAGCAGTTCTTCCAACTTGCTTCCATGTCGTCAGCCGGATCCAAACTGATGGGGAGTGACAGAAAGGGGCAAAACTGAGAATTACTTTCTAAATATGGGATTGCTGTGCTCTTTTTGAAATCCACAGGCACAGGCGTAATGAAAACCAGGCTTATTTCTGCTCTACTCGCACAGAAAGATGTGGGTAAGCTAACCCACAGGTAAACGCGTATGACAGGTTTATTACAATACCACAATTAGCTACAGGAGCATTAGCAGGCGACGACTAGCTGACTTGAGAGGAGCAGGTATGATTCAGCCAAGAGAAAAAAGAGTGAAACTTCGACAACAAATTCAAAACTATTGTCACAATAAAACAATTCACATTACGCTCAATGACAATATAATATGTGGCTCGTTTGGGGAATTCACAACAGGACGATACAAGGCTGTGGCGTTCGAGAGCAAGTGACAACTTGCTCCAAAATAACGCTTGAAACGGGACTCAGTGCATTAAACATCACACCGAGCGCCGCTGACATTTAATTTCACACGACGACACTCATGCCTACTCTCATTAAAGCGTTACGCCACTCAAATCAAACATATTTCATGTATTCTTGTGATAGAAAAGCAGCGTTACCAACTATTTATTTTCCATGTCGTCGGCACACTCCGGTGCACCTATAATGCCGTAAAGCTTCGCGCATCCAGCCCCGCGATGAGATCCAGCTCCTCCGGGTAGATTACAGCAGTCTGTCCAGCTCACCGCGAAACACCGGGGGTTTTTTTTTAGGTTTTTTTTTTTTTTTTATCAGATTCCCGGCTGTTACTCGACCGGTTTCGCTTTCCCGTCAACTCTTTTGACGAATATTTAATGGCAAGTGCGGGCAGACTGTGTGACTCGTCGGCTGGGAGCTCACTCAGTGCTTTCACACCGACTGCCCCCCTCCGATAACGTGACCCGTCACACAGTTGATAAATAGACGGGGAGGAGCCGAGAGGAGGCCGGCAGCCAGGCAGCCAGAGCGGCGGAGAGGCAGAGAGGCAGAGAGGCAGGGGAAGAGAACAGCCACAGCAAACTCTACCGGAGAGATTGTTAAATGACCAGGAGACATTCTCTCTCCTCTCTCTCTCTCTCTCTCTCTCTCTCTCTCTCTCTCTCTCTCTCTCTCTCTGTGTGTGTGTGTGTGTGTGTGTGTGTGTGTGTGTGTGTGTGTGTGTGTGTGTGTGTGTGTGTGACCTGTCATCCTGTGCACCACTGGCTCCTGTAAACTGGAGTGCCGGCTGGATGACTGGGTTAGAGGCCCCGAGGGGCCCATGAGAGGGTGACTGCATGAGGAGGAGCACTGAATCACACATGGAAAAAATATGCAGGCTTCAAGACAGTGTGACCGCCTGCATTTTGTGTGGACAAAGCATTTTGGGTTCCCCTTTCTAACAGAGACACCCCTTTTTAACTCATTTGAAAGTTGTAGCTGAACAAATATGGCTTTATTAGTGGTTGATACAGTTGTGTTAATAATTAATAACTGTACAAGTGTTATAAGCCACCAATAAGAACAGATTTCTGATAACTCTGTGGTTTGTGTTTTTCTCTTACGCCCAGCCTGACATTCGATTTGTCTTTTTGCTGAGCGTTAATTACTAACTAGATTAATCTGTCAGAGCCGAGCTGCCCAACGTAGGGCCCATGGCCAAACCTCGGTCTGCCCCATGGCTTGATTTGGCCTGCCGGGTGTTTATTTAATTTTGGTTTATATTACTGATAGTATTCATTGTAATCATCGTATCTTATTTTATACTTATTTATTGTTTGCTTTTTATTGATGCTTATCTCTGTTACCTTTTGCTGCTGTAACAATGCAAATGTCCCCATTGTGGCATTAATAAATCATCTTATTTTTATGTTATCTTTTATCTATATTGTTTTAAGAAATATGTATTTGATCAAGTGCTGCGTATGCTGTTGTACATTTGGTAAGGTAATTGCTCAATAGATATATAAAATCCCTAATTATTAATTGTTGTCATAATCTGACCACAGGTGGCAGGAAATCAGTTAATTTAGGTAAGTGGGGATCTTAATACCATTTTGCATCTGAATACAATACAATACAATGCACAACAATAGAACACAGTAGGTGTTTAGTTTTAGCCTGTGACCCACCCTGACGTTTCAGTTTTGGTACTCGAGGGGAAAAAGCTTGGGCATCCCTGTGGTAGATGGACCTGGGGCAAAGATCTTACTGACCCTCCATCCAATGCCCTCCGAAGCAATGTATGCAGGGCCAACAGCACTCTATGTTACAAAATGCTTAATTTGTGTTGGTTTCTGGTCATTTGATGTGAACAATGTATTTGCGGCGCAAAATGTGGGCACAATATGTGTGTATAATATCTGATACAGAGTCCATCAACACAGCAATGAGGACATTTGTTAAAGACGCATTTGTGTTCGTGTGGTGCAGTGAACTTGGGACAAGAGGGCAACTCTGGGTTTGTTGCCCTGGGACAGTTGCTCTCCTTGCCCAGGTGGTATTCCACTTCAGGAAGACCACTCCAACGGATCACTCACCCTCTGGGAAAGAAATGACAGACTGTATGTCTTAAAGTGAGAAACCCTTATATATTACTTACTGAATGACCAAACATTGCTGTCACAGGTCTAAATAAACAGATAAGTGACTCAATTCATTTGGTCCAAAGTACCAAGGCACTTTTTCTCAGGCAAAAAATGTTTAGTTAAATCTTTGGTTGAGGAAAGTCATCTCCCAGGTCACTCATACTAAGAATATGTATATGATGTTATTTACTATAATAATTTTATAAAAGCTTTTCGATTTCTTAATTTCTTCTCAGTCCAAATAATACCACCATCACTTTTAAGCAGTGAAATACTGACAGCCACACTAACAAAAAAAGCTAAAAACTAGAAAACTTACCTGAAAACATAAAATTTACACATACCAGTCGAGCCTTGAGTTTTTTCCCGTCAACTCCAGTTGGATGTCATCGGAGCAGTTGACTCATGTCTACTTGATTCTGATCTACAATGACTAAAGTCTGTATTCCTGGTGTCTACACCCAGCTGAGTGAGTTTTCACAACCCGGCAACCGTGACTTGCCTCTACTGGATGTATGAAGCATTAGTAAATAATGTAGTAACCATTAATAATAGCGATAGTTAATCCTTCATAAAAGGTGTATATACTGTACATACCACTATACATTCTTGATGGGAAATGATGTGCTTTAATATTCTTTATTAAATAATCATCATAGCATTACATGCATGCATTTTATGGAATTGAATATGTATTTGGATACCAAGGTGCTTTATGCATTAGCAGAAACAAAAAACAAAATATACTTCTGTTTCTCAACATAGTATTCTATATTAATTACACACAAAGGGGCAATTGTGGCTCAGCAGGTAGACCGGACTGTCCAGTTTGATTCCCAGGTCCCCTGTCCACATGTTCATGTGTCCTTGGCTAAGAAACTGAGCCTTTAATTGCTCCCGCTGGATAGGCTTTTACACTGCGAGTGAGAACAGGTGAATGAGAGGCTACTGTTAAGTGCTGTGTTTGAGAAGCCTATATAGACGCAGTCATATCATTTACACACCAAGTTTGTGAATGAAATAAGTTCCTTTGTTATTCTGCAGTTTTGCAGCTTTATTTGTGTAAATATGTACACTCTTTAATGCACTTGGGATTACAATCAGCCAGTTCAATCAATAAGACAGTACTTACAAAATACCTGCCTAAACTTGAAATTTGTCACTCTGGACAAAAAAGACAAAGAAATATAAGACGTCATCACATTGCAGAAGAGTAACTCTTATAGAAAAACACTGTAGTACAAGTTTTTTTTCTGTTTTAGTGTTGAATTGTAGTGCAGTGACAGTATCAGAAAAAAAGACAAATGCATCATGAGAGCTGTATGCAGCATTAAGTCAAGAGACTATGTGGTCCTTTTCAACTCAAGGCACTGAGGAATTTTTCTCTGACTCATTTTCAAGCAGGTCCTACTGGTAAAAAAAAACATGAAACAAAACACCACATATTTACATGGCCACTGGAGGCAACACTTGACAGGCCACTGAACAAAATATCTCAGTCTTTGAACATTTACAACGGACTCGATGTATTACATTTCGTAACTTTAAAACACGCAACAACATGCGTGAAAAAAACAGGACAGGTTAAAAAAAATATTACTCAATACAGGAATCCTGTTCTTGGCACAGGGGAGAAAAGGTGGTTATACCTGCAGCATTTGCCAGGTATCTAACAAAACAGTTCAGATGAATGTGAATATCCCAGACAAAGGCAGTTGTAGTTAATCATAGTCAGCCTGCCTATTATGACTAAATCATGACACATTTGAGACACAGAACGTTTACCTTTGGTATAACCACAAACACGTAAAAGAAAAATGTCCAGCATTTGTAAATACTATACACATGAGCTCAACTGAAAAAAAAGACATGGATAAAAAGTTCCAACATCTGACTGTTCTGTCCTTTCTAAGGCCAATGGAATAAATACAACTGATTTGAGAACAGCCACCCAGTTATATTTTGGAAACACTGTTTGGTGATCACAGGATGCGGGCTCATCTGTATTAGTGACGTATATTTTGGAGCTGAGAGCTTGGCAGGACATACAGGAGGAACATCCTGTTTTGCCTTACAGCTAGTGTGTCACCTTTAATGATTGTTCTTACAGGTGGAACATCTGGACAGGCTGGTTTCAGGCTGATTTGACCTTCTCAAAAGCATTCAAGCTTCAGAGATATGTTGTAAACAGTGGGGCTGGTATGAGAATGCAGAAACAGGCAAAAAAAAAAAAAGAAGTGTTAAGATCATCCCCTCGGAGTGTCTTCAGGAGTGTAACAGAATGGTTGTCCACTGTCGGAGTGACATATCTGTGGGCTGCATGTCCTTGGTGGTCCATTCTGGAAATGTGTGTCTGCAGGTGTGTATGTTGGTATTTTCTAGTGATTAAGTGTCTCTTTCTCATTGCAGCGGATTATCAAACACAGAGTCTGGTAGTACAGAGATCTTCAGCTTCTTTTCAGGCCAGCTGTACTCCTTTGGTAACTTTGTCTATACAAAGAGAAAGAAGAGACATGGTCAAACATGCAAGCAGTTGAACAAAACCAAACAAAAAAGTTAAAATACAGGGGTTTCACTTACCTCCTCACGAGTGTTTAGTTCCTGTAAATCCCCAAGCATCTGCTCCACAAACTCTTCAGTCAACAATATCTATACAGGAAGAACAGAGGGTCAAATAACGACATTAAAAAGGAAAGCGAAACATGGAAACTTTCACTTTAAGTATGAGTCTGTGTGTGCACAAGTACCTGAAGCCAGGGGCCATGGGCTGCATACGGATGCTCTTCAGTAGCAAAAGCTCCTTCAACTCCCGTGGACACAAATGTAATGGCCGTATCTCCGTTGATACTTTTGTAGGTGAAGTGTCTCCCATGGAGCAACCGGCCCCTATGAAAAATAAAACACAGGACAGTTTGCAGTAAGTAAATATACTGAATTCACCTGATGGAGAAAAACAATTCCAGGACAAAAATGTTAGAAAATATATATATATATATTTACATCAGCAAGATAAAGCCCTATGGTAGTATCACATAATGGGGCTATTTACTCCACCTTCTGATTGTCAACTCCCTGCACACAAAAGCGCTATCTATCAACTAACTCTTTTATTGTTCTCTGCACAGACGGAGATCACATAACGCAGGTTTATCCTCATCTTATTTCCCCAAAATCTTCCAAATAAAACCAGTCCAGACAGCCATCAGCCACACGTGTGTGAATTTTATAAGACAAAGAGCAAACCAGAGAAAGCCTACACATAGAAAAAAATTGTTGAGATGCTGCAAACTTCTCCATTTGTTTTGTAACCATGGCATGTATTGTAATACCATCTTCACGCCTCCTTTTTTCTTTTAAAATTGATGTCTGTGGAACCTAAATTCACAAGCTAGACGGTTGCAATTTGGCTAACCGGGTGACGATCCACTGAATTTAAATGCACAGAAAAAGGGAAACTTATAAAATAAAGATGACTAAAACTACCAGTTTTAATTCCGCAAACCATGACGATCTTCCTTTTAAAGCTACTTCCTATCGACTGACATAGTTCTGGCGTAGTAGGTGAGCAGAATAGTGAGGGGGCATTGTTCCTGTGCTGCACCAACTTCAGTGACTCAGTTATTGTGTCAATGTACAAACATAACCTTTACTAACTTCCTTATTAAGTAGCTGTTCATGAAGGAGGTAAAAAAAAAGCAAACCTATTTACACAAAATGTGCCAAACAAATACAGAAGGACCACAGTCAATATCCTGTAAGTAACATGTGTCCAACTGTAAATTACAGTTTTGTATTTACACACTTGAACATGTTTGGCTCACTTAAAATAGCACTGGACATATTTAAGCCCACTCCTTCGAGTTGCTTCACACTTCAAACTGACATCAAAGTGAAAGTAGGTGGAGGAAATTTTAAATCTGGGTCCGATTTGCAGAAAGCCCCTTTTTAACTTCAAAGTAACTTGCGTTTTTGCTGGGGTGTTTTTATTAAAGATATTCTACCACACCCATCAAACTCAAATGTTTGGACTATTTTTCATCGGCCTATCTTTGGGGCATTCCAAAATGGTAAGTGTCGTGTGTGGGAGGAGAAGAGAGAGAGAAAGGCGCAGTACCGCAGGCAGAGGGGCAGCAGCGTGCCTGACTCTTGGTTGAATTTTAGATGGACGCTCTCTAACTGTCGCGTTCGGACCAACTCGTGTGGAACGATGGCTGCTGAGCTCTCACTCTCCAAACTGTCCTTCCGACTCCTGAGAAACAGAAGGAAAAGATAAAAGAATGATTGAGGAAGTCTGATAAGGTACATTAAGCATGAAGTGGAGGAAGTGTATGGAAAAAATATTTCACAACTCCTAACTCAGAACTGTTACCTGATTCTGTGGAAGAGAAGAGACTTCCACAGAAAAGTAGCGAACGCATTAATGACAAATAGCCATGTTATGTTAGTATCCTAGAAACAATGGCGAGAACAGTTCAAATGTCAGTTGTGTGGTGAGTCATTATACACATTGGAGGGAGTTGTCCTGGTGAAGCCTTTGAGCTGAGCTGAACGAAGACTAGTGTGTGTGTGTGTGTGTGTGTGTTGGTGTGTGGGAGGAATACTCACTGAGGTCTCTCATGGCCCTGTCTCTGGTTGTTGATAGGTGGCAGCGCTGCCTTAGTGTTAAACTCCAGTCCTTTTCTCAGGGTCTCCCTGATCTGCTCTGTGTCTGACAACACACAGGCAAAGATCAGCATGAAATGAGAAACGTTGTGTACAGATTGGTTAAGCATTCTCAACTCTTTTCACCCCTTTGGGACTTTGCGTACCTTTGTCTGAGAGCCTCCGTGGCTGTGATCCTATGCAGATGGATCGGCTATCCTCCTCGTCCTCTGGCGGTCGACTCAGATCGTCCCACACACACTTGGCGCTGACCCCACTCAGGTTAGAGCCCTCTGTCTCAATGCCTTGGTCCACTCTCTCCTGCTTAGATGAGCAAGAAATATACGCAATCATTAACACTAGCTCACACAAGGTCCACATTTTAAGGAACAAAAAGGAACTGCATGAGGATTCATGGGTCAACAGGGGGTGCCAAATACAGACAGAGAGCAAATGGAGTCGTTGAAAATAACACCACATTATCTATAAGGCTCTCTTTAAAATACCTCGTAGATCTAAAAGTCACTTTGTCTCCGATATCCAGGACAAAACCTTGAGCCGAGATATACATAGCTTCCTTTTCTCTATCTATATGTTTATATTAGGACAGTCCTCTGGAGCACTCTTAAGTCAACTTTTCCACCCATTTCCCTTTATTGACCATCTATCCAATGACAAAACACCACACTAAGCCATTCCTACAATACAATAACAGCTTGTGATGGTGTTACACAGTTAGTTGAAAATGTAGCATCATAATATTATTGGAGCTGTACCAAGGCCCCTCGAAAACAGAGAACAATATGTCTTTCTAAAATGTGTAATGAGCCACAAGCAGCTGAGGAACATACTACTGCTCCTTGTTACACACATAATAAATACAGTATTGTGCACTAAGCTGAGTGTGCAGTACTTAGTAAAGCCTTACTTGTAGGTGTGGATCAATGTCAAAAATGGTCTCCCCTCTCCTCATGTCTGTGATCAGCCAGGGGCCACCAGCTCTGTACACAGGGCAATCATCAACATGAGTCCAAGAGAAAATTAACCTCAAGTTAGACACGCAGAGTTAATAAATTAACAAGTAACAACGCTCTATTTGTCAAATTGGTATGCATACACTTTCTACTGGAATGGTGTGGATGTAACTGCATTGCTGTATGCACAAAAAAAGACAGATATGGACTTGAAGGATATGTCAAATCAAGTTGTAAATAAGTCCAAATCTAAATGATGAGTATCTCCTCACAAACTAGAATAAGAATGACATTTATGTTCCCACTACAATCCTAAGCTATGAAGCAGAAGTAACCTAGCCTGGTTTGACTCATGAACAATCACCTGTGAAACAAAGCAACAGAATAAAAGCTGAGAATAACACAGCCCAACATGTATCGTTTTAAAATGTAAAACTTTGCTTCTTTATCCACCATGTTCTGATAAAAATTTTGCTCACACTCTGACTCCACGCATCAGCTCCAGGATGCCTTGACCATTCCACTGTTGGGCCGCCTGTAGCTCCTCTGTACATACACCCACAATCTACAGGAGACAGTGCAGAGCATTAAATGGCATGGTTTACAGTCTTGTTACCTGTTGAGTCCCTCTTATTACTGTTGCTGTTCAATGAACGTACTTCATTTAACTTACTATAAGAAATGACGAGTGTATGCACATTCATGGGCGCCAAAGATCTATCATTTGACCGGACAATAAAACAACTTTTATTATTCGGTAGCTTGCCACGTTGCCATGTTGCAATCAGATATTTGAACTGACCTGGAGAAAGCTCACTGTGCCAAAGGGAGTATTAACCGGTTGCATCTGTGGGTCCTCTGTCAGCAACATATGCTGGATACGAGATTCACTGTTGTCGAGCGGACTGTGCCACGATACATGGTCGCCACTACAAAATGTGTTTTCTGTAAAAAAAAAAAAAACAATCAAAATGAGACATTTTTTAAGTTATCTAGAATACACACTGTGTCATGACTAAGCTTGTGCCTTCAGCCAACAGTGGGAGGCAGTCCTTCCATCCTACTTTTCATTATCTGACAGAACAGAGTTGCAGAAGGAGAGCTACAATAACAGGAAGGGACATAGATCAGCCAGAAAAAAGGAGAGAAAGGAAAACAAAGATCCAAATGTGTCAAGAAAAGCTTAAAAACACCGTTTTCCATGTGAGGAATGTTTCTGCTTGTGAGGTAACATGCTCCAAGTCCAGCCTCGCTGCAGGAGAAAAGCGAGGGGGAAGATGGCCAAGAATCAGCATTCATTTAGCTCAGGAGCCCAGCCCACCCAAGCGCAAATTGACCCCAGCTGGATAGAAGAGTAGGCCTGGGAGGCGAAGAGAGCGAGAGCCTGGAGAGAATAGTCCTCTTCTCTTTGTTCATAGCTTTTAAATGTCTCCTCCCATTCTCAACCACAAGTTCTTGTGCATATTACTTATGCAACTGAAGACTTTTTTTTTAAAAAAACGTAGCACCGTTTATACCCATTACACACAAGGTATACGCTCACACACTACCATTTTAATAGGAATCTTTTCACAACTACAAAGGGAAAGAAAGAGGAAATTAGACTTCCTGTCAATACCAGGAGTTCCAACAAACAGAAATGACCTGGACTAAGTGTATGTGGGCACAGCTGCCTCCATCAGACTCCTAAAGTCTATTCTCTTCAAATGTATAACATATTCTTCACCTAGCAACTGCAGCCAGAAGAAAGTTATTCTATCAAAACCTTTGCAGATATATCATTTACCAGACTATTAAAACAAACTGTGACAAAATGGAACACACCAATAGTTACTCTTTAACAAAAGTTCTCCATGTGAAGGATGACGTATGAAGAGCTGCAAAAACATGTTTTCATCTCTTTATCTTAAATTCATCAATTAATAAATGAATCAGCTCCTCCTTCAAATGTCAGACATTACCTAAAATGACACCGACATTTCCAGAGCCCAAATAATTGTGTCAACTCCACTTATTTAGTCTCACTCAACTAAAAATTAAACAAAAACATGAAACACTTTACAAAGCTAGCTATATGCATTGTTTCATGAGTTTAATATGATATATTAAATCTGAATAGTTCACTTATCACTGAGAGTATGCATTCTCTTAATCCTTTGTCAGTACTGCTGCAAAACTGTCCGTAAAATTACAATTTGTTTCACAATAATGAGATTAAATTAGTTTTCTTAAAGGTTACGCGACGGCAAAAGTTCATCGTTGTCTCTCTGTGCTCTTACCTGACTGGAACACATATCGTGCCAAGCCTTGCATGAGTTCAGCTGGCCAAGTTGGTGGTGCCGTCTCTCCCATCTCTCTTTTGAGTCTAAAGGTGAGCTCAAAGCCAAACCCACTGGGTCCATCTGCCCCTGTGAATCTAACACACACACACACACACACAACACGCACGCACGCACGCACACACACACACACACACACACACACACACACACACACACACACACAGTGGGAAACAGGGCAAACAAACCTTCAGAAGCTGTGTTTTTAATCTTTTGTTATATGCATGAGGTTTTCTCAAGATAAACAGCATGCTGTAGAATAATAGGGGATCAGTAGGTGCCATGTCAGCCAGTGGGTGGTCAGAGCTAAGTAATGTTTACTTTACAGATTTGGCAGTGATGCAAAGATTTCCCACAATGTATAACGAACTGAATTAAAAAGAAATGGATCAAGAAAGCTCCTCATCCTTCCCAAAAAGATGCACTGAAATCCCCCCCAACTCCCAAGAGCGACTGGAAGTGAAGTTGTTGCAGTGTATACTTACTCATGAACTCTGTTATCTCCATACAGGTCACTCAGTCCAAAGCTGACATAGTGCCAATGCTCCTGGATGTCCTGAGCTGGGCAGCCCATGCTCCTATACATACTGATGTAGTCCAACGGGTCTGGTCCTCCTAACCTGTGAGAGGCACAAAACCATCGGCCATGTCAACTGTTTTTGTTAGCAGTAGACTGTGTTTACTCTTGAGTACACCTATGTTAGCTTAGCTTGGAGGCTTTTATTTGTACAGACGTAGTTAGATACACTTACGTGAAAGTGTTTTAATTGAGCTTGTATAGTATGGTAACGTTGCTGCATTCTAAAACCAACTTAAACATTGTTGCACACAGTGTGGCTCCGAGGTGTACGTTAGTTAGCTGAGAGATTAGCTTAGCAGCTAAGCTAACAGTTGGCTAGCCATCATCACTAGTTACGAAAAGTTGTTTCACGAATTCAGTGCCTCGTTTATAGATGTGTCAAGCCGGCAACAAAAGAACAAAGTACCTACCAATATTTTACTATGGCTGTAACTTGAAGCGGGTTAGCCTGCTCGGGGTAAAGTCTTCTACACTCCCCGTAGATAGCCTGCAGTCCAGGGGGAAACAGCGGCACCAGCCCGTGGGCTTGAGCACCGCTATTAGGCCGTACCTCATCCATGCCAAGGCCTCGAACAAATCTAGTTATTCTATTGAAACAACGTATATGCAGCTATCTTCTGTTATCCACCCCTAGTCAAACAAAAACGGGAGCAATCTAAATCATAAAGGCTCCAAACTAGTGAGGTTAAGCAAAGAAAAACAAATTTCACTCCGATCGTTGTGCTACACTCAGCAGGGACACAGCCTGTTGCTCATCCTCTGCAAAATCTACCCAACCATTGGTTGGATGAGGATCGTGACGTGCCTGACTGACGGCTACCGCTAACCAATGGGAAATGAGAAAACAGGCCCCTATGGATTTGTAAATGATTATGATTGGCTGATATGCTGTCAATCCAACAGCAGGGAGATGTGATTTCAGGGTTGGGACTTCAAAGTTTTTCAAGGGACCAAGTGATGAAGGTAGAGGCCAAATGGGTCTTTGAGGGAAGGATTCTTTGATCAAGCAAAGCAATCTGAATAAAGTACAATTATTCAACCTTTTTAAGTGAAAGTATAAAAGTATCGCAAAAGTGTAATTGAAGTAGGATTTAAAGTATTTATTATGCATAGCAATGCTCCATGAGAGACTATGGTGTTATATATCATACTATTGGATTCTCAATACTGACGCATTTATGTGTCAGTATCATTTCAAGGGTTTGGTTGCTGGGGAGAGCTAATTTAGGTTGTTTGATTAATATGTTTGATTTATAACCATAATCAGCAAATCAAAAGTTAAACATTTCCTTCTGACATGTAGTGTTGTCAACTGCTAAGCAGCATAAAATGTTCATTCTCAAGTAAAGTTCAAGCACCTCAAAGCTGTCCGTCAGTAAAGTACTTTAGTGAATGTATTTAGTTACTTTTCCACTGCAACTAAGGCTATTGTATGAAGTAGCATTTTGACTTTTCCATCCACAGATTGTTTAGCCTTTTTAGTTCACTTTATTATGTTTCATACATTAAGAAAGAAAGTATGTCCGGAAAGCATTACAAATTATATTTGTACTCCTGGTTGCTAGTAAACATGTCATTTGAAAAAAGTATAATCAGTCAGAGCCCCGTTATAAAAATGAGTTTTAGTGACATTTCTTGTGGAGTCAAACTGGGCACGTTTTGAATATTAATATTTGTTTAGTAAACAATAGGCATAAGCGGACAGTTACGTTATGAGGAAAAAAACCAACATGATAAGATGAGGAACTTGAGTTTTTTTCTGGTAACTTCACAGATAAGAGATAATGAAGGTGCTGTCATCTCTTTCATAAGACTGAACGCGATAAAAGAGAGATGGTAGCACGGTGTTTTATCAGCCAACAGGTTTCCGGCTGTGCAAAGATAATTCAGACCTAAGAGTGTCAGCCATTCTTCGTATAACTATTCTTTACACCATGATTTGGTCAGGCAATGTTTACCTCACCCTCCTCATGCATGATAGCAGCCAAGCCTTTCTGTATTTCTTACCCCCAAACACTATACTCAGCTATAAGTAGAGCCCTGAGGCCAGGGACTTCTCTAAGACTCAACTATGGACCCTCTCCTATAACGCTGTTAAATTAATCTGGGAGATGTGTGTGCAAATTCAGCAGCCATGGCCACTCAGTCCCAGGACAGGACTGCGAGCTTTGCCACCTGAAACAGGTGCTTTCTAGGGGGAGATTGGAGAGGGTGTAAAGTCCTGCCATGGAGCAAACAGAGGTTGTCTGAAAGGCCCTGTGCACAGTACATGGCACATCTAAGAATAACTTTGAAACACTGAAGGTACATCAAAAGAACTGCTTTAAACCAGTAATGGTGTGCTGATGGTGTCTTAAAAAGTCTATATGACAACATGCCGTTTTTTTTTCATACTTCACGAGTGGCAGCTGGAAATTTAATTTGATGCTTCATGATATCGTAATTGAACAGGATGTTGGCTATCCTACATGATCATATTGTTTATGGCTTATTAAGCTGACTGCCTTCAGCCATGCTCAAGATGTAATGGCAGCAGAATTGAGATAAGACTGGAAAAAAAAGAGGTCCACGTGTGTGGGCTAAGTAAGTGTGTGGTGGCCATTTTATTTCTGAAAATCATTTTTCCTTGTATGCTGACACTGTTTCTTGTGAAATGCATGACGTTTAGATGTTGCAGTGTTTTAAATGTCAAACAAAGTGTGGTGAGAGTAAATAAAGTACAGAGGAAAATAGTTCAGCTTCATTCACTTTATTAACAACAGGCAACGTAACATCAGCTTCGAAAAAAAATATGATCAAAAATGTTAATGTTTATTTTACTCACAAATGCAAATGCGCTGCTTCTTCATCATTTGAAGAAAAGTAACAATATATATATAACATTCAATCAAAAGTAATCCACAGATGATTGTAATCCCCACATGCAATACTTCGTTCTGATGGCCATTGCTTCCGCTCTATGCTGCCGTGCAAATGAAGATGAGAAACTAGTACCATGCCAAAAGAACTGAGCCCATAGATGACACCTGAAGACGCCACCATCTATGGAATTCAGTTCTCATAGCAGAATACTCTTCAAGATTTGGTCCCCAGGAGCCACTGGACGCCTGAACGGCTTAATCATTTGACACGACTCACGTTTTGTCATTCATTCTCTCGTCAACTCATTTTCAGGAATAAATCAAACCAAAGTAAATCCACCTATAACAAATAGAACAACCTGAAAACTTCACAATGTAACAATAAAAGCAGGTTGAGGATACAGCATGTCGAGAAGCACGTTGAGATGAAGTCATGACCTTCCCCATTTCTCAAGAAAAGCATGGTGATGATGAGCTGATAGCGACAGCCCTACTTCTTTTCATTGGAAGATTGAGCAACAGGTCATTGCAGTGACAACCGCAGTTGATCTTAAACAGTGATGAATCATAACTGGCATTTTGCATTTTGCGCCAGTGCTATGTGCAATTTAAGACATCTCCTTTTTCATTAATCGGCAACAGAGGCATTGAGAGGCACTTTATGCGAGTGAAATAAAACCAAAGTGGAAACAAACCTCTGAAGTGAAGTTATGAACGCATGGATCCAATGCTGTGGTTAGACAGAGCCTTATGAGGCGTTTCAGGGTCCTCAGAGGAAACCATCTTCTTGACCTAACTATTCCTGGAAATGCTTCACAGCCACTGAAACGAAAGTCTGTCTACCAGGCTCATGCAAGCACTGAATCAGACCATGGTGATAGTGCGCTGGTCAAGGAATGAAATGACTCATCAGTTATGGCCGTACACTCCCAGGAAAAGAACTCTGGGACAATTTGATTACACACATACAATTGGACGATGTATCTTTGAACCCTCCAAAGCAAGTATGCCTGTAACCGACGTGCGTTGTGTCACAGGATCTATAACAGAAAAAAACACCTCATCCAAGGCCTGGAGTCAATATTGACAGTGACAGTAAAGTGAGATAGTTCCTCAATGTTATCTCAGTTCCTGTGGTTTATTCAGCAAGAGTATACATTCTTTTAGGATACATGTAATACAGCACAATGAACTTTGTGTCGAAGGCCACACCTGAACACGTTCAGGAAACTCCTATCTTTCCGGCAGTTGGACCGGGAAACAACCGGTTTTACAGCCTGTTACTAGACATGAAATTTCTTAATAGGGCATGAACCAGATCTCAGACAAAGATCGGATCAGTCAACCTACACACGTCACGCATGCTTCATTATCAGGAGAAATGTGGAAGTTGGTATTTCTTTTTGAAGAAGTCTACTGTAACTGTTTTAAAAAATGTCGCAACCTGAAAGATGTTGAAAGTTTGTAGCTTGCCGTTTCAGGCATATCAGACAATTTTTAGATGAAATGTGTCCAGTATTTTCTCTAATTGGATCATAATTTGACCAGTCTTCTACCAGTATACTTACCCCAGACATTCACAGAAAATGTTCATGCTCCAGATCTTGGGTGCATCAAAAACACATCTCCTCTTGAAGGCCCCTCGCAAAGTGAAACTTTGAACACACCTCGGCGGTCCCAACTCACCAAAAAAGAGGTTTTAAAAAAGTGTTGTACAGGCAGCAAGTCTGTCCAGGCTGAATGATCATAAAGTAGTGGCTATCCCTCCCCAGTTCACCTGCACGTCCTGCTCGCTCTCCCATGTCCTCCAAGTTCCAAGGAAGGATACGGCATACTGTCTGACATTCAGAGCAAAGAACCTTAAATACCACCACCTTTCACATCACCCATCAGTCTCCCTCCCTCCTCTCTATCTGTGTCTTATACCCTCCCTCCGTTCGGTAAGCCTGACAGTCACTTCCCAGTAAGAAGGAAACAGTGGGAGTGAACAGCACGCCCCCTCACAGTGAATCAACACATAATAGTTTCTGAGGAAAACCATCTGACTGGCCCTGCCCCCTGTTCCCATAAAGTAAGCAGGGGAAAGGCTGTGTCTACTCGAGGAACCAGGAATTCCCCCATAGGCCATGAACAGCTGTCGAGATGAGAGACGATGACGAAGCCGACACACTGGAAGTTTGAGGGCCGGACGTAATGCAAACAGAAACCGTGTTTGGTGTTTTGTGTGAGTGATATAGTGTTTAACACTGTATGTTTACATAATAAGTGAATGGAAATTCTGTCCACACACACTGTGGGGGTTGATATGCACAATCATGTTTGTGACACCAGGTTTACTAGAAAAGTGTTTTGCTCTTTGCTCAATATTTTTTTTTTTCTCAGCACACTTGCGTCACGGGTGTGTTTAGGATGAGATTGATTTTTGTGAATATTTGTGTAGCTGCAGTCATTTATTCAGACGAGGTCTGATAGGGGGAGGGCTCGACAAGGCAGCCCTCATAAAAATAACTTTGTTTGCTCTCTGGTCATAGTCAAACATGACGGGGATGTGATACTGCGTTCAATCAGGTGAGCGTGACAGGAGTGGGTCAGCAGGCTAAAAACCACCGTTTTTAAAAAGACTAATATTCAGTTTCATTGTTCCGCCATCGTGTGAAAAAAACTCTTATTTCCTCATACTCTTCGACTAGTCAGCTCACGTACAAGAAACTAGTCTGTTTTTCCCAAGTACTTCCTCAGAAAAAGCCCTGTCAGGTTAATTCAGCTGGTTTCCTTCATCTGCTCCAAAAAGGGGAATCCACAAGCTGTCGGGAAAACATTCAGCGCAGTTCCCTTCTTGTACTTGGATGTGTATCATGTACATATTTCCTGGATGTATACGGTCATCATAATGTGTCATGCCTTTGTTTTGCAATGGAGCACACCCAGATCATGCACTGGCTTTAGCTGGAGGTGAAAACCCATCGAATCCACGAGGAGCCATTACCAGAATAAGAGGTACAGAGACCCCATAGAGTCCCAGCATTGATGTGCAGTGACTCTAGACTCCACTTTCAAACTACATCCTTGGGCTGGTGGGATAAGTTGCAATTGACATTTTGCGCCGGACTTCAGAAACAAGCCTGGCTTTCATGCTGCTGTTTGAACACTGAGGAAATCACTCGCAAAAGGTCACTGAGCCCATTTCCTTTTCTTTCCTCCCCATGCATCTAAAGACCTGGAAGAGCCCCTTTCAACTGCACTTCACTTACTGGCAGACATATTCAAATTTCTATATAGGTAGTGAGAGAAGGTGTAGGTGACAAAAGAGCACATAGGAGATGAGACAGCATATTTTATTACAGCTCTTCCTTGTTTTACCACCAACATACAACTCAAAAGCGTCATATGGAAAACTGAAAGGACATCCTAATATAAAGGCCTGTTCCATATGGCCTTAAATATCGCAATATCATTAAGGCATTATGGTAATTAATAATACATCTCCATATTTTGAAATAGCCTCAAAAGCACTTAAATGCTAGGAGGACAGGACGATGAAAAAAAAAAATTTCCTGATAACTTTGAACAAATACCTCAATATGGATATTGCAACAACATTATCATATATATAAAGATGCATATATAATTATTATAACTTCACAAAATATTATCACAATGACAAGTTTGGTAGAAAAGCCTTGGTAATGTGGATGTGGCTACATCTTTAATTGATGGTCGGCTGCCATAACAATAGATTAGTGGTTCATCATAAATAATATATTAAATAAACCACTCAAAATGAGTTAGGGATATAGATGATTAAATGCGTGTGCATGGAAATGCAACAGAAGTCAAATGAAATGTGTCAAAACACAAAATAAAAGATCAGATGTCACAGAATAAACAATCAAGTGAAATACTAAAATATCCCCAACTAATTTCTTGAACATGTTTTAACCACTGAGGCAATTTGATTGTGGGTTTTATATATAAAGTATTACTCCGGGCTCCAGGGTGCGACTGTTTTAGTGACACACCTACCCCAACATCAGTCAGGTGCCACATTTGCATTGATACCACTGATGTGTCTTGTATTCAGCAGGTCAGATTAAATACATGTATACAAATATTTTGTTTGTTTGTAGGCAATTGTCTTTGAATGATATTAGCCTTTAAACATTTTCAAAGAGCACTTTTTTACGTATTGCTAGGATGTAAATAAAGACCTTTATCTGTAAATTATTCCTGTTTACAATCATTTACATATTGTGTTAAAAAAATAATATATATAATATTTTAACATGCAATAGTGTAAAAGGCTGTTCTGGAGCCCTGCTACTAAACAGCAAAAAAGTAATAATATTAATTTGGACAAAATTTCTTTTGTATTTAAAGAATCAATATAATTTTTTATTAAATACAACTTAAATTCTTAATGCGATCAATGGATTGATGATGAATCATGAACATCCTTAGTGGGTGTAATCACTAAATGGGTAAAGGGAAGTATTAGAAGAAGTACAACAGTCCGGTAAATTCTGAAAGTTACATCACTTTACTGTAATGCAGCCTTTAAAACCAGGAAAAGACGTAAGCCTCGTAAAACAATGCATTATCTAATATGACGTAACAAGATAATGTGCATATATTGCTCAGTAGTACCTGGTGTTTTTATTTGCATTAAACTGTGAAGAGATCATTGTTTTTTAAATGAGCACAAGACTCACTGACAGTTATTACATAAATAAAGCTGTATCAAATCCAAGACTGCTTTACTGACTCAAGTGTCCTTTGTCATTTTTAAAACGCAGTACTACAACGTGTCTCTGAAGTCCGTCTTCCCCGTCCCACAGGTGATCCAAAGAGAAAACACCCCTCTGCTCCACAAACGTCTCAAACAGGTGCAGCCCGCCTCCTACACCAAAGTAATGGGATTTGGTGGCGAGGTAGACCAGTCCTCCTAGAGCCAGCAGCTTGTGGAGGGTCTCGTGTAGTGTGGGGTAGTATGCGGTGTTGTAGATAGTCTCTGAGGTGAATATAATGTCGTATTTGGGTTGTGGCTCCTCCTTTTTAACCAAAGCAAGAAATGTGCTCCAGTCACCAGAGAAAAAACGACACTTGGCGAGCAACGGCTGGTGGGAGGGGTCGACAGCTTTTTTCTTAGTTGGTGGGCTGCTATCTTTTACCTCCTGTTTTTCTTCCACCTTCATTTTACAAACCCCTTTGCCCTTCCCTTCTTTGTCATCTTCACTGTCTACGTCATCATCCTCTTGGCAGTTGAGCATTACATTTGGCACTGTGAGCTGTTCAATAACTGTACTGTTGTAATCTTGGAAGTGGATCAGCCTTGCTCCTCTCTTCAGAGCCAGTATCCCCAACAGTCCCGCGCCGCAGCCCAAATCCAAAACCGCCTTTCCCCCCAAAGTCTCTCCCTCTTTCTCAATCAGCTCCAGAAGGTCGTAAGTGCACTCCCACACCTTCAGCCCTCCCTCGTACACGCCAGAGATGAGGTCAGAGCTCTGCTTGGCAGTACGGGAGAGAATTTTCTCCCCGTCGTCTCTCTCCGAGGCCGTCTTTTCGAAAACTGTCTCGTTGAGAAAATGAAGTGGAGGAAGAGTTCCTATGGTAACCGTTTCAGCGACAGCATCCAAGAGGGAGAATTGCGGGTCAGATAGTGGAGGGTGCTCTTTAGCCTCTTTTACTGGTTCCGCTGGTGTGGTCTTCTCCTCAATCTGTAAAATAAAAGGCAGTATGCATGGTTTAGAGAACAGATGTATACACTCAGCTGTGTATGTGTCTGACAACAAAGCGAGGGACCAACATGTGTTTTAAGATGACATACTCATGGCTTGTGGAACAATTTACCCACACAGATATAGATCAGCAATTCATACCATCTTGTTTTTACTGGCTGATGAACATGTGAAGCAGAGGCACATACTTGTAGTGTTCAACAGTCAGACTGAAAAGATCCTGCTGGTTTCTTGTTTTCGTAGGAATTTCCTACAAATTGTGGGTGTCAAAAGTGTGTTGGACGCTGTAAGCTTATTCCTAAGAAATTCTGCGAAAACTGTTGATGTTTTATCATTAAAAATTATAAAAGCTGCCGTTGAACACACAGTTCTTTTCTTTAGGAGTTTTGACTCTTACCAAACCACATTACAACTGGCTGTATTAAAATGCAGCTTTTGGAGCATTAATAATTACATTGAAAATGGGTTCAAATCAGTTCACAACGTCAAATTTCAAGGAACGTGTCTCATGTTACATCTGCAGAGGAAATTAATGTTGTGAGCTCAAATGAAGCAGATTCTCTCTTCTTCTTGATATAAAAAAAAACATCTTGACCATGCAATGAATTCAGACAAATCTGTCAAAGTGCTGTGTTTGACTGAATGTTAATTGGTTCACAGTGACGCTATAGGATATATAGGATTTAGTGTCATGTAGGGATGAGATTGCAACCAACCAGTCATCTTACCCTTTGCTACGTTAAAAAAAAAGGGGGTTTTTGTTTATGTGATGGATTACTGTAGAAACAAGGCGATGCAACGTGGTGGACGCCATGGAAGAGAACCCACTCCCTCTGTCGATATAAAAGGCTAAATCTAAGCTAAAAGAAAAACGCTGATTTTTTTTAGCTTCAAGTGATTATACAAAAAGAATACATAGCTATTAATAATATTCTACATTACTGTCCCTAAATTCTACAGACTGAACCTTTAATTTTCGCACTTCAATAAAATACGCTCTACGACTGTTTTACTGGCGGATGACCGCATTTTGGACACAAGACCGTTACCAATCAGACATGTGATTTGCTTTGTGACTTAAACACTTGATAAATATCATGTGTGGACTATTTACTCAAACTGTTCATGTCATCACACCCACCAGATCACAACAGTGTACATAAAAATGCTTGGTGAGTATTTTTTCCTTTTTGCATGCCTCAGAACTTTGGAGTCTGACAATAACAGCACGTACAGGCCACTATCTGTGTGAACTTGCTTGATTTCATTTCTGTACGAAACTTTCTATTGACATGCCCCCGCCCTGTGACGTCAAAGGTCGTGGGCAAGGAGTGTGTCAACCTACGCTCTCGGGTGGATGCACACCTAACAGAAGAATTTATATTTCATATTGTGATGGAATTGCTCATGCAGTGGAAATGACTCAATTAAATAGTCTTGATATTTGTGTGTGCCTGTGCAAGGATGAGGGGGTGTGTCCCTGCCCTTTTGTGTGTTTGTGCTCAAGTCAAAGGGCTTTTTTTATTTCTATTTTCCCCTGTATCCATTTTTAAAAACAGGTCTATCTTTACTTATATTTAAATACAGTTTAAAATCAATACTTTAATTTATTTACTTAACTAATTAATTAATTAATTTACTTTAACTATAGACTGTATAACGGCATATCTAAAAAGAAAGTCATTCCGCATTTTTAATGGTATACACCATATTAAGGCTCTCTATACTGCTTTAATTAACTTGTTTTGGAAGTATTTTTGATATTTAGGGATGTCTTCAGCTAAAGACCAGCCAGTCCAGAAATTGTTTCCAGTCATGTGTTATTTTTTTATATTATAATAAATTTAACAAAATGTAATTTATTTATTTATTTGGCCATCTGACTGTATTTTTTGTTACATTTTTAGGTAACTTGTTTAACAAACTAGGTCATTAGCCCCTTGAATCTAGATGTAATTATGAACACAATGAATAAGTGATGAAGAACATGAAGTACAGTAGATGCCCAAATGGAACTTGAATCAAAATATATTTTAATAAAGACACAATTATTTATGTTAGGCTTTCCTGATGTGTTGTCTTTGCTTTGACGCTTGCCTGTCTTTACTTGTCTATACCTGTGGCGTGCATGTAGATGTGAATGCAATGTTGCTGGTGTACAGTAATACATGCGTGTACATTGGTACACCAAAAAAATAAAGGTCAAAGCCGACCATGTGCTCTATCGAAGGACCTGTTCGAGTCCAAGTCAGAGTTCTGTGAGTACTCTGATTTAACTTAACCAACAACACATTTGAGTGAGCTGACGTTACTTACAGCTTTAGCAGCATTGTCTGTCTTGCTGTTTTGCACCTCATTTCCATCCACGTTGTCCGTGTTGGTTGTCTGACCGGGAACGTCGAAGTTAAAACAAAATGACATGATGACTGACAACGCTGCAGGCGGCTTGTTTGAGGCTGAAAGGTTGCTTTCCACGTTAACTACAGCCTCCACATGGCGTGCAAGTGTAGCTTAGCACAGCCGCTGCGTGTAAAAACTACAAATCCCAGAATTCCGAGCACCTTGGTACCCATGCGTTACTTTTCTATTAATGACGTTAAGCAACGTTGATACGTCTATTTCAGTGACATTAGGTGAAGAGGCATCTAACATTTAAAAAAAAATGTAGGCACAGAACTGTACATGTCTCGACAAACCATCTACGCATGAAATGTTGCACATACTTCCTGACTCACATTACCATGATGCCTTTCGCCGCCACTCTGACGCGTGCGCACTATATCGGGATCAGGATTTAGATCTGTGAACTGTCACACTCACAAGGTCCCTGATCCTGCTCTTCTCCGCTGAAATGTGGCAATAATCCCGTGTTTGCCTCTGGTTTGAAAATGTCGACGAGAGGATGGATGTCGGCAGTCTTCCTGCCTTCGTAGAACAGTGAGTATTCCCTGAAATAAATATGAAGTGTGTATGAATATGAAAACGCGGCGCACAGCGTCGGGTTTTTGACTAGGAAAACACTGTGTGACATCCAAACAAAAGGGATTTGGGAGCGTTAGGACACCGTGGCACTGCCCACAGCTCTGTGTGTTGTGGACAAATGTGACGTTGGGGGCTTTCATCAGACGACAGCTCAGCTAATTTGCCTCGCATTGGTCTTTAAATAGCCTGACAGTACCTGATGGAGTGAAGCTGAATGTTGCTGCTGCTGCTGCTGCTGCTACCACCATAAGTCAGCACCACACCAGACCACCGCCCCCTGTCACCTCAGGTACACGTCTCCACCCTGACCCCACCCTGTCTGGAATGCAGCAAAGCGAGGGTTGATCTTGGGCACACCTGTGCAGCCAGCCATTCTCACAACCTGTTATATTATAGTTATATTAACAACGTAAGTTGACTGGCTCTCAGATCCACCGGTGGGTAAGTGTCAATAAGAGTGGCAGTGATTAGCTGGTCGACAGAAAATTAAATTGCAGCTATTCTGATCATCGATTAGTTGCTTTAATCAAATTTCAGGCTAAAATGCAAACATTGTCATCTCACAGCTTCCTATTTGGAAGAACATGCTGCATTTCTGTGTCTTATGTGACAGTAAATGTAATAACAATGGACTGTTGTTGTTTGTTTTTTTGAGTAAATATTAAACAGATTATGTAAAATATTTCCATTGTCTATTACACTGTTAATTATTTTCTCAATTAATTGACTGGGTTAATTCAGAAAAATTGTGAAAACAGTTGATCAGTGTTTCCCAAAGCCTAAGATGTCATCTTTCTGCAAATGTCTTTTTTTTTGTCCACAAGCTAAAGACATGCTGTCATAGAGGAGTAAATAAACCAGAGGATTTTTACATTTAAGAAGACAGAATTCAGATTCATTTTCACCTGTTTTTACACTGACAAAAATAACTGATTAATAGATTATCAAAAGTGTTGGTGATGAATTTAAGAGTTGCAGCTAAATGAGGTAATTGTTTCAGGGCAATGTTATTAAGTGTTATCAAAACAGGGCAATGTTTGTTTGTTTTTTTTTTTACTTCAACTTAGCATAAGGCTGTGAGGATCTATTGTTGTTCATCATTATGTCATTTTCTCCAAAGGTGCGTGCATATCACAGATGCAGGATGCGGTGGTGTCCCAACTCAGTGCTCCACCTGCTGCGCTGTGTGCGGCTACGGCCATGCATCAAGAGGGGAAGGAGCAGACTTCCCGTGTGGATGAGGGAAATGTGGGCCTACATGAGCGTGGTGGTGCAGTCACTTTACTTCAACTCCCTCACGGACTCGGATGTGGTCTTCGACTCAGTCTTTGAACCGGTGTTTTGGACTGTGGATTATATTACTCGCTGGTTTGGCACGGTGAGTGTGTGTTTGTGCGCGTGGTTCAATTCGTTACACAAAGTTTTTGAGTTTTTCCCTGAAAAAATGTCTGCCCTGTCTTTGTGTGGCAGGTCTTTGTTTGTCTGGTGGTCATACTGGTCAGCTCCATCGTGTTGATAGCTTACATTGTCCTACTGCCTCTGGTCCTCAACACATACTCCCCTGCCTGGATTGTTTGGCACATTTGTTATGGACATTGGAACCTCGTCATGATCGCTTTCCATTACTACAAGGCCACCAAGACTGCCCCTGGGTATCCCCCTACAGTAAGACAACGACTGCACTTTTTTGCAGACCCATAAATGGCTGTCCTAGTCCAGGCTTGGATTAAATGTACGTTTATCAATCCAACAAAAACGTCTTCTCTCATTTAGGAAAAAAATGACATGCCATTTGTGGCAGTCTGCAAGAAGTGCATCATGCCCAAACCAGCAAGAACACACCACTGTGGTATCTGTAACAGGTAAGTCAGAGCTGTATTTCTTCAGTTCTTCATTCTCTTAGATAACTGGTTTGTCTTTGGGTTACATCTTGTGGTAAAAAACAACAACAAAAAAAAAACCCCTGGTGTTGGGTATAGAATTTCAAACTTCGAAATTCTAACAAGTGGTAATGACGGGTGGCAAAGGGGCTGCTGCTTAACCTAAGGTCATTCCAAGGATTACGTTCACTAATTAGCTGGTTAATTTGACTGAAAACTCTGTAAAATTGTTTCTTTAGTACTGCCACCCCTCTGCAGATGTCTGCGTTGTCACCAATAAGCAAACAAAACAAACAAAAAAAACTCAACAGTATTGTCTCTTTTAATCATCAACTAGAGGCTTGGGCTCATTACAACACAGAATGTAACATTTGCTTAGTTAGCTTAGTTAACTAGTTTGTCAGCCATGAGTAGATGAATGCTTCCTTCTGCAATAGGCTGTAGTTTAGTAGAAAGAAAATATTTCCTGCGCACAACAAGGTCTGTGGATTATCTTGAGTATCCGCATCATGATTTCTGCAGAGAGGCAGCGCTGTTGAGTTTTAAAAAAATGCTTTTTTGATAAATCGCACCACAGATGAGAGGAAAAATTTATTTTTGATTAAGGGCCAATCTGTTTTTTTGTCTTGGCTTGCAAAGTTGTCTGTCGAAGTATCAGACTGATTGTTTTTTTTTCTTAAATTGCAGGTGCATTCTGAAAATGGACCATCATTGTCGTATCCTTTGCGCTAACATGATTTCAGATATTTTTTGTACCATCAGAAATGACATAATGTAAAAAAAAAAAAAAATAACACGACAAACTACAAAGAGATGCTTCTTTTTCCTTAATGTCAACACCTCAGCCTGGTTGAATAACTGTGTGGGTCACTTTAACCAGCGCTACTTCTTCTCCTTCTGCCTCTTCATGACCTTGGGCTGTGTCTACTGTGTCATCAGTGGCAGGAACCTGTTCCTAGATGCGTACAACGCCCTCGAGGTGAGATGCAGATTTAACGATGTGACTTACCTGCCTGGTGTCTTTCTCTGCGGGGCTTAACTGTTCCTGACTGACACTGCCTTGTTTCTGTCTTTAACACTCGGGGTTTGTGTCTGGGGCTGTTCCATTAGCGCTTTAAGCATTTGGACACGGAGAAGCCAGGGGTACCGGTGACAGGGATGGGAGTGCTTATAGGGCTTCTCCCCCCGGGCCAGGTACAGTTTCAACCATTAACACACACAATAACACGATTGAGCTTCTGTGATCTTTTTCATCTGTTTGTTATGTAATATATGCTCTTTTTAGACCAGCTATCAGACACCTGCGCCTCCGTACACCTTTAAGGATAGGATGATTCACAAGAGCATCATCTACATGTGGGTGCTAACCAGGTAAGAGATGCATGTTCCAACCTGTTATACTTAGGACCATGCCAAGTTATTCAAAGCAGGGTTAGTTTGTGTGGCATGTTCATACTTGGAAATTGAAAAAAATAAGTTTACTCAAATGTATCGCTATGCATCCTAAATCTGCTTTATTATTAAGTGTGCTTTTTGATGGACACTAATTAGAGTTCGCACAGTTTTTAAGTTTTGGACAGCAGTTCTGTTTACACCAGTGTCCGTTTGTTTGTTTGTTGTTTGGTTGGTTGGTTGGTTGGTCAGCAGGATTACACAAGAACTACTGAAAGGATTGAAGGATAGTTCCAGAATAAACAGAAGTTATTATTCGCATTATCCAACATTATCATTGAAGAAAAAAAATCGGGCGGTGGTTGGTATCCATGAGTAAGTATACAAGGGGACTGTTGGGCCTTGGCGGAGGTATGCGCTCGAATAAGTGCCGGTCTAGTTTTGACTGCTATGTTTTCTAAGTGAGGAATCAGCTGGAATTCGAATAAATGACTTCACTTTTCTTTTCCTTGACTTGATTTTTGACATAGTTTGGTATTTCATTTCTGTAATTTTTGCTTTTATGTATGTTTTTATCCTGGCGTTGAAATCTATGAGCTTTAAAGGGTGAATAGACCAATTTTACACATTAAAGTAGTGGGTTTTGGGGAGTACCACTGCATATCCTCTGGTGCCGCTAAATGCTTTATCCTACTTTTTTCACATATGCAGTAGTACACCCTGTCAACACACTTTAATGTGTAAAAGTGGTTGAGAGAGATGGAATTAAACTTTAAATTATCATGGTCCAAACAAACAGTTAAAATTAGTATGACCTGCTGGTAAAGTAAATGAAATGACTGTGGATGTAGATACAAATGAATTCTTTTAGCTTTAGTTTTTATCACATTTGTGGTAATGATTTATAAGTGAAGGCTTCGAGAGTGTGGACATTTTTTTTGCTTTACCTACCTTTTCAAAGTGCTATAAAGTTGCTTAGCTTTTACTTTTGAAATGGTTGACAAACCTCGACTACTGTCTCTCAAAGCAATGCACAAAGAAACCGAAGAGCTTGTGGATTGTGGCTAAACTGCTCCAGGGAGAGGAAACTAACAAAACAATAAAATGTTTGGAAAACCATTTGGCGTCCTTCTTGTCGAGTAAAACTGACAAAGGTATTCGCAATCTGATCGAGAGAAGTCTTTTATCATTTCCTGTCAGTAAAAAGTGCACTGATTATTCCATACAACCCCAAACAAGGTGTACTATAAATTAAACACCGGTAACTGTCAGTATACGTAGAAGAATGGGGATACGGTGTCCGTCTTTTGTTTTCCTGGCAGCAGATCCAATAAAAAAACATTTTGTCCTTTCAGTACTGTGGGAGTGGCTCTGGGAGCTCTGACTATTTGGCACGCAGTTCTCATATCAAGAGGAGAGACCAGCATAGAAAGACACATCAACAGCAAAGAAACACAGCGGCTGGCAAAACGAGGAAGAGTAAGAGTGTTATATGTTTCAAATATTGACATAATTACCGGGGTGGTTATTTAACGAGGATCATTTAATACGAGACACAACCCTCAATTAAATAACAGTGACCTTTTAATGGTTTTTTAATTGCTTCTTTTTTCCTTCGCCAGGTATACAAAAACCCTTATCACTACGGCAGGCTGAATAACTGGAAAGTCTTCTTAGGCGTGGAGAAGAGAAGGTGTGTTCAGGCACCCATGTACCATGTATGGTCAACGTGGCCTTGTATTTCTCTGTAATCCCTGTTTTGCTTTATCTTCTCTCTTTAGTCACTGGCTGACGCGTGTCCTGCTTCCCTCTGGACACACCCCACATGGTGATGGTTTGACGTGGGACTTCCTGCCAGTTAAAAAGGACTTAATGCCTGTATGACAAACACTACTTAGGCATATCTATTACCTAGTTTCAGCAGTCTTTGCTGACTGTAACCCACTTTGGCTTAAAGGATCCAAGCATGGTGGCTCCATACTGAAAAATGGGGTCATGTCGACCTCCAATACCTCAAATACGTGCTGCTGTGGCATTGCTCACGGCTCAACAGTCTACATTTTTGGATGGTTTTGTTCTCTGCTGGGTTTTACTTTGTATCACAAACGGGTATCTTGCTTGATTCTAAGCTAATGATGGGTTTGATATTTTTTTATAAGCCACATGAACTGACTGACATATTATTGTACCCAAGTACCTTTTAGAAACTTTTTTTTTTTTTAATGAAAACTACTTGCTTGTTCTGCACAAGCAACAACAAAGAAAGCAACAAAGAATTGTTCCTCCCAAGACCTCCACCTCCCTAGACTGTATAGAGAATCTAGTCCAATATTATCATTTGAAACAAACTAAAGGAAAAACTGCAGTTGATAAGTTGATAATGTCATTATTTATCTGTATTTTGTACCTGTTAAGTGAATAAATCTTTATAAATTGCTTTATTAAAAAAATAAAAACGGTCTCACTGAGTGGTCAGTTATTACTATTGATGTTCATCCATTGTTTTTACACATGCACAGATTCCATTTTAAACATCAAACTTCTTAAAAGGTTTAAATATTATGAATATTTTTATTAATTATTTATCTTTGCCCATGCAGGATTACTTTACCATACTGAGCAGCTCCAGTGTTATGTCACAGGGCTGCTTACGCAGAGACATGCTGCTAGTAGGGAAGGATTAATTGAGATGTGACCAGATTTGATCTGCAGATTCATATGAATGTATTACGTCATAAAAACAAGCAGCTACAGTAGCGGAAGAGCACAGAGACAAAAGCTAAAAAGCAAGAGGAGATACGAAAGCTTTTCCTCCACTTGGAGTAAAATTCTCACTAATCAGTGATAAATATTTTTACTGTTTGTATTTAATGCCTTGATTAGCAGATAATAAAAAAGGGATTTCGATCTTGTCAGTTAAAGAGCAGGAGAAAGGTTGTCCGATAAAGGCTGAAGAGATTAAAGGATGATAGCAGATTTCAGCCCTCCTTCATTCACCCTGCCACTGCTCATCAGATCCTCCCACTGTGTCTGACACTGCATACACACACACACACACACACACACACACACACTCACACTCTCAAACAGACCCGTCAACATTCAGTGTTCCAGCAGATGTCAGTGCTCAATGTGTCGGTTTAGTCAGAAGCTGTGCAGTATGTTGGGAGGATATGAATAATTGACCAAAAATTGAACAAAAAACAAAAGAATCCTGCCGTTTTTAAATACTTTTAGCAATTAAGTTTATATTACAGTATTAAAACTGCGTACTAATGATTCATTTTGACCATTTCCAGTCTGTTTGTTGATGTGTTGCACTCCACAGTTATGTTTTTCTCAATTTCTGTTACCAATAGCAAGTGTTGTTGTGATTGCATGGACAGTCATTCAGAGTGACATGCTAGGGTAAATACTAGGCATAAACACAAGATGGCCAAACATTAAGCAATAATGTGTATGGTGCAAATATGTCCGTTGGTCACTGTTGTCATGAGGAGCAGGATCAAATTTTGCAAATTCAGTTTTCTGCAGACAGCAGCAAAGTATTCAACTCCATACACACTGGCAGCTGAAGCAGTTATTACTTTGAGGTGTCTCTGTTTTTACCTTAAATTGCATATATTATACAGGCACATGGACACATCAGTGGATAAGCCAATGAAGTTAATAGTTAGGCCTGTAGTTTGCAAAGATTAAATGGATGGGATTTACTTGTTCCCAGACAGGGAGAGCGCAAAATCCAATAAACTTTTTGTTTTGTTTTGCAGTGTACTGGGCTGTTTTCAAACAGTCTTATTCCAATAAAACTGGAAATAACTAACTACTAACATAAAAGTGTTGTTCTTTTTGCACAACATTTATAGAAAGAGAAAGAAACAACCAAAAACATATGATTATGAATAAAACTTTGGGTGAGTGCTTTATTGCAAATACCAGATTTTAAAAAAGGGGGGAAAAAAAGGATAAGATGCACTTTGGCAGTGGGGACACGTCAAGCTAAACTTAAAGGAATAGCAACTTCCGCCTTGCTTTTCAAACTAAAATCCCTGTTGACGCGTACAAACCTGCTTTGCACAATGCCCCAACGTCACTTCCGTCATTCAACCGCGTTTATCCTAATGACCGTTTTTTGTGTTCTCATACTCTGCTTATTTGGAACCCGAATCATTAATCATTTCAAATCAACACATTTTATTCTGGAGGGGTGATTTCTCTTACTCCGACGAGCTTGACGCCGGACGGACCAATTGTATCTAAGCTGCGCATGCGTGTAGAGTGATAAGGCTTTAATTCTAGATCAGTGCGGACGGCTTGTGCTGGTGAGCTCCATCCATTATGATTCGGGGGGGAAGCGGATATTGATTGCAGTGGGGTTTTTTAGAGGAGAAGCTGTTGAGACTTCCTGGAGGCTCTGCAGGGGCCGAACCGGTCGCCAGTCCTCCAGCCCTGCACCGACACACAGCTCCCAGTCTGTGTCCGTCAACCTGCTGACTCGCATCCCCCCTCCGGCGATCGACGCTTCGGGATCCACTGCTAACTTCACTCAAGAGCAAGTTCGGATGTGGCAAGCAAACTGCAGGCGAATGCATAATTTAGCAGACTGGATTTCCGGTAAGCAAAATTATTAAGTTTACGTCGAATACTGGTAAAAATGCTTTTTATTAATGGGACTGCAACATGAATTAAACCCCATCGGAGGTGCATGACTTGAATCAAAAACAGATCACATGAAGTATCGTAGTGCACGGACATGTATGTTTCAGTGTGAATGGGGAGAGCGGGGCAGGGGTGGCATGGGGTGAAGGCGCGTGTCCCCCAGTCAGCTGGCAGTACACGTGACGTAAACATCGCAGCTCGTCTGACCTCACAGGAACAAGGAGTGCTGAGCTGTCATTATTCCCCGATGATGCTGCTCCTCGTCTAAGGCACACCGCTTGACGTCACCATTAACTCTCTCCATCACATCTGCATTTATCAAAAAAAAGGGAAAAAAAGAAAGAAAAATAAGCATCTGTACTTTTAACATATGGCACATGTGTGGATGTAGACTGATGGTTTCTCTCCTGGGTGTGGGGTACAGGGACAGTGATGGGAGGCTGTGTGGGGAGGAGCAGGATGGATGGACAAGGGAGTGCCCAGAGCTCTACAAGGACCAAAAAACGTGGAGGTAAGAGGCTGGGAAGCTGGGTCATTTTTTTTTTTTTTTTACGCATGCATAGAAGCACCAGCGAGGATGTCCTTTAAACTGAGAATAGGGTGGTTTCTACACATTTATTTGTGCAGAGCGAGGTGTTACAAGTGAGATGACAGGTGGTGAGAATGTGAGTCCATATATCTGACACATAATTATATCAGGACAACAGACATTTTCACAAAGTTACACCTTGCACAGGAGACACACATACATACACATCACCACCCAGGATTCACAGCTACACCCCTGCTGCATGGACGTCTTTCTCAGTCTCGACAGTCAGGGCTTAGTCATGTGTCTAATCTGTGCTTGAGGGCCTGCCCCGGCAGGACAGCGTTTCCTTTGCGGAATAAAGGCGCCCGTGCACTCAGCTGGAGCATCATGCATTATCTATCGAGCAGCAGCTGCACAGAGTTTTCTTATCAAAGTTTGACCCACTTGAGTGCATGGTTCGCCTCTGTATTCACATGCAGGGGGAGAGCACTTACCTGCCAGACAGACACGACCTGTGCTTTCATGTTACGTGACTGTTACCTGTGCATCTGAGAGCCAGGTTTGTGTTCACTGATATAAACAGCAGAGCCTCTGTGAAGAAAAAACACTCACCTGTTAGAGGCGGTTCACAAAAACAGAGTAGCTTCGCCTTCAAGTTGGACAGGGGTTTATTGTCTGTTAATAGGTTTAGCATGTTGCCTTTGGGTATTTCTATCCCATCTCTAAATAGAGCTGATAGGATTAGTCCTCTTGTGTAAAGAAGCCACCTTCTGGCTGGGACACTCAACGTACTCTCCCCATAAACTGAAGCTCTTTCCATGAATTGATCCAGCTGTATTTTGGGGTTGTGAAGTGGTTGCCATTAAAAGGGATATAACAAGCATAGGCAGTTCGATCACTTTTAAGGAACTGGGGAAGTGTCACGACGGTTCACTCGTCTCTGAGGCTGCACATCGAGGGAAACACGGTCAGGCGGCTGTCTCTTCAGTTGTTGCAGCAAGCTGTTGAGACCTCTTCGTCTGGGTCAGCATCTGTAGCTCGTGAATGCGGACTTTTAACTGATTCACATCAAACCTCGGAGAACGAACAGCTATGGGAGTGCCAAACTCCAGGGAATACAACTACTACCACGGTCCAGACACACCCTTTAAGTGTGTTTTTCTGAGGAGTGAGTATAGATTTATGTGTGGGTTGAGTGAAATTCTTTCATGCTTTTTCTTTGCAAGTTCGTGCTGCTCATTGTGCTCTGTCTCAGAGGGTTTTCTGTATGTTGAGCAGTTTTGTAAAAACAGTACCCAAAAGTCTGCTAATAGACAAACGATAACATGCTAAAATATTGTTCTGGTCATCCATACTGATAGTGTCTTAAAATATCTAATATTGAATGTTCTTCAGTATCAAAAGTAATTTTTTGGATGATGAATATACAGAAGTATCAAAAGTAAAGGTAAATTATACTCATGTTTAAAAAATTAAAAAAAACATATTGGGATATTCAGCATTTTTCCACTGTGGGTTTTTTTAATCCAGTCGCCAATAATATTTATATATAAATATTATATTTAATATTTATTAAGTCTCTTAGTTATTGTTAAGTATCCTTGGGTACCCTTAAAGGCGCTATATAAATTAAATGTATTATTATTATTATTATTATTATTATTGTTATTAATAATAAAAACATAAATTCATGCTACCTTGACTCTGATGCAGCATTCAATCTCTAAAAGTAACTAGTAACTTAAATCATCAAATAAATGTAGAGGAGTCATAAGGACAATATTTGCCTCCAAGATGTAGTGGAGTGGAGATCCAAAGTAGCAGAAAACGGAACTACTTAAGTAAAGTATAAATATCTAAAAGTTGTACATAAATATAGTACTTGAGTAAATGTACTTAATTACATTCTATCACTGTTATGTTGGAGTCAAAGTTGCCTGCTTTTTTTTGCATTTGTGCCACAAACAAATGTACAGTAAATGCAAAATAGAACAAATGACGAGCAATAAGAAGGGAAATGGCTTGAAATGCAGGAAAAACAAACAGAAAGAGGTCGTTACAACATCCACCCTGATGCTTATACATAGATCCATTCAGTCATGGAGAAGTACACAGATCTCACTTTGATGAAGACTTTAGAATAATTCAAGTTCATTCATTTAGTTTGGGTTGCAGCAATAATGGTATTTATGCTGCTTATAATCACCATGCCACTAGTAGTAGATGTAGTAGTAGTAGTAGTAGTAGTAGTAGTAGTAGTCATGAATGGTGCACTAATTAAATAATAGTCCAAAAATAACACTTTCATTGACATAACAGAAACTAAGTGAGTAGTTTTTTCATCCATCGGGAACGTTTCAGCTTCAGGGGGGACAAAAACACTTGATCAACTGACTTCATTTGAAATCGCTAAGCTGAGGTTCCAGGTACTGTGGGCTCACAGCCGAGGACACTATCAAAGTTGATCTCTCCGTACGCTCACACTCCACCGTACACAGATAGTCTGGCTCACTGACTTACTACTGAAGTGAGGTGGATAAAACATTCTTCACATCATGCGGGCTGTCGCCACTGATTACAGCCCTCTCATTCTAGCAAGCACAAACCCAAACCAAAACGGCACCCACAGTGTTTGTTTGCTTGTGGGTCATGTCCTTAATAACTCGAGAAACCCTCTGAACTCGTCTTTGCATACTTACCTTGAGTTCCCTTTACATCGCAACAGACCAGGGCAGCTTGCAATTATCTTAAGTCAGTCAGGATTATAGATAACCATGGTATTTGTATCTAATTGGCTGTCATGCTAATTGCAACTATGCAGCTGCCGCCTAAAGGCATAAAGCAACTGTAGAATAGAATATTCTTTAACACGATGATATCACAGACACAGTGTAAAGGTTCATTTTTACATCAGTTTCTTTATTCAGACTTCAGCTGTGTGTTAATAATGGCTTTAAAAATGTAAAAAAAAGTTGATTCCATTTTAAAATATCGGCCTTAATTACCAATGCATGACATGAAAAGTGTGAAACGTGCATTTCAGAATGAATACGTATGCAGGCGCACATACAAATAACAACGTGGATAAATCCAAACCGGCTCATGGTGTTTTATCACTTATCATTATGTAGTCACCTGCACTGTTAACAACATAGACAATTATTTAAATCTGTGCTTACGGTGTGATGCAGATGGAACCTCAAGCCAAATTTAGTAAAGAAATGTTGAGATTTGTTCTTGGTGTGAAACATTTTCCATCTTATATGCAATAAGAACCGAAGTTCAGCCATTCAAACGTGTGACCCTGGGTCAGTCATTTGCAGAAGGTGTGTGTTTGTTTTTCAGCGGACTCGTATTAGTCCCTGGTTGTTTTTGCCGGCTGTCATTGGCCAGCGCGTGCTCACGCTCCAACCAATGCCTTATGGGATAGGGGCAGACAAATCCTGTTATGTGGAAACTGATTACTGCCTATAATCCACTGGTGCGTGCTCGTGCGTGCGCACATGTATGTGTTACTAGCCACTGCAGTAATCCACAACACTATAAATAATCACTTTGATTTCCCTCCTTCTGTGGATCAGATTGACTTTCTTGGTACGTTGCTACAGTTGATACGCTGTGTCAGTGTGGAAAGTAAAAACTTTGTCTGGTTGTGTTCTGTCAGAATTTAGACATTCAAGAGCAGTCACATGCATCGAAGTAATTGGCTTTAGTTTAATTCTGTAGAGCAAACGAATAGCGATAAGTGTGTCTGATGCGAGGGAGTGTAACACGGTGCAGTCGCGAGGGTTGTTTATCCAAACACTGAAGATCCTTCAGTGTGGGAGTCTGGGAGTGTGATGAGCCTTTCTGACCTTGTCCGACCGCGGTGGTGTTTACATGACCGAGTACACAGGTGCAAGAAGCACTTAGATAATTTACTTAAGTGAAAGAAGCAAGAGGAAAAAGGCCTGCACTCCAAATTTGACACTTACATGGAAATATAAAAGTATGAGCATCAAAATATACTAAACGTACCAAAAGTGAAAGTACTCATTATACAAACTGTTCAACTTCAAGAAAAGCTGATCTTATTTATTAATGAATTAGTTTAGTATCATTGATGGATTAATTTACGTACCAATATGATGTTGCAGCTGGTAAAAGATATTATTGAGTATGTATAGACTACTGGGTGGCTTCATCTGTAATGATATATCATATTATCATATCGCATTTTTTTATGTGTTGTACGAATAATATGAATCTGCAAAGTAACTGGTAAAGTTGGTTAAATGAATGTAGTGGAATGAAAAAATACAATATTTTCTGAAGTAAACATATAATGGAAGCACAGGTACCTCAACATTGTACTTTATTACAGTGTTTCAGCAAAATTACTCAGTTAGCTGAAATACAATAAATGCATTCAGCTGATCTCATTTTTGTTGTTGTTTTTTTTAAATGCGTTTTGCCTGACAATCACAGGTCTGCTGAGGGAAAAACACTAGGAACACATTTACACCACACATGCATCCTATATGTGTCCTGTAATCCCTTTTAGCTGCGCCTATTATGTCATTGGGATAAATTTACTTGGAAAAGTCACTGTGACACTTTGACACCTTCCTGACACCTTTTTTTAAAAACTAAAAGCTTGTCTGCATGGCTGTAGAGCAGAGCTGACCCTGACCCCTTTTTCTTTCAGCGCGCAATGAGCCCCTCAAGAAAGAGCGTCCAAAGTGGAAGAGTGAGTACCCGATGACGGAGGGCCAGCTGAGGAGTAAGAGGGACGAGTTTTGGGACACGGCTCCGGCCTTTGATGGACGGAAAGAGATCTGGGACGCACTCAGAGCAGCAGCCCTGGCTGCAGAGTGTAATGACCTGGAGCTAGCACAGGCTATAGTGGACGGAGCCTGCATCACTCTGCCACACGGTATGAAACCATGTGAACACACTCACACACACACACACACACACACACACACACACATTACCCTCTCTCAGATATAGAAATGTGCTTTGTCCAGCTATCAGTTGTAAGCTGTAAATGTCCTGGATCTTCCAGCACAAATACAAAACTCACTGTAATAATTCTCCAAATGTCAAAGGACAGTTAGCAGAACGCCATGCCTCAGTTGTTCAGAGATTACTGCTGTAATAGTTACATAATAGTCGCAGTGCTGCGTGACCACTGTGAATGGATTGGTGCACAGAGAGCCATGACAGAGTTACGTGGGGGAAAAGAAACGTTCTGTTCGTGCATATTTATCTGCTGTTGAAGGACACTGGTGTTGTTGATGTTAATGTGATGGAAGTAGATATAATGTAAATGTGATGACCGTGCACTCGTGGGAGCAGAGACAGAGTTTATGTATCAGGGCTGTAGTAGGTTGGTTTTACTGTTGGAAAGGGTTTTTTTTTTTGGAGAGCTGTTGTTAATGTAGGTCATTTGTCCCGTCTGCAGGCTCTCTCACAGAGAGTTATGATGAACTGGGCAACCGCTACCAGCTCCCAGCCTACACTTTAGCCCCGCCCGTCAACCTCATCAGCGAGACGTCCACTGAGAGCAAAGTTTCTGAATCCACACAAAAACAAGCTCAGCCGCCTCCCTGCAGGCAGGAGTTCCAGCTGCGGGTGCGATTGTCATCAGGTAAGAAACATCCTGTTCGACCTATAATATGACATTGTCATCTAAAGGACGGCATGTTATGCAGCTCTCCATTATTGCATCGTGTCTCATCTAGGCTGGGGCCCGATGCATAATTCATAGCCATTCAGTGTCTCACAGCTCGTTTAGAAATCTGTGTCAACTCTATTTATGCCTCGCGGTTTTTCTCAGGAAAGGATGTGCGTCTGACAGCCAGCTTGGCGGACTCCATCGCCGAGCTCAAGAAACAATTGCAAGAGCAGGAGGAAATTGAGGTGACCCGCCAGAGGTGGTTCTTCTCCGGAAAGCTCCTGACCGACAAGACTCGCCTGCAAGACGCCAAGATCCAGAAGGACTTTGTCGTCCAAGTGATCGTCAACACTAACCCTGCGGTCATAGCCAACTGAGGACTGAGACAGAGGGGCCATGCAGTGAAGAAGGGATAAAGGACGTGCCAGAGAGGAGTGCAGGAGTAAGAGTAGGGCTTGGAATGAGTTTCCAGTTGGTATTGCAGTGGAATTTTATGTACATTTTTATATAAGATATTATTGCTTTTATATTGCTCCTTTTTGTATTTTTTCCTTTTTCCAAAATTAAGTGAGAATATTGAAAAGCACTGAAAACACTTTAGATTAAAAGTAGAGTCCTAAGATGCACATCCCAGTGTCTGTCTGTCTGTCTGTCTGGACATCAACTCACAGCTCTATTGTTTACACGGGTCCCCTCCTCCTCGTCATGTGTGTTACTTGTGCTTATTGATAAACTGAATATGGTTCACCTGGGGATCCAGAAAAGGGAAAAACTGTTAAGTCTTTTATTCTTCTTCTTCTTTTTTTTTAAATAAAGATTTCTGTCGCGCTTTTTTAAGAAGCAGGGTAAGGATGGCAGAAAATTAAACTGTAAATATAAGTTTCCTTATGTGTCGTTTGGTTATGTAATACGTGCGCTCTACATTTTCCACTCACAGCTGTAAATTCACAATAAAGGCAAGGAATGTAATGAAGGGCGCCTTTCTAAAAGGTAATAAGATGTGACCTGTTTTTTTTTATTTCATCACTCCAAGCAAGATACTGTAGTCTATGTACAATATGATGCTCACTGTACTTGAATAACTTATCAATAAATATTGTAAATCTAAAGTCATTCTCTGCTCTCCTGATTCTTATGTCTTTATGGAAATTGTTTAAAGTTAGATGTTGTCCTAAGCAATGATTCCCAACCAAGGGGTGCCAAATCTGGAGGATTACATGAAGGTTGAAGGGATATTTCTGTCACACAAAGTTTTATTTTATACTTTGATGCATTTTAGTGACACACTGGCTACTAAAATATCCTCAGGCCTTTAAAAAATCTTCAGATGACACAACCTAAGAAGGAAAAATTTGGTCAACCTGCTTGCAGCTCACGGCTAGAATGAGACCAACTTTAACCCTGTTTTAAGGGGTCTCAAGACAGAAAATTTTGGAACCACTGCCCTATGTTGAGTAAATTGGAATAATGTCGAAGAAATTTAAAGGGGAGAACATTACAAAAATCAAGGCCCACTTATGTGTTGTTTCTGGCTACAGCTTTGAACCGTACACAATGTTCATGTAATGAACGTGTGACCTCATTAGCTCAGCACTTTTACCTTCCCCTTGGAAACAGCTGTTCTAACAAAACAATCCAGATTCAAGGACCACCAGCCATTGAGGGTTCTTTCAAACGCATCAGGAGATCAGAGTTACTCAGCTGCAGTGGTGGAAGAAGTATCTGCCTCATTTACTTAGGCCTATCAATACCAATCTACAAAATACTCAACTGCAAGTTAAAGATCTGCATTAAAAATGTACTAAAAAACATATTAGTCAAAGTATGTAAGTTTTATAAACAAAATGTATTCTGACCCTGAAAAGTAAGTGAAAATAATCAGTAATTTTCTGTTTTTATGGATTAATATTAGGCTACTGATGCATTCATGTGTATGTTGCATTTACTGCTATATATATATTTAAGGTTGTGCTTATTGTACCTTCTTACTACATACTGTTTTGTGGTTTAATCAGCGATTAATCATCAACACGTAATAAGAACGCTTTATCCGTCAGTTTATCAGAAACATTCACATTCAAACTAACCAGATGTGGATACACGTTTTGATACTGGACAGGAAGAATATGAAGCTGTCAGATAGATGTGGGGGAGTTAAAAATACAATATGTATTTCTGAGATGTAGTGGGAGATAGTGTCAATAGAGTACATAATGTGTACTTCATCAGTACAGCTATTAAGTAAATGTACTGTCTTACCACCACTGCTCAGCTGTTTAGGATGTTGTTTGGTGTTGAACAGCGCCATCTACTGGTGAAACGACATGAAGGCCTGCTCAGACACGTGAATGCACCAGTGACGTCATCTGTTGAGCGACAGAGTCATCTGCAGGAGCTGCGCCTCAGAAAGTCGGCGTAACTTGAATACCGTCAACCCCGAAAATGGTCAAATCGGGGAAACTTCGCTCCGGGACCGGGTCCAAACTCAAACGGTGGAAGAAAGGTCACAGCAGCGACTCGAACCCGCAGACGAGTCGGTTTCGGCAGGCCGCTAAAAGCCGCTACTTCAGCAGACCCTCCGGTAAGCTTCCCACCACACGTGGGTATGTGGCTAGTGCTAGCAGTAGCTAGCGTCAGCCATTTAACTTGCGACTGCTCAGGATAACTTCATGTGTTGAGCCATTAAATGCTTGTCAGCTATCATATTAAAGTTATCAGCTGAGAGTCAGACGCCGTATCCTTCTGTCTTTTTCTTCTGGGCCCCTGAACTAACTCTTCAGTCTGATAAGTCTTATGTTTGACATGATAACAGCTACTGTGTGTTTGTGGCTATGTATGCTAAAAGGTTCTGTCATCAAATTAAGACAACTGTCCATTATTGCATGTGACACCCTGACACTGTTGGCAATAATGCTACGAAGAGTTTATAACTATAACAGAGACAGACATGGACATGTATTGGCTCACATTGTTATAATTAACAAATGTATGGTGACTCTGAACGTAAAGGTGCAATATGTAACAAGTGACCCCTGTCAAATTCATGCTTAAAACACATGGGTGGTAGTATATCGCCAGAGCAACTGCTAACTGCAGCAGCTTTAGCTTGTTAGCTCAGTTAGCTGTGCAGCTAGTGGTCCAGACTGGTAGCCCAGGGAGGGTTAGCATGTACATCCTTAGCGCAGGAGTTTTGGACCAGGACGAGCTGCGGCTTGATGCTAATAGCTTTGCAATATAACACATAAACATTATAACATCATTGAAACTGCTACTTGTTTACATTCTTTTCATTGTTTTTGAACATTTTAATCACAAAATCCTACATATTGGTCCTTTAAAGTTGGTGTAAGTTCAGCCTGTTTACATCGGCACATAGCCGCATACATATGAAGTCCCTCAACAGTTTTGTTGTCATGGCTGACATTTGGTCACTACTCCGTCTGCAGATGATGACTGCTGTGAGAATATAACGTTTGCGATCACATTTACATCCGTGTCTTCGAATGTGCAGGATGTCTTCTAACACGCCTAAAGCTGCAAGTCAGCACCAAGTCATGTGTTTATTTCTTGTCAATTCAGTGCGCTGGAGTATAGAGCCAACACAATTAAGAGAGTGTCTTTTTCTAGATTTGCAAAGGCAGCACTGCAGTTGCCTTGTCCGTGCCAGTTGTAGGATGGCTTCAATGTGTCTCTTTCATCGTATTTTTTTTCCTATAGAAAAGAGTGATCTAACAGTTGATGCCCTTAAGCTGCACAATGAGCTGCAGGCAGGTCCGCTGGAGATCGCAGGCAGTCGTAAAGATGCCTGTATGGAAGAGGATGCAGGTGAGGCGTTTTCAGACAGGACCTCTGGTACCTTTCTCAGCGGGCTGTCGGACTGCTCCAACCTGACCTTCAGGAAGGTGCAGCGATACTGGGAGTCCAACTCGGCTGCTCACAAAGAGGTAGGCTTTACACCGATGGTAGATTGTGTATTCACAATACACCATAAATAAATAGTTGGTAGTAAGACTGAAGTAGTCATGAAAATCACCCTTTTGCATTAGGAGAAAAAGTTGAAAACTTGTCGACACTTCTTGGATTTAATGCCGGGATGCCAACACTACAAATATATATTGGTTAATCCAAATTGCTGGTTTGAACTACATCACCTGATGTGCCTCACAGATCTGTGCAGTGTTGGCAGCTGTTACTGAGGTGATCCGTGGTCAAGGAGGGAAGGAGACTGAAACAGAGTACTTTGCTGCTTTGGTGAGTTCTTCCTTTTCCATAGTATGATGCCTAAAACATAACCAAATAACTTTTGTATCTGTGAAAAATAAAGCATATCTGTGCTGTTGATAGATGACCACCCTGGAGGTTGTGGATTCAGCAGAGTCGCAGGCTGCAGTGGCGTACCTCCTCAACCTTGTCATGAAACGGTGGGACCTATTTAAAGTTTTTCCCCCGTGCATATCAAGGCTAATTAGATGTAACTTGAAATTTGACCGGTGTGTTGTCCTCCGTAGGGTTCCTACTCCTGTGCTCATGTCCAAGTTCTCGGACACCACCAAAGCTCTGATGGACGTCATGTCCAAACAGGCCACGTCCGACACCGCCTCAGCTCTCAGATGGGTGAGTAGATTTTTTCTCCGAGCCCGTTTGTTTAATGTTCATTTTTAAACTGCAGCAAAGATTGATTTCATTTTTGCATCTGCAGATCCTGTCATGTCTGGCCACTTTGTTGAGGAAGCAGGATGTGTCTGTCTGGGCTTACCCGTCCACTCTTCAGGCGTACCACGGCCTTCTCAGCTTCACAGTGCACAGCAAGCCTAAGGTCCGTCTCACCAGCTCATAGTGACTGCCTCAGAACTATTACATGTTAATGTCAACATTAACTGAAATGTTTCAAATTTGTACCTTTTTTTATATTTATATTTTACGTCTATGTTTTCCTTTCAGGTCCGTAAAGCAGCTCAGCAAGGTGTGTGCTCCATCCTCAGAGGAAGTGACTTCCTGTTCACAGATAATGCACCAACCCATCACCCAGCTGCAGTGACCACAGCCAAGTTCTGCATGAAAGAAATGGAGCAAGCAGGAGGTAAGGCAACATATATACCGCTGTGTCACTATTTGTTCTTTCTGTGTATCTGACTCTGTCCAGTGCTGGGTATCACCACTCATTTCCCAAATCGATTCTATTCTGATTCACAAGGTTTTGTATCAATTTCCGATTTATTTAGGTATCTGCTTAAATATGAAAGCAATTCTGAGTACTCGTGCTGCAAATTGTAGCAGGAACTCTGTAACCTAGTGGTTAAAATCTGGCAATGTACAGAATAATTGAATATTGTATTTTTTTTAACATGTATTTATTAATTGTTGTAGTGAATGAATAGAAGGTAGTGTCAAATATAGGCATGTGTATATTAACAGAGAAAAAACAGAAACTTTACTCTTTGAAACAATCAACAGATTTCTTTGTAAGGTACACTTGAATGCACCATGAAGTCCCTGGCGGTGCCCACAACCTTTGCCGTACCAAATATTGTAGATTACAGAGTTCACAACGTGCACCTGAATGCACCATGATGTTTTTTTTCCCCCCTCTGTGGCAGTGAAACCCCGATACAGACTTTAGGTTAGAAAACACGGCAAGTAATTCTGTGAATGTCCAGCAAGTTGAAGTTCACGTCTCTCGTTCCCCCCCTCAGGCAGCAAAGAGGACACCACCACACTGCATGTGCTGGGCCTCCTAAAGGAGCTGATGGGGACGTTTCCTCTGGGATCGGTCAAGTCCTGTTGTGAGACTCTGCTGCGAGTGATGACACTCAGCCACGTGGTGAGAGCACGGAAACATTCATAGTAGTGTCCATGAACAATCTGGATCTGCACCTAAGTGTAGTTTTTAATACTGCTGTGTTTCCGGCTGTAGCTGGTGACTGCGAGTGCCATGCAGGCCTTTCATCGGCTGTTCAGCGGGAAGCCAAATGCTTCAACCCTCTCACCAGAACTCAATGCACAGATCATCACGGTGAGAGAATGCACAAAAAAAAAATTGGCCAAAGTCATAATGCAAAATTGGGTGTGAAAGCTAATAGTTAATTCTCATCCTCTCAGGCTCTGTATGACTACCTGCCCAGTGAGAACGACCTGCAGCCTCTCCTGGCCTGGCTCGCCGTCATGGAGAAAGCACACGTTCATTTGTCGGGGTAAATAAACTGTGTTTTCATCACAGCAGCATCGCACATTTATTTCTGTATTCGTGTTAGCTGCTTGGCAGATTAGTGAGCAGTCGGTGTGTCTTTAGCTTGCAGAGTTCTCTGAGTTTGGGTCACCTCCCTCGCCTCTTCTCTGCCGCCATGTCCTGCCTGTTGTCGCCTCACACACAAGTGGTTTCTGCAGCTGCCAACACACTAAAGGTAAAGACGTTATTATCAGCCTGAGTCAAGGTGATCCAGAGGTTTTTGTTTTATTGGCTCAGGATATTTCTGGATTGTTATTTAACCTTTCAAAATGTGTGTCAGACAGGAAAGTCTAGAAACATTAGTAAATCCTTTTGAGAGTCAGTGGAATCTCATTTTACAGTGTATTCAGGGTCCTAATTGACTTTTTATGTTGTATGTTTCAGACTTTGTTGACTGAATGTGTCGCCCCTCACATGGAGGAAATGGGCATGATCACTGCCACAGCCTCGGCAGGGAACCCCTCCTATGTCTGCAAAATGTTTCGGTAAGTATTCTTAAATATTTTCAGAGCCAGCCTCAGTCTTATCCTGCTCTCTTCGTGGCGACTCATCATGACCATTGTGGCTGCCTCTCTGTGTGCGTTCCAGGATCGTAGAAGAAGGGCTGTCCTATCGCTTCCATGCCTACTGGCCATTCGTGCTGCAGGTCCTGGGCTGCTTCTATCGTGTCGCAGGGAAACGAGCTCACCCCATCATGATAAAGGTATAGTCGGAAATCTTTGCAGATCACCACATGAGTTAAGAAAGAGAGCAGTGTGCCTGAGTGTGTTGTCTCGTGTCCTGGACAGTCCCTGCAGTCTCTGGCAGACCTGCGCGCACACCCCTCACTTCCCCTTCAGTGGCGAGTTGGACCTGGCTGTAGGTGGAGCTGTAGAGAGCATGGGGCCTGAAGTTGTGCTGGGCGCCGTGCCTCTGAACATCACCGGCTATGAGTACGTGAACGCGCAAACATGTTGGTGAGGTCGTCTTGTCATTCTAGTGGTTAAACTGATCGGCTGGTGTTTTTCTCCAGGGATGACTTGGAGTTCCCACGCAGCTGGCTGATCCCGGTCATACGGGATCATGTGAAGAACACTCACCTCGGTTTCTTTTCAACATATTTCGTTCCTCTGGCCTCTACGCTCAAGCAGAGAGGTAAGTGTGTGACGCTCCACTTAAAGAGGTTGAATAACAGCTTCTTTTTGTGTGTATTAATGACTCTGTTCTTTTGTTTTAGCTGAAGAATTGGAACAAGCAGGACAGAAACTTGAGGCCAAAGTCTACCAGACTCTACAGCTACAGGTAGCCCGATGTTGACGAAACTTCGAATTCAGAGTAAAGAGCTCAAGTGAATGAGATGTTTAGAAGTGCATGTCTGTATTTTCCTTCAGATCTGGACCATGCTCCCCGGCTTCTGCACATGTCCCAGGGACCTGCTGGCATCCTTCAAAGGCATCGCCCGCGTCCTCGGCATGGCCATTAACGAACGTGCCGACCTGAGACTCATCGTGTGCCAGGCTCTGCGCACCATCATCAACAAGAGCTGCTCTGCTGGTAAGAGAACGCACATGTTCACAGAGAAAGGTGACTCAGTATACTTACATTTAAATCAAGTAATTCCAAAAACCATTTCGTGTCCACTTTTATGTCTGCAGAGGAAGAAAAGGCCGAAATGGGTCGCTTCGCCAAGAACTTCCTGCCCATCTTCTTCAACGTGTACAGCCAGCAGCCTGCAGCTGGAGAGTCCGGCACCTACAGGATGGCTATACTGGACACCATTAAGGTCTACCTAACTGTCACTCCAACAGAGGTGAGTCATCGCGCCTCTAGTGTTCAGGGTTCGTGCAAACTATTAAAAGTTTGGAAGATGCTTAATTTCAACTGTTGTGTTTCATCTACGCAGTAACTCATGTAAACCAAAAACCTTATAATATGTGAAATGAGATGATCCTGTCTTCAAACTTGTTGGCTGTCTCCTGGCATTGAAATGAGCAAGAAGTGAAAATTCATGATCAAAACATTCAATTAAAGTTTATTTGAACAGCTGGTAAAATAAACAAAGTGACAATATACGTAGATACTTTGTTTTTTGCAATTGCATTTATAGTAACAACTTGGATGCCATAATGAATGTGAATTTGTGATTTAAGTGCCTTGAAAGTGCTTGAATTTTACCCTTAAAAACCTGTATGAATTGAGACTTCTTTCATGCAAGACTGCTCATTATTATTCGACTACACTGTCAGTGGCCATATGTCTTCTGATGTCTCACTAACCATAACCATCATCCTCAGATGGTGTGCACATTCCTGCAGAAAGCCACCGACAGACTGAGCAGCACAGACAGCAATGAGTTCACACGGTAGGACATGAATATGGATTTATCACTCCGGAGTTCTCTGTGTGAGAGAAGATATGGGTATCATCACTCTTCTGTCCTCTTCTACCTCTCAGGCTGTCGATGATGGACCTCGTTGTTGCCATGGCTCCCTCTGTGGACGAAGCCACCATGACTAAAACCTTTGAGCTGATCAAGCCATACTTGGAGGTAAGGGTACACACGGTGAGCTTAAATGTATTATATATTTCTAAATCTGAATCTTTCTTGTTAATGTTATTTCTTTTGTTTTAAGACCAAGGATCCAGGCATGCAGAAGAAGGCGTATCGCGTGCTGGAGGAGATGTGTGGAGGAGAGCGAGACGAGTGCAGGGCGTTTGTCCTGGCCAATCTGGAAACGCTCAAAGTGGTCCTGCTCGAGACTCTGAAAAACGCATCGTCGCCAGCAAAGAGGGTGAGACGCTGCGTTGAGAGAAATAAGATAAAACGAGAAACTAGATGGGACTATATACTTTGATTTACTGTCCTGTCTGATCGTATCTTCCTGTTTTTATTGCTCTCTCCCTCAGCCGAGACTGAAGTGTCTGATCCACATTGTGAAGCGGCTCGGCGAAGAACACAAAGACTTTATCACCGCTCTGCTGCCGGAGGTACAAACACAGATAAACGTTTGCAAACACGCAAATACAGAATACCGATGTCTATCGTCTTCATGATGCTCTGTGTTTCAGGTCATTATTTGTACTAAGGAGGTGTCGGTAGGAGCTCGTAAGAACGCCTACAGTCTGCTGGTGGAAATAGGAAACGCCTTTATCCGATTCTGTGGGAACACAAAAGGTAACACAGTTGCGTTCCTTCTGTTGTGTATGTGTGGAGGTTTGAAGGTTTAAAATCCTAACTGAGTATCTGTCCCTGCAGATGCCTTGGAGCAGTATATGATTCTGGTGTACGCAGGACTCACAGGCTCCGTCACCATGATCACCTGCACCGTGTTGGCGCTGACTCGACTGGTGTTCGAGTATAAAGGTAGGCTCGAGACTTTCAACAATTTCCTGTCTTTGTGTTTGAATGCTCGCATCCTCGGATCAGTGGACTCAGTCTGGTGTCTGTTCTGTCCCAGATGCCATCGAGGTGACCACCAGAGAGCAGCTGCTGCACAACATTTGTCTGCTGCTGTCGTCTCGTACCAGAGAGATCGTCAAAGCCTCTTTGGGCTTCATCAAGGTCATCCTCTTCATCATGGACGCCAAGACGCTAGCGTCACATGTCACCGTCATGGTAGGCATTCACATTATAGATGATCTGGTCCGCAATGATGAGATAACTGTGTCATCATTTAATACAGACCTGACTCTGTGGCTTGTGTTCAGATTGAGGGCGTTGGGAGCATCAAAGACGACGTGAGGAGGCACTTCAGAACCAAACTGAAGAACATCTTCACTAAGTTTATCAGGAAGTTTGGGTAAGTTTCATTTGAATATAAAACATTTTTTTTTTAAATGCTAGAAGCATAGACTGGACTCCAGTCAGCTAACTAGCTCTGCGGTAGACATGGTCAACCTTATTGTGCCACTCTTCTGTTTCCTTTCTTTCTACCTCCGCCGCTCACTGCGCCGTGTTACAGTGTCATGTGCTGTCGGTGCATTTGTATCTGATCATCTTCCGTTTTTCCAGTTTTGAGCTGGTGAAGAGCATGCTGCCTGCAGAACACCACAAAGTGCTCGCCAACATCCGCAAGGCCGAGGCTCGCACCAAGAGGCGGAAACAGGCCTCAGAGCAGCACGAAGATTCAGAGAGCGATGAAGAGGCTCCTAAAGCGAAGAGCCAGAGGTAGACCACTGTTCCCAAACACAAAGGCCTGCCCCGTCATTCATGAATTTACCTCACTTCTTACTTAATAAAACATTTCCGCCCCTCCTCTCTAGTATTGAGGACATCCTCGCAGAGTCTGACAGTGATTTGTCAGAGGACGAAGGAAAGGGCGGCAAGGCTAAGAAGAAGGCAGGCAAACCGCAGAAAGGACGGGCCTGGCTCAAAGAAGGAGAGGAAGATGACCCGCTCAACTTCCTGGATTCCAAAGTTTCCCAGAGAGTGCTAGGTAACACATAACTGTGAGCCAAGATTAAACAATGTTAATGTTTTCTTTGGAAATATTTAACATTGCTTTTGTTGTTTTCTCAGCCACCAACCCGGCAAAGAAAAAGAGTGCCAAGGTGGAGCACGGCTTCAAGGTGACATCAGACGGACGGCTGATCATCAGAGAGGATGACGAGGAGGATGTGAAAGACAAAGGTAAGAGGAAATCCTGGAGTTAGTCAGCTGTCCTGTACACAGTTTCTTCTGAAAAGGCTGTGACAATAACCTGTTAACTTCCCCCCCAGATGAGGGAGAGATGAAAGATATCCTAGAAGAGGCTGGAGTCAAGAGTGTGAGTACATCTGCATGTGACACAGTAATGATGTAACTTCCTGTTGTTATAGAGCCTGTTTTATTTTTGAAAAATGTTGCTGTTTTTTTTTTTTCATTAATTATCTTTATTTTGGGTTTTTTTTTTTGTTAACATCTTTAGAAAAAGACACAGAAGAGGAAGTTCCGAGATGACAACTTTGACGAGGACATGGACATTGAACCACAGCTAAAATATAAAGGTAGGAAACATCCTCAGTGAGTTGCTAGTAAATCAGTGTTTGCATAAATCTTGGGTTACAAGACTGCACTGATTGTTTGTTTTCATTGTCAATTAATCTGCTAATTGTCTTCATTATACATCAATTAATCCTTTAGTCTATAAAATGTCAACAGTCCAAAACCTAAAGACACAAAGAAAAGCTGCAAATTCTTTCTTTTAAGAAGCTGGAACCACTGAAGTTCTCAACATGTTTGCTTGGAAAAAGGACTGAAATGATTAATTATCAAAGTAGTTGGAAAGTAATTTTCTTTTGATCGACTTATTGATTAATCATCTAAACATAGAATCTCTGTCGGGCTTAAGGAAACAGCTCAGGATCAAGCAGCTCTCTTAAGGTTAACATTTGGCCCGTTTCTGGAGTTATAACATGACTCGAAAGCACAGTGTCCCGGATGAATTTCGACTAAGAAGCACATTTTTCTTTCCTCAGCTGGAGGCTCAGGTATCCACAGACCGCTTGGAGGAAGGGATGACATGGGGGCAGAGTACAAGTCAAAGGTGAGTGTGCCAGCATGCAGAAACACTGCAGGAGTTGCTGGTTTGAAACTGTAAATCTGAGCGTCTTATTCTTTCATCTCATAGAAAGGAAAAGGAGATGTGAAGAAACAAGGGAAGCTCGATCCCTACGCCTACATCCCTCTGAAGAAGGACCAGCTCAACCGCAGGTACGAGCAGCGTTTGGTCATCATAGAGATTAATTAAGCTTCTGACAGGGAGTTGATTCATTCGAGTGTCTGACGCCAACGTCTTTTTATGTGTTCACAGGAAGCGTGCCAAACTGCAGGGCCAGTTCAAGGGCATGGTGAGAGGAGCCCAGAAGGGGGCGCTGTCTGGGAGGAAAATGCAGAAGAGAAAGGGGAAAGCCTGAAGACCAGACTAACATTACTCAATGGACTTTAAATATGTGTGTGTGTGTGTGTGTGTGTGTGTGTGTGTGTGTGTGTGGTTGTGGTTGTGTGTTCATAAACATACTAAAATGTAGACACACACTTTGGATGTGTGTGTGTCATCGAAGGTGATACCAGTTTGTTTTTAAACTGTTCCATCTTTGTGAGCTCCAGAAGGCTCTGACTAAGTATGTGTGTTGGATGAGGCGTCTCAGCCTTGATACGTTGACAGAACAAATGGAAAAAAAAAAATAAATTCTGTCAACTCAGCTGTGATAAAACTCTCCCTTTTGATAAACATGAATCAATATATTTAACATTGTCTAAATGTGAAGACTGGTCTGGGAAGAGTTATGTCACATTTGGTCACTTGAGGGCGCTGTAGACTTCTTGTTTATTAACTGCAAAAAAGTCTTCATGAATACATTTAAAGATGATTTAAATCCAAATCTTAAAGGCTGTTTTTGTGTCTGACAATTATGAAAAAAGATATTTTGCTCTCCTGTCTATCAGAAGTTGAAGCCTGCGGTTGGTGTTGATGTGTCAGTGTGCCTTCAGTCCAGTTCGGCTTCCTTAAAGACATGTCAGGAGAAAAGCTGTAGGTCGTTGTTTCGCAGGATGACTTAATATACCATTAGCCTCGTGTGATTCATTTCCCCCGATGGATTGCAGAGAAGTGAGTCATGTAGTGACAGACTGACCTCCTAATCGAGCTCTTTTGCGTGTGAGCTGTGTGTCAGAGGAGGGGGAGCAGGACATTCTCAGACTGTGCATCAGCCCTGTGGTTAAATGTATGTAATGTTTCAGACAACCTCACATTTGTGTTATAGATTATTATTTAAGTGGACTGAATTCCCTTATGACAAAGTGAAAACGTGTTTGTAGAAAGTTGGTCTGAATTTTGTCCGAAGCTGCACAAAGTGCATTAGCGGAGTTTTAACAGGATGTTTCAATGTGCAAAGAAGTGGCTAAATGATTTATCTGGGAGCCGTAACTTGTTCCAGAAAAGTTATCACAAATCTTAGCCTTTCGTATTAATTTGTCATGGATAGATTATTAGTGTCCTGACAGCAGTGGAAGTGTAATCAGTTTAATTAAAGAACGCCAAAAAATGTTGTATCCTGCAGCAGCCAATTAACTAATAAACATGCCATTAGGCCTCTGTTGTACTGACCCCCCAATGTGTTTGTGAGCTGATTCACAATGTGACTGTGCAAAAAAGTCTCACTGAAATATAGTACCATATTTTTTGAAACACTTTTAATAACTGCGAAAGAAATCACCGCCAGGCAATCTATAAAAAAAAACATTTTGTTTATTGTAGACGGACACAAAAGGTTGTTAATAAAGAAATAATGCAAACGATCATTTCAGTCAGTAAATGCAATATACAGAAGAACCCTGAAGATACATTTTCAATGCAATCTTTCACTTGAAGTCCTTGCATCCACCTCCGTCTTTCCCCTTCCTCAAAGATTTGAAAACCCAGAAACCCACCTGGTACTAAACGTGAAACAAATACAGACAGGGCTTGTGTTACAATAAATAAAATATGGAGAAACTGCCCTGCAGTTGCTATGGGATCACTGAACTGTATTGAATGAATTTTAAGTTTGACGTTGAAAAAGATTCTTTGGTAAAATGATCCGTCTGATTTGTAGCAAGCTAAGATAGTGTACGTTTAAAAATCACAACCAACATAACCAACACTGTTATCTTTCACTACATGCTGTTTACTACATTTTTCACATCCTCACTCAGCTTTATTAGTTTCTTCTCTCTACCAACTCTCTACCGACCGGTATATCTACTGCCACTCATGCTCAGATTGTCACAATCTTAACTTACAACAACTTATAAATCCTTTCTTTTTGAACTTCCACAAAGGATTGCACTTACTCTTACCGCTCGAGTCAACATGACGTCTAATATTGTACATACAGGCTTAATCAAGTAACTACATGCTCGTCTTCTCTATAATGTTTCTATAAAAGTGTTATCTGTGATGAAACTCAGTAGCTGATTCTGACATCAGATAAATATTTTTTGCTGACCAGCAACAAAGCACCGAGCTCCAGCCAGAGCTCCGGCCTTTTAACATTTGACAACTCTGCTGTCTCAGTCTTTGGGGCGAAAGGAGGTTGTGTTTTTTTTTTTTTATGGAGTGATTCGATGTATCAGTTGTTTATCGGAGGCCCTCGTTTCATCATCAGAGCCTGGGTGGGGGTCGAGACGGAGGGGGTGCTCGGGGCCCAGGGGGTGCGCGGGCTGGGGGTGGACCCGGAGGGGGATTGAGCACGGAAGGGGGTGCGCGGGAGGGCGGCGTGGTGCGGGGCCCCCTCGACGGAGGCTTCGTACGGGGGACAGAGTTAGAGACCAGAGGTCGCTCTTCGGCGGGCTCAGGAGGAGGAGAAGGGGGAGGAGGTGGCGAGGGGGAGTGGTGTGTGCGAGGAGGAGCCCGGTTGTTTTGGTTGGGCTCGCCATGTTTGACCCGCTGGAAATTAATACAGCGACCCTGCAAGACACACAAGCAAAGAGATGAAGGTTAAAGTTGTGAGTAGAATTTTAGTTGAAAAGTTAAGTAAAAACAGAGTTATGTTGCGGATTATCTACTGATGTTAGCATGCTAACTAGCTAGCCCCAGCTGGTCCCGGTCCAAAACCCCTTTGCTAGAGGTGTCAACGCTAACAATCCTGTGATCCCTGAGCTCCCAGTCAGAAGTGCTAGCTGCACAGCTAACTGCGCTAACTAGCTAAGGCAGCTACTAACTGCAGCAGTTAGCGGTTACTCTGATGATACGCTGCCTTCCATTCGTCTTGACAATGAATTTGACTGCTTGTAACATATTGCACCTTTAAAGGGACAAATCACCCCAAAATCACAAATGCACATTAGTGCACAAACCTGATCAAGCGTGTGTCGACCCATGAATGAGAGTTCTGGCTAAGTAATGTTACAGTTCAACCTAGGAGGTCGCCATTAAACTTTATTTCCCATACGATAACAAATAGTTCCTAAACTTGCACACTACAAAGTCTGTGGATCATCCTAAGTAATTCATTATTTCTGGAGAGCTAGTTTGCCATTGAATTTAAAACATTTATGGTGTGTAAGTCACCATGAGCCGCCCGCCATCTCATTCCATTATATTTGAGAGAAGGCAGGCTACATCTCCATTATTCTGCAGCTCACACCAAAACAATCTAGATGGATAAATAAAATTCAATGTAAGAGGAAAAATGTGTGTTTTTTCATTTTGGGGTGAACTATCTCTTTAAACCGAATCGTTGCATCATCATTTCAAGACAGAATACAGATTAAAATGCAGTGCGTCTTAGTGCACAATCAATGACCTCCTAAGATCTACCAGTCAGCGTGGTTTGTGTGAGTCTCTGCCCGGCTCTGCTGACAGAGGAGTGTGTGTTCGAGGCTCCCGGAGGGCACACAGAGCTGCTTCTGTCTGCTGTCCACACCTGCACTACAATAGCTGTGATGCAGGCGAAGACGGGCACCGACAAAGTTATCACACACACACACACACACACACTTTCTACAGTCTGCAGCTTTTCCCCGTTCCCCCTCCTCTTCTGAAGGAGCCTCTCTGCTGTGACTCGGCCTCTTTTGATGCAGAACAGAAAGTGGTTTATGTCTCTCATGTGCTCGACTTGTTGGAATGTAAAGGGAGGATTTCAATATCCCCACAATAGTTAACTGAGGCCTCTTGGCGTTTAACATAATTTACAAGTCCGGGAGAATGGAACGCTTCTCTTATTGTTCTCATTGATGGCTTTCCCTCTCTGTTCTCTGCATCCTTGTGCAGACGCACACACACACACACACACACACACACACACACCTGTCTTGCTCAGTCAGTGTGTGAGCGGTGGAGAGAGGGTCTCTGTGTCACAGACCCTTGGTGGTCTGATTATAACACCTTATTAAACACAGAGGCCCTAAAGTCACCCAGGGGCCAATAAGAGGACCCCAGTGGCAGCAGCTTTGTGACTCAGGGGTGCCATTGTTTGTGTGTGTGTGTGTGTGTGTGTGTAAGGGGTCTGTAATTGATTGGTGGGGGAGCCCGGTTGGGTGGGGTGGGGGGATGACTGCTTCAGTCTTGTCGCTGGGGCTGCGGTGAAAGGGCCAGTTTGTGAGCAGCAGAGCAGCAGCACAACACCAGAGACAGCATATGGACACAATGAGAACACAAGCTCATGAATATGAGTGTGTTTGTGCGTGTGTGTGTGTGTGTGTGTGTGCGTGACTGTAAGCATGCCTCCGCCAGAACATATGGCCTGAATGAAACCTCGGCCCCCATGAATAACAGAGGGAGAGAAGAGTTTAGGGGGCTGGCAGCGAGAGAGCACTGAGGAACATGGATTTGGTGGTGAAAAGAGGATGTTTGGGGATTTTAAGTTGATGATGCACATAGATGAGCTGGTGAGAGGTCAGCAGTGTCTCACATGTGACGGTCAGCCTCCCTTGTGTGCCCCTTCGGCTGCGATGTCTGTCACCGCCTGCTTCCTCTCTCGGCGATTGTTTACTCCAAACTTCTCGACTCCTTTTTAGGAAAAAAACAAAACCCAAAACACCTCCAGCGTCCCTCTTCACACCCCTCCTCTGCCTCGCCTCGGTGTCTTCTCTCTGAGCCTCAAGACTTTGCCCTCCCCTCGCAAACAGACACCCAACAGTCAGATACTTTGTGGCCGTTTACATGGAACTGACACACACACACACACACACACACACACACACACACACACACACACACACACACACACACATTTGTCACCATTATAGTTAAAAAAAACGGGAGAAAGAAGAGAGAGCGGAGACACACATCCGACCTGACAGCTCTGCCTGTCACCTCGCATGACATTACAGCGATCCACTTGAAAAGGAAAACGCTCCATGTGTACTTAACACATTTCATGGACTACATATGCTGCTCCGACACAGGGAAACACTCGGAATGTCAGGATAATGGATCATGAACAGGGGGACTGGGCCATTAAAGGGTCAGTTTACCCAAATCACACAAAAGCCATTTATTAGATCTGGTGGTATCTAGACATGTAGACAGCAACAGCAGCTACTGGTTATTGTGACAATATGGCCTTAAAATAATATTGAAATTTTGTTAGACTATGATACACAATATAGCTGTATTTTGAAATCTCTTTAAACACATGGCAGGAGTTAGGGAGAAAATCAAACATCCTGATATTTTTGACCAAATACCCAGGGCCGGATATAATAAAAAGAGTACACTAGGCAGAAGGCATTTTTAGAAATATATTTTTAGCTATTTGTATTTGGAATGTTAAGGAAAAGTATAGTTTACATAGTGTTTTTTATTTTTTATTTTTATGAATAGGCTAAAAGAACACATAAAATGTGTTAATTAGTTTTAGATATGAGATTCTTTTAGATTGTTCTATTTTTAAAATATTCTAAAAATGTAAATTAAAGAGATCCTGCCCAGCACCTGGATATCAATTATGCAACAGCATGGAGGACTAATGGTACTTTGGCAAAATATTAACACAATGATATATGTAAGGGATAATGTATAGAACGGCGGTCATTATTGGGAAAATAAGTCCTGACAGGACGAACCGGTCTGATCCGTCCTGGTCTAATCCGCTTCGCGTCGGGGTCCGGTTCGTCCTGTCAGGACTTATTTTCCCGATAATGACCGCCGTTCTATACATTATCCCTTATATAACTCATAGTACCAGTGAAACTGTCATCGGGAAACAGATTTAGCCGATTTTTAAAAATGTTTAAATGTCAGTTTAATGGCAAATAACTGTGATAGAGGGGAGTGATATCTCAGAAACCTCAGTTATCTAAAAAATTAAACCTTGCCTATCCACCGAGTCTGTAAACTGTCATACACGCCTTCATTACATCCGTTAAGATTACTTTGATTTAGTGTTCGTATTCTAATCTCACTCAATACAAACTTTCCAAACTTTAGTGTGAAAGGTTGAAGCAAGACTACTTATGAATTCCAATAGAAGGATGCTTAGGATGATTAGTTAGCTGTAAGTTTAAGAATGGATATGAAATTTTCAGTGATTATTTTTAAAGCACATTCAGGGTCGGCTTGTTTTATTTGTTTATTTGTATAATTTTGTACTGCTGTCTATCATTTGTCTGTAATTTCTCTTTTTTTTTTGTCTCGTAAAGCACTTTGTCACTTTTTTTTTCATTGTTATTACTGAACTCAAACTGTCCTCACAGCTAGATACCACTGTTTTCAAATTTGGGTGAACTAATCCTAATAGCAGAGGGGTGAGGAAGGGGAGGCGCCGCTGTGCTCGTTGGTGACGCCCATGTGTGAGGGACGGTGGGACGGTGGCTGCCCTCTGGTCTGCTCTGTGCCGCGCTGAGGCCGTCGGTGCCATCAGCTCTGGGGACAAAAGAAGGGAATCTCTTCTGTCACAATATGGCTCGTGGCCTTTCAACTCCCCATCTGTTTGTGTGACGCTCGCTCGGGAGCGCTGACACACAAGTTACAGTGACACGCACGCACGCACACACACACACACACAGCAGGGAGAGATCAAATGCGAACAGGGAGCGTGGCAGAAACTGGCAGCCCACTGATGGCCGTTTGCAGAGGCAGCGAGGTAGGAGTAATGCGGGGAGAAAAGCGGGACGGCTCCTCCCGAGCTGCTGGTTAACAATCTGCATCAGCCAGATCCTAATAGTCATCGCTGTGCTTTCTGTAATCCTTCTCTGCTGTTTGTCATCCAGCTGTGGTTTCTCGCTTCTGCAGAGATGTTTGACATTACCGCTGCGAGAGAGCTCATGTCGAGAATGTAAATCTGCGCCTGGCTTTTGTCGACATGTCAAATGATTGTCGTTTTTTCATGTCCGATATGGCAACAAAAGTGGATTTCTGTCCTCTCCTTTCTTGGCGTTTTATTTTCCGCAGTTAATGGCTCGTGAAGGGAGTTATGGGGGTCATTGTCGAGCGGCTCTGTGAACCAAGTGCCTGACAAAGACTCGAGAAAACCTCTGTCCTTATGACAGAGATGAATTGTTTTCTGCTTTCCACCCCCAAAAAGTTCCAACACAGAAAAGAAGGAATGAGACCAGCGACGATGAACACTTTTATGGACTCCAGATCCAGCAAACGCACACACACACACACACACACACACACACACACACTCCATACTGTTAACATGAATCAAAAGAGAAAGATGAATCACGCCATTCAGAGAACAAATCAATAAATTTCACGGCGATGCGGCCTGGGCTACGAGAGGCGACAATGAAACCATTTACAACGGAGCAGATGTTTCACCATGACAACCGGTATGATGATGAAAACACGTCTGTGGGGTTATGGGACGCCATGCAAGGTTAGATAACAGGGGGCTGCTCTGCTCTCTCTGGCTCTGTCACACACACTTACCCGGTGATGTCATGATTGAGGACTTTTTTGAAGGTGACCAGTGTAGTATACGGCACATTCAAATTTGCAGCAGGATTTTTTTACGAGAAGCCAAGAGAAAAGCCTTAGCTATCCCTCGAAAGACGTAACAGAAACCATAGAAGTCGTTTTTCTGGGAGTCACAGGGAATAAGAGGACGAGCACAGAAGGGTACAGTACTCCTGAACAATGGCAGCTTTGACGGAGAGAGCGGTATCAGTAGCTCATTGACTCGCTGTGTGTGCGGAAAATCAGCACTGAGCTGCTGTGTTGAAGCTGTGCACGCTGCTCACCGACACGCGTGGTCTTAAAGCGACGTGACGGACCGAAAAAAAAAACAGAATGCAGATGCTCGATTGTCCGCATAAACCACACTGGAACCGGCTGTACCATCCAAGCTGCTCGTAAAAAAGCTTTTAAGTGGCTGTTACCCACAGAGCAATCCCAGAAATTACACATAATTACCAAATTGTAGCGTTGTTGTACTGAACACATGGTTTTCTCTTCTTGTTTTAAAGGCGAAGATAAAAATGAAATGTAAATGCAGTGGTGGGGCCGGCTCACCTCATCTCCAGGAACTGGTCTCATCAGGGATACCTGGTCGTATCCTCTCCTGAACAGAGCCCACAGAGCGTCTAGCTTCCCCTGGAGGAGCCGGAGAGAAAACACGGATGATAAAAGACATGTCAAATAAAATGAATCCAGACACCACCTTAAATTATAATTTATCTGTGGGACCGACCTTGATGGGCGTGTACCACCTCCTCTGCTGTGGGGCGCGGCGGGGTGGCTTTCGAGGCTTGGGCTCCCACGGTTCAAATTCCTGCTCTGGCATCTTTACAACAGCATTTTTGGGTTTGTCCAGCTTCGCACCTTCCTCGGTGGACCCCTTCTCCCCCCATCTCACCTAAAAAAAAACCCTCATTAACATGTATTTCCTTTTAAACGCTGAAAATATGTGATTGTGAGCGGGGGTGCGTGTCGGTACCTCCATGCGTTTGATGCCACCCACTCCTCTTCCTCCGTAGTAGGATGCATCCACTGTGGGCCACCTCTTCTTGGGCATCCCGTCCTCATCATCTGATTCCTTAGAGAGAGACTCTGTTATTCTCCCAAACATGCACGACTCATCATTAGATACCCAAAAGGCATACTTACGTAAAAGCAAAGATATCATGTTATCACTTCTATCATACTATTATACTCTGTCATATTACTTTGGTTGAAGTGGAAGTTGTCTACAGGAAATCACTTGAGCAGAATTCTTAAAGATCTGATATACAATGTACTTAATCATAACTACTATCTGGTTATGAAACAGTCTCAGTTTAACACTGATGCCTCCACGCGAGCTAAATAAGCAAACAAGCTCATCAGTGAGGAGACTGGCTATTTCTGAATATGTATTACATATATTTTTAAAGCCTGCCACCGGGCCGGATTCTGATTTATCCAGGTCAGGTTAATCATCAAATGTAAAATATTTAATCATATATTTATTCACTGTATGAGTGCTTAGGATGAAATGAGGGGTCTCAAAGCTGCTCCCTAGTCTGGTGGTACGGCACTCAAACAGTCTATGTTTCTTTTTCTCCACAGGGGCCGCCAGAATCAACAAAACTGAAAGTTCCTTGGAGCATTTTTCACATTATCAAAAATAATTTTCTGGCAATACATGAACTTAAGTATCAATATTCTAAGTAAAAGCAACATACATATATTTACCTGTGTATATGTATACCATACACTATTGGTTGTCTGATTATCAGCCTGGTAATATTTTTAATTCTCAAGCAAATTACAAGTGCACTGGTTCCATTCAACATTCCTTGAACCTTGGCGCTATCTAGCAATCCAGACCATGTTTCCACGGTTTTGTGCATAGCCATTGCAGTTGAGGATGCGTTATCAGCAGAGGTCGTTGCACAATGCACAGCAACATGTGAGAGTATGACATGCACGGGTTGGTAATGCTCTCAGATCACGGAAAAAATGCTCAGAACGGTTCAAACTCAGATAAGAAAAGAAGTCTTACTGGTTCTGGAGGAGGAGGTGGTGGAGGTTCTTTGATCACCTGAAGATAAAAATATAAATAATCAGAATACCATCAAATAAAAAAAACATAATCACAAATACTGACGTCTGAAGTTCAAACTTACCACAGTGCAGCAGAGAGGCCAGAACCACCACATGAGCAGCAGACCCAACAGCAGGAACACCACCAGCAACGATATGAGCACGATGGTGCCGTCGAACTACACGAAACACACGACAAGTGGGTTCAGATTAAACCGAACTAAAAAAAGAACAAGAGGCGAGAAAAAGGTGAAAATGAAAAGCGGAAGTACTCACAGCCTCCTCTGATGAACAGACACAACAGAGGAGACCTCAGAGAGGAAGGAGAGAAGAAGAAGACTGGAGAACTGAGAGCAAATAAGAAGGTTGAAGGGAAGTTTGATCAAATAAAGGCGGCATGCCAGAGGGAAATATCACCGTTGTTGAGTTGTTGTGATGATGCAGAGTGTATACATGCAGAATGTACTCACACATTCAGTAGTAGTGATGTGAACAGAGCTGGTGATGTAGGAGATCCCCTCGTTCATGCTCACCTGCAGGTAGATCACCCTGCAAAACATGAACTCATGACCGATCTGATCATCTGACACACAAATGCACGCGCATCACACACTGGAGCGCACATCTGATGGTGTTCACACAGTCGAGGTTTGGTTTCGGCCGCTGCTGTTCCGAAGCTCGCCCGAGGTGTCGAAAAAACATTCCTCCATCCGCTTTGTCCATACTTGCTGCTTCATAAGCGCGCAAACATGCTGACATAGACACAAAGCTAAAGCTTTTAAAGAGGTCAGGGAGTTCTCCACCCACAGAAGGAATCTCTTCTGTTTTGGATCAGACTCAGACCTCTAATGTGGAAACCACAGACAGCTGAATGGCTTCTTATTCTCCAGCATTCGGTGCTGATAGCTGGACCAAGATAGGCCGGGGCGGGGACGGGAGCAGTGTGTAGTTTTTTGGTTGGGATGATGACGGGATGGCGGTGTTGATGGAAGCAACAGGGCTGGGGTTAGCGGAGAGGACGGCGCTGACAGGTTATTCATGAGGCTCTTAGGAAGTATGAAGAAAAACAAGAGCCGAACAGGCGGCCGAGGGTTGAAAACGCAGACAGCTGGATTGTCGTTATAGGCTTGAAAAAAGAATGGAGAAAGGCTTCTTGTGCTGTTCTTATGGTTTGGGGGATTGGGGGGTTGGGGGGGCTCAGACAAGGGGGGCATTGAGCTCTGGGTCTAGATTTGAGGATGGGGCAACAAGGGGGAGGAGGTCACTGCGGGGTGGGAGAGAGGAGAGGAAACAGAGGGAGAGAGAGCGGGGGGATGGTAGAAGGAGTGCCTTTCCTGTCCTACATCCCTTCAGCACCGTCCCTCCCCTCCGAGACCCCCGCTTCACTTCCTCCGTCACTACTAAGTCTGTTTTCGCCCCCCCTTCCCTCCCGTATCCTCTGTAACCCGTCTCATAACTCATGCTGACACTGAGGAGGAGGAAATTGGTGGTGCAGGTGCCACTCATCTTTTCTTTGACTTCTTCCCTTTCTTTTTTGCCCCCCCCCCCCCTCGTGATACATTCAGCGCTCCTTTCAGGCAGGCAGGGGACGCGGTGCTATCAGCCCCTCTCTGACAGAGAGATCTCAGCCCCTATCAATCATCAATCTGCCCACTATATATGTATTTGCCCTGTGTGTGTGTGTGTGTGTGCGTAAAGGAGGGGGAGCTGCATCCGGAAGGTTCCCAGTCAACATAGATTTGTGTGACAGCAGCGTCAATGACTTCATCGCATGTGATAAGACTCGGGTGGAGCAGGAGGAGTCCCCAACACCTCAACACTTTTATTTTTTTCAATCCGAAGAAAACAGGAAGCAGCTCACCTACAGTACAATGTGATCTGAAGTGTAGGGGTGCTTTTGAGGACTGCAGCAGGATTTTTTTCATTATTGATTAAAGCAACGTTATGTAACTTTTTGACCTCGAAATAACAGCTTTAAAATCATGTTGATGGTACAGTGTCTTGTAACAGGGTGAATGGTGTTATTTACGACAGTGGCGTTGCACTCAGAAACTGTGCTGGGCTCCTTATTCAACAAAATGAGAATTACTACATAATGTTGCTTTAAATGTGAGGATTTTCTGCTACCCTTAGTCGTTCATGACAGAATATTAAGAGTCTTCAGGATACAGACTGGTGGTTGGACAATAAAATTAATTTGAAGGTGTTGACTTTGGTTTCTGGGAAATTGCAATAAGCATTTAAATTATTATTTTTTTGTCATTTTACAGACTAAATGATTCATGGATTAATTGTGGAAGACACCATTCACTATTATAACAAGACACTGTACCATCACAGTGATTTAGAAGCTGTTATTTTAAGGTAAAAAAAGCTACGTAATGATGCTTTAAGAAGCTGAAACCAGCCCGTTCAAAATTATTGAAACTATTTTCAAAACTTATTTTCTCTTGATTGACCGGTCAATCAATCGATTAATGATGTGTGTTCATGGTGATAATTCTGGCATTACTACAAACATCACTTATTCCGTACGCGACAGGTCACACAGGAAATCATACGTCACAAACACCTGTCTGGCTTTTTACCTACATTTTTCCATCTACACTTTATTGCATCGCAGCCCAGAACTCATCAGCCAGCTGTTGGCCTCCTCTGGGCCCTTCAGCCATTCACAGCTGACTTCCTCTTTAGAGGCGCTCAGGGTGTTAGGCAGCATCGACTCGGCTCTAATGGGCTTCTGTTACGCGGAGGGGACGCCTCCTTCAGGCACCATTGCAGTGTGTAATGATGCCCCCCTGTTCTGCCGTGCTCTCAGGACCAACGGCGCGACCTGACTGGATATTTGCAGGGTTGTGAATTAGGTGAATTGTTTTATTGATTGTAATTCTGTCTTTTTGGTCAATCCCCCCGAGACTTCGAGTTACACTTAAAATTAGACATCCGTTAAAACGTGAGTAAAATATACTGTGTGTGACAGGCTCTTAAATCTCCCTGCTGCCACAGCGTGAAAACAAAATGTATTTTTTTCCCTCGTCTCTGAGCAGCACTTCCCCATCAAAGCGGTACTTCTAACTGGTGGACAAGACAAGCTCAAATCACGCTCGAAATCTGAGTGACAGCGACAAGACAGATGATGACTGGGAGGTGTCTGAGGCCGCGGGCTGGAGTGTATAATTATGCACAGGACTGCAGGCAGCGGGGACGGGAAGACTGCCGGGCCTCGGTCGTCTCCGAGCTCGGCCCACGGCATAGCTCTGTCTGCCCCGCAAGAAACTTGGGCTTTGAATCACCGGAAGCAGAGCTGGAAGCCCTCGGAGGGAAACTTTACACTGCCCCGCCGATGCCACTCACACTTTCGCTCGACCAAAGTGTCACACAGAGATTGGGATACGTCACGCACACACGCAAATACACAGACGCGGTTGCGAAGGTCCTCTCCAGCAGGCTCTCATTATGTCGTGTTCCTGGGCTCTACTCCTGTTGTCCCCTTGTGATTGGTGTCTGGCTTCGTTAGCTGTGACAAACACTGATTGATCACAGACACTCAATGACTTTGGCCCTAATTTGTTCAAGGACGGCAGTCTTCTGTGTCCACAACAAACTTGTGTGCAGCTGGCAAATATCTGGGCTCAGGGTGTTACAGCTGAATGTGGGGAGTTTGGCAACTGGAGTGATAACGGAGAAACAGTGTGGGGGTGAAACGGCGGCCAGAGCTAAATGAGATGTGCAGCTTACCTCCCAACCTCCTCCACGACAGGAGCAGGACAGAGCAGGAAGGTGTCTTCTATTCCAGCTGGTCTCTCATCTGCACGGGGAAAAACAAAATCAGACTCTATGTTGTGGACATTTAGACTTTAGACTTTAGATTTCAGCACGGTTTCCACATTCCTCTTCAGTGCACAAGCCAAACCAGAATCTCACGATGCATTACAGTGTAAGGATTAATCTATCAAAGCAATCTGATTTAATAAGAACCATGCAAAACAGTAAATCCATTAGAGTTTAGTGTTTTGATGATAAGTTCAAGAGTTTGTGAAATATTCTCAAGGGAACAAATACAAGCAGGAAGTCCTGAGCATGATAAATCGCTGACACAACCTTTTGCCTTACGGCTTCTGACATTCGCTTTAACAGAAATGTTGATGCTGCCAAGCTCTGCAAAATGCATCCTGCTCTTTTGTGTGTGTCGCTTGTGTAGATTTGCAGGACTCACCCACAGAGTGTGTATCATTCAGTTTGAAGCTGCAGAGGACCTGGTCAATGTTTCTGGCATGGAGAAACCCATTGCCTCTCACCACCACCTGGAAACTCTCTGGGACAAAAAAACGAGAAGAGCGCAGGCACCATTAGAGACACGATCACATATTTTTCTGCTGTTTTTAGAAAATCTGAGGCATTTAAAGAGGTCAAACTTAGCCTCCTATTTTAGTTTGAAGTCACACAGAATTTCTGGTGAACCATTATGGTGAGAGCTGACCGCCTTCCCCTCTCTCTGATGTGCTCAAGTTAAGCAACAGAAATGTGTGCACGCCTCATTACTGCTTGTTTATATCTGTGAGCTTGTGCGTGTACGTGTGGAAAGGCCGTAATAAGCTCCAATGGTGCTAAGGCTAAAATCGCTGCTATTCACAAATATGTGCTGGGCAGTAGCCAGAAGGTGTGTGCGTATGTGTGTGTGTGTGTGTGTGTGCGTCTTTGACCTTTAGTTTCCCCCAGGCCCTGTTAAAGCGCACTGACAGAAGCTTGCCAGCATATGCTGGAGTGTCTATGTGGCTGCTACCCAGCATATGTTAGAGAGCGGGGAAGAAACACTTGCTTAAAAACATGCCTGCAGGGCTGACAACAGCGTGGCACTGTCAAAGTAGGTCTGACCTTACCTATGGCGCCATTAGCACGTGTGTTTGTGTGCGTGTGTTTCATGAGGAATGTTAAAGTGTCTGCATGTCAGGATGTGCATGCATGAATGTGTGCATGCATGTGTTTGAACAAGCATGTGTGTGTGTGTGTGTGTGTGTGTGTGTGTGCGGTTTCTGGCTATGCACCAAGGATTCCTTCAGCATTTGCCACACCTTTAACATTTAAAGCTCCAGCGTGAAGATCACTGGATAAAATCATCACGCGGTGTATACGTGACAGTGTTTCCTTAAAGGTCAGACGCTGCCGCTATGAAAAGCCATAAACACAGATACACAAACAGGGGCGGAGCTGAGAGAAAAAAAACAAACACCACTTTACGTCTTCTGCTGTATGGCTGTACATGTTTACAGATGCTGAGTAAAATGATGTACAGTGCGGTTGGAGCAGATCCGGGAGGAAAAGTGGTGATGCACAGGACAGTCGGAAATTGAAATTGAGCTCTCACAAGTGTATACATTAGATACGCAGGTATTAAACGAATTACACCTTAATTTTTTATGCAGACAGCCCACTTATCCGACCTCGGAAATATAAAACCTCCAATAAAAGTGAAATTCCTAACATCCTGCACGCAGCCGACCTCATCCGACCACGTCTTGTTTATTTACAGATGTTCAGTGACTTGCAACTTGTCAGTACTGCTTATGTCATTTCCCCAGCTTCACTCAGATTCCACATGTGTATACATACACACACACAGACAGCCTAAACATGTACTGTTAACCACACCCCACGCCCTCTCCCTCCCCCTGCCCTCATTCAACTGCAAAACACGACCGCAACAACCGGAGAAATAAATCACGACAATACCGTATCATATCAAATAACTTGGATTGCATTAACTTTCGCATCAACTGACAGCCTATGTGGTCTGTAACCTCAACAATGTGCAACTTTATTAGAGGTCTCCGCACTAATTATTCCCAGCGCTCACTCAGTGACACGGCCGCTTTTGCGGTCCGGCCCCTTTCACACAGTGTTAGCATCAAATAGCGCATGAGCACATGTACACAGATACAACTCATTGTGGAAAATGGTACAGATATTTCTCCAGTGACTGATTTTAAAATTAATTATTGTCTTCAAATGGTAGAACTTTGCCTCTGGCTTTGCATTATTTCCTCTAGCAATGAAGCAATAAACTACATTATAACAACATGTACCAGTTTGACATCTATCAGAGAATTATCTTAGTTGTTCATATATAAAAAATCCTAAGTCATTTAGAATATTTCAGAACCAAAACGTGTTAAAAGTATTCATTGTGAAATACATTGTATTATTATTTCCTGTTGGTTTTCAACAGAGCTGAAACAATTAGTCAATTAATCAGTTAGTCTGTGGGAAAGAAATGAGTTGCTAACTATTTTGATAATGATAGTAAATGAAGACTTTTGTTTTTTTTTACCGTTGGCTTGACAAAAAATTAGACCAAAGACCAATTATCAGGGCTGATATTCAGCATTTTTCTGATTTTCAGTATCTGTGATTTTTGTGTCTGATTGCCGATAAAATAAATACATTTTACAATGACCTACTTTGGCTCTGATGCCGCACACTTTCTCTGTAGACACTCTGTGCTCTCGCTCAATGTCCCGCCCGAAACACTATACGGTTGGTTATACGTCATAAAAACGTGCCTACCTACCTGGAATATTCCGAATCTGCAAAGTAACTAGTAACTAAAGTTATCAAATAAATATAGTGGAGTGAAAGAATAAAGTAGCAGCAAATGGTAAATACTCCATTACCCCCCCAAAAAAGTAAAATACCTTAACATTCTACTCAGGTACACCACTTGAGTAAATTGTAGTTAGCCCCTGAAGCACACCCTGAAACTTACTGAGCAATTTTCTAATTTCTTTGACATTTTATGGATTTACCAATGAATTGGTTAATAGTGAAAATAATTCGTTATAATTACCTGCAGCCCTAGTTTTCTGAACATCTCTGAACAGCCTGACATACACACACACACACACACACACACACACACACACACACACACACACACACACACACACACACACACACACACACACACACGCTGAGGCTTGATGGGCTAAAAGGTCAGTGCTGTCAGACACATGGTGGGCAGGGACTGGTGGTGCCCTGCTGACATGTACAACACATATGCTGCCGCCCTCTCCTCTCTGCTTTCTGTGGCCACATGTCCATTTACATCTACACCTGAACGCATGACAAGGATTGTCTGAATGTGTGTCTGTGCGCGACTATAACACATGTGCACGTATGTGCATGTGCGTTTTATGCGCGTGGAGCAAAAATGGGGTACAGCTTGTCCGAACGGCGGCTCTTCAATCACGTTAGTGCGACGGGACAGTGAAGGGCAGGGAGGGGCACGGGAGGACGGGACGACGGGGAGGAAAGGGTCAGGCGTTAATGAAAGCAGCAATCTCTGCTGTCATGTTAGATCTAAGGCCCAACTCTCAGTGTGTGTGTGTGTGTGTGTGTGTGTGTGTGTGTGTGTGTGTGTTTGTGTGTGTGTATGTGTGCATGCGTGCGTGCGTGTGTGTATGAGGCGAATCGGTGCTGTCATGTCGGATAGTGTGGCCCAACGTTCACTGTCCAGTCTGATGGCCTGTTTGCGGGCAGCTCGGTCTGGTCACTTCACATCAACGTGAGGGACGTGTGTGTACGTGTGCTGGAAGATGTGTGTGTTGGTGTGAAGCATGTACGGTATGTGACTACATGCAGGCGCAGAGACAGACTGTCACAATACCTATGTAATATGTCAGTATGTGCCTGAATATAAATGCAGGATCCAGGATGGATGGATGTGGGTAAATGGTTATATTCAAACATTGTCTACAGTCTTGCACTTCAAAATAAAATCAAATTCTTTGCTAAATTGTGACAAGTGCTTGACAACAACATTATATCACATCATACTAAAACAATGTGTTTGCAGTAAAAGAAAATAGAGCCTGATATTTCTCTACAGATAAAATTTAAACATAGGAAGGAAGCACTGGATGTCTAAAATAAGACGTCTAAACAAAGGGGAGCACAGTGCTCGGCACATTACAGTTTTTGCCCTTCATTAATTAGGCCAGAATTAAGTCTTGGTTAAAGTGGGTCCTTGGTCTCTTAGTTCACTGACCATTATGCTGCTCATCAATCGAATAATAAATGAGGCTGTTGGAGGATATTTGGGCACACGTCAGCTGACACACTTGGGCTTTGGCACCAGATCAGAGAGTCTAATTATAACATGTGATTCTTTATCATTCTTTCCTCATTTTTGTCCTCTGAAGACAACATTTTTCACTCCTCTCCTCTCTCCATATCCTCTCCCCTCCTTCATATCCCATAATGGATGCTAATCTCCACTGGTTGTCTTGGTAGCGCGGCTGCAAGTGCACTCTCTTAAGTGAGTCCTAATAAGGTCATGTCAAAGCTCATCCATCCTGCTGGCTACCCATAAAAGCTCTCTCTCAGCGTCTCCCTTGGTTCCTATCCTCTCTCCTGCTGCCTGAAACTGTCCAGAAGCAGCAGAGGTGGACACGGCAGCAGAGGTTGGAAGGAATACAGTCTTGAAAGAGCCATTTGAACATATACGAAGTGGCAAACTAGGCCAGAGAGGCAGTCATGCTTAAAGATTCACAGCTAATTCCTCTGACCAACACCCATGCACCCCCCCCTCCTATTTTTTGCACACACGCTGCGCTGAAGCGGCTATGCTAATTTCCCCCGGCCGTGAATGACAATACGCTCTCTGTCACTCCGCGGTCATGAGCGTCCATGCAATTACTCAACCTCATGTTCCACTCCAGAGGCTTTAGATGACTGTCATCTGACACAATCGCACACCGGGACGGCCCAGTGTCCTAACAGGGAGGGGGAAGCCTCGGCCCGCACACCTCTTACCTCCTGCACACACGCTGGACGGCTCTGCCGCCAGGATCTCTATGCAGGACTTCTTGATGATCTGAGAGACAAAAGAGGAAGGAAAACACACGGTCACAAGACAATTTAATTACATAATTCAATTTTGTGTGTCTCTGTGTGTATGGGTGAGTGTTTGTGTGAGCGTACACGTGGTATGTACGTGTCATACCGAGTCAATGATTCCCCTGAGGGCTTGGAAGCCTCCCCACACAGGAAACACGTGTTCCATAGTGTCTGCAATGGTTGCGAGCTAGGAAAACAAGCAGCCACAGAAAGAAAATAAAAGGCATTTCAGTTTTTATGTATTTGCGTCATCTTCAATATCCTCCGTTGGATCCTACCTGGGTCTGGTTGAAATCCTTGACTCCTACACAGTAAACAATGGCTCCCATTGACCTGGCCCTCTGTGCCTGCCAGAAAACAACAGATACACAAAAATGCAGTGAGTTTCAAGAGAGTTTGGTCAGCTATAACCTATAAGACATCAGACTCAGTCTCCGTCCTAGTTCCAGATGGGAGACAGAAAACATGAGGAACATTATGTTTGTTAAATACAGATTAGCAGCGACTGTCAGCTCTGAAAATAATCCAGCAATGAGTCCTTTAAATAATTGTCCCAGGAACTAGTGAGCAAAACAAATTCTGGGAAAACTAAGTTGTGCATCTTGAACCTTTTTAAGTCACGTCAAACAACTGATGGAGCACCAAAAAAGGCAAGTCATCTGAGCCCAGATTGCAGGTGCATCACAGGGCTCCAGGGTGCGACTGTTCTGGTCGCACACCCAGTCCAAAAATCATGTTTTGTTGCGCCTAAAATTTAGTACATCCGATTAAAAAAAAAATGCAGCCTGTAAAAATATATCTGAGGTTATCATATTCTCTTGTTGAATGTATCGTGATTTAAATGAAGAAAAACAGTTATCCGCACCTTCAGTCCCATTTAAAATCATTAACACGATGTGCCAATAAATTAAATTAATGTATTAATGGGAGAACCTTAAATAAGGTGCGGATGCACCTTCATGAAAACACCAGTGCAACCCAGTGTAAAAGATTGGAATCTAGAGACGCACATTAATCAGTCATTAAACAGTCTAAAAACTCTATAAATCACAAACACGAACAGAATTGACTCTTTCGTCACTGAGTGTTCTCAATATTTTGTTTAACCCCTCAAGCCCCCTCACCCATCTTACCTCTCGCTGAGCTGAGTCAAACTGCCACTCGTTCAGCTCTCCGTCGGTCAGAGCGATGATGACGCTGGCTGTTCCTGCAGAGCACGAAACGTTTAAGTTCTCTGAGACGGTGCATTACATGTGGGCTAATGTGAAGAGGAATATCAGACGGAACTTACCATACTTCTCTTGATGAATCTGGGTATTGGCCTGCAATTGCAAAGAAAGCATTCATAAAGATATGAACTGGTTTATTTATTCATTTACCCTCCATTTCTGATAATACAATAGCCTTCACTGGGTGTGAATATACAGATGTTTTTACAAAGCCAGCACATGCTCGGGGTGGTCTGGCACGGCTCAGTGTGCATTCACTTGAGACGCGTATCGTATCAAGAGCAATCTATGACTTTCAAGTGCTCTTTTGGAAGAACATCAACATCAATCCTTCCTGCACCTGATTGGATAGAAGATCTATGAGAAAGTCATTCGGGGTCTGAGCCACTCCTCATACTGATCTAATTAGTTCAGGATCCCACTGCCAGGCTCAGTTGATCCTCAGTCAATATTTTCCAGAATAAGCTAGAGTGATTTAGACTGGCAATACCAATGTGATGGGTCCTCAGGCTCATACTTACCATCTCCAGGCCCAAGTTCATAAGCGTGTCTCCTCCAGGGATAACCTTTTTCAGCGCCCTTAAGCCTTCATCGATGGCCTCCCTGAAGGGTAAATAAAAGAAACAGCCTGATAAAATACTGGAAGAAGGCTGCTCTCAGGGGAAAGGGCTTGCAACTAATTGTGTGGCTCAAAAAGCATCCAAGGTTCGGCCTCAGCCAAAGTCGTCCTCGGTGGACTGAATGCAGTGCTTTGTATTCATGGGCTCCCTAAAGCTGGATGAAATTTGTATGGGCAATTAAATTTTGACTTGCAAGAAAATCTGTCCAGAAAATCAAATTTTCCAGAGGTTTGGAAAACACAAAAACAAAGACAACAAGAGAAGACGTGTCCACCAGTGCAGTGTAGAAGCACGGGAGGAAGGATCCAGCTGTTGGTCTTACCTGTTCTCGGTCAGTTTCATGATGATGTTTCCTCGAGAGGAGAAGACGATGAAGGACATTCGCAGCATGGGGCTGCAAACACACATTTGTTTTACATTAACGCAGGAAAACACGGAACACATCCAAACCCTTGAATGACTAATCCGGCTTTTACCTGATAAACTTCTCTGCCAGCTGGTGCACAAAGGAGTAAATCTCTGTCCAGTGATTCTTCACACTTCCAGATCTGAAAAAGAACAAAAACAAAACCTTATAAGGAAGAAATGCGATGTTGCCACGGAGGAGTAATTATCACCAACCACAGCCAATACCATTTTATCTGATTAAATACAGATTACTGAGAAACATGGCCAGCTATCCCATGAAGTTTGGGCTTTTTCATACAGAAATAAATAGATAAATGTCTTTTGTCTGACTGATTCTAGGTCAGTTATCATCTACATGCTGTGTAGGGATGGCAATGATGGCTAATGACATTACAGTCCCCTGATGTTTTGTGTACTTCAAACATGAATGCAACTTTTTCGCTTTTAAGTGAAATGTCTCCAGAACTATGGGCTGGATTTTCATAAAATACGGTACAGATATTCTCGTTCCCCAGAGGATGAACTGAAATAACTTTAAGGATCATTACATTCCGTCTAGTTCCATTAATGGGTTAAAATGTTTATTTAGTGTCCAAAGTTCAGAGCCAGTGACAACCCCCTTAACTTCAACTAATTTTGTGTTCAGTGCAGTTCAAGTAAACCCTGAAAGCGCTGCTAGCATAACGTATCTTCAGAAAACTAAAGCAAAACCTTAAAATTGGTATAGCTTCAGATTCTCTAATTTCATGAATAATTGATAATAAATAAATTGATACAGATCTGAATGATAGTATGTTCAATTATCATGAAATGATAATACATGGTAATACATGTCATCCAAAGGATGTTGCCAAAACTTTTTCACGACCAGGTCGAAACTTTGACATTCTCATCAGCTTAAACTGTACTTTGTATTTAGTGCTAGCTTTCTAATATGCTAAGATAGGCCTAGGCTACTTTTCCTCTAGTGGAACCAAAAGATTGACCTTTTTGGCTTTAAGGGAAATGTCTCAACATCTTGTGAATGGAGCATAGTTTAAATGCGTCCAATACTTCAAATATCTGCAAAATTAATGACATTCAAACAGCCTCAGCTGCATGCTACTTTTGTGTTCAGTGCAAATTGTAGCGAATGTTAACATGCTCACGCACGATGCTAACACAAACTATGATGGAAGAATGATGATGAGTATAATATATCACCCTCTAAACATAGTTTTTAGTTTGTGACAATTGCTAATGTTTTTTAAGCATTTAGCTCAGAGCATTGCTGTGCCTCACAGAGATGCTAGCATGGCACATTCAACACACAGTGCATGCTAGCCTACTCTTAAATGCTTTCAATTAGAAAATTTGAAAATCTTCGGTTTACGATGGCCTTGCGAACATTCTAAAAATCAACGTGCTAAAACTATGAGTCATTATCAATACCATAGTTAGTATCTGACTTTAGCACTTAGCTTAACCTATATCATTGCTATGTGGAGCCTCAGAGATACATGGCTTGCTAAAGTAGACAAACCCACGACTAAAACCATATCTATGTATCAGTATTATAATGATTTAACCCTAGCTTAACCTAAAAAGAAAACATGTGAGCGCTATCCCCATCACTTTTCATAGGATGTGATTCAAAGCTAATGTTATATGATGCAAATGCAAGTCCACAAGCAGATGTGTTCCAGGAACAACGCGAACGGTTCACCTCCTCTACATTCGACGACATTCCTTCCGACCACTCAGTCACATTCCATTACTTTTGTACAGTAACCTGTCGGCGGTGAGAGCTGCTGCTTAGTCTGCTACATGCTGCTGTGTCCATGACAGTCTCCTTAATGAAGCCCAGTCCCAGGGGGGCTGCTAATGGGGGCTAATTGCTGCTGGGCCAGAGGGTTGAGGTTAGACAGGGACAGATGTAGCAATCTGCCTCTAGCAGGGACCATGTAGCAGGCAGCTGGCCTGTGTGTATGCTGTATCTGTGCTTTATAAGCGTGCATGTGTGTGTGTGTGTGTGTGTGTGTGTGTGTGTGTGTGTGTGTGTGTGTGTGTGTGTGTGTGGGACAGTGAAGGGGGAACAGATGGTCCAAGCGAGCACAGCCAGTCCAACAACAGGTTGGGGGTCTAGAGCGTGAAAAGGCTGTGACATGAACAACAGTGGGACAGAGAAGTAACACTCAGCAGGGGGTAAATGTGAGTGTGAGTGTCTATTGAAGGGTGCAACATCAAACAGCTTCTACACCGAACTCAGAGAGGCTGAGAGTGTGTGTGTGTGTGTGTGTGTGTGTGTGTGTAACAGGGTCATAAACTGAGTGAAAGTCTGAGCTGGTTAGATGATGGCTCCTTTGTGCCTCTCATTTAACCAGTCACTTGCTCCACTTATCCTCTTCCCTGGAAGTGAGACACATTCCCCTCGGGGAGCCCATTTCCAGCTTTGGTATCTTGATAACTTAATCTCAGTATTCACACTGATACACACACACGACAAACGCTCAGTCTAAATCCAGCGTGCGGCACAGACGCCGCTCAAATAATACATTCTTGCGAGTGTTATTGTCATCAAACTGAGATGCAACCACCAGATTTAGGGCTGGGTATAAAAACATCAATACTGGTACCGACAGCGATACTTTGACCTCGATAGCAATTCCTGAGATGCTTTTTTTTTAATGCCAATTTTGTGAAATCTGTTTTAACAAAAGATTACATTACACATGCACATGAGGAACTGATGGGCTGATGGAACTGGAGTCTGGGTGTAGCCGAGTATTTTTTCCTGCATGCCTCGAGACAGCCAAACCCCAGCACTTAGCACAACAAGCATGCCGCACGGTTACTGGCTCAATGACGCTGATTATATTAACTTCCTAAATATTGAAATGTTTGTATCGAATGACAGGATATTTATAAAAAAAAACATGCTAGTATTGAGGCAATAAAATCCATAAAAGTGTCGAAGTTCGATACAGCCCTAACTGGATCACCCTTATATTATAATACCATGTGTATGAATGACTATGGAGGACTTGACCTTATCATTATCATTAGACCTTTGTGGAAATGACAGATTAATCATCCATCTTGTTACAAGCAAAGATTTGCAGTATTTCTCTGTTTAGTATCACTGAATATTATCAAACAAAGTATTTGGAAATATTACCTCAACCTCTGAGCATTTTTCATTATTTTCTGACAGGTTTTGGAATTAAACGTTATCTAATTAATCCAATTAAATGGTTAAGAGATTGATCATTCATGAAAATAATACCTCTCCACACCATGAGTGGATTTAACAGGTCTTCAATTAGGGCTGCAACTAACCGTTTAATTCTTGGTCTATAAAATGTCAAAAAAAATATAAATGTGTGTGAGATGCTCTTTATGATTTCCGGGAGTCCAAAGCAACGTCTTCACTTTGCTTCTTTTGTCCAAACAACAGTCCAAAACCCAACGACTCTTCACTCACAGTTATAAATGACAAAGAAAAGCAGCAAATCTTTATATTTAAGAAGCCGGAACCAGCCAACTTGTGACATCTTTTTCTTGAAAAAATCTATTTTTCTACTCATCTTTGTCAGCCTTGTTTAAAATGTTCCACATACTCGGAAAACTCTGCTAATTCACGTGCTGTAAACACCGCATCTTTACTACGTTCACTACAAATCTGAATTCACTGCCATCACCCAACATATTCAGTGGCGAGACTTCACCGATGTATCTCCAGAAGTTTGCATAATATCAGGGTAGGGTCTCCTTTTGTCTGCGGGCACTCGGGCCAGTGAAAACAAACCCTCTGTTCAGAACCCAGCCATAACACACAACACCTATTATTCTATTTGTGGGCAACCAGCTCGAGAGGAAAAATGTAGCCTGGTCTCTGGTTGCGGGTCAGACGTGGAGTGTAGGAATGCGTGGAGCAGATAGCGCTTTTTAAATTTTTTTTTACTAATGTTCACTCTGCATCGCACATTCTTAACTCAGCGTGCGTCATAAACTTCTGGACAATGAAGACTACAAAGTGAAGGGACGAGCGCCAGTGTAGACGTGTAAAAACGTCCCCCTGAATGATTTTATCGGATGCCGGAGCATCAGATTAGGTCACTGTGTGGCATTTAAGATCTGAAAAACAGCCAACTAGTCGGTGCCATCTCGGGGGGGGGGGGAAAGAGCAGAGGCCTCCTGAAGGCTTGCTGAAACATGCAGGTCCAGACAGTCAAACAAACAGAGGCGTACCAGAGGTTTGGCCATGCGGAACATGCCACGCTCCCCAGGCCTCTCCTAAACTTTTTGAAGCAAAGGGTAAAGACTGAAGAGCCGGCTGACAGATGTTTGCCGCGGACGTCAGAAAAAGATCATGGGACGTGCCGAGACCAAAGTGAAATGTCACTCAGCGCGCCCACCTCACAGCTTGGATCAACTGAGGGCACGCGGCGAGCTTCTGTAAAAACCATTACCTCACCAAAATGTTACACACCGACACTGCAGTTTTAGATTGGTGCTCTGCAAAATCACTCGGTCGCCCTCTTCAGAACACTACTACTTTGAAATTATGACCTGTTAGGGCAACAAATTCAGCCATACCTTTACCATTACCATTCAACTTCTCTCTCGCTGCTCTCCTGCGTGCGTGGACATGTCTGATTGTTATGTATCCGCGTGCTAAATTTCACCTCGCAGCTGGAGCCGGGATTCAACAAAAACGTCAATTATAACGTCTGAGCTGCTATGAACAGCAGCCGTCTGAGACCTCAGAGGAGTCACACATGGGTAATTGCTGCATGGGCAGGCTCGCACAGCCCCGCAAATAGGTGGCGAAAACATCCTCACTCACCATGTGGCCTGAGAGATTTCACTATTATGAGGCTGAAGTAAGAAGTTTCAGGCGATAAAGGTGTTAAAATGGCATGTAGAGAGATCTGTGGATTCTCTGAGAGTTGGTTTTCATGTCATGGGTCTCTTTAGGCTAAGAGGCGTGAGCAATTGCAAGCTCTCTGATTTAAATCAGGATGGGGGGGACCTTTGTTTGTCGTCCCCGCTCCCTCATGCCTCATTTCCTGTCAGCCCTCCCCTGACTCCTGTCAGATGAAGACAACATTCCCAAGAAACGCTAGAAAAAATAAAACATGTCGTTTTTTGGGAGAAGTCTAAGATCAAGGTGTGGATTACATTTCTAAAGAAGCAGCAGAAGGCCCTGAAACATTTTACACACAGCATAGCTTGAGGCATACTTTAAAGGGGCGTTCTGTAGTTTTGGAGAAGACATTTAAACTCAGAATTGCAATATTTACAGTACTAATGAGGTAGAAACACAAACTCAGGGATATTTATTTGTCTCCATGACTGAATAAACAAGCTGTTCTCAGAGGAATGTACGGTCCCCAGAACACTGTTTGAAGATAAAAAGGGTGGCAGGGTCCGCCAAATATAGTAAAGTAAAACAGTATGAAATTGTGTTTTCCTTTATGGTCAGCTTGTTTTTTTCAGTCTGTCTTTCCTTTCTGATTAAAATTTCTCCCTGGAAACTACATAGTGCAACTTTAAGAAGGTGAGTAAATAAATTCAAATTTAGGTGTTTTACAGCCTTTTTCTGGTAAGTGAGTGCTTGGTATCCTAGTGAATCAAATGGAAAAGGTTGAAATAAGGTTGAATATAAAGGATCTATAATGCATTAAAGGTGCAATATGTAAGACCTGGCCTCCTTTCCAATCCGTACTCGAAAGAAACATGGGGGAAGAACGCCAACAGAGTAACTGCTGACTTTAACTGCTGTTAGCTAGTTAGCTCAGTTAGCTCAGTTAGCCCAGCATCTAGTGGTCCAGACAAGGAGGTCAGATTGTTTTTGTTGTTTTTGTTTACACCACTTGCACAGGAATGGTGGATAGGGATGGGAGTGGATAGCAAGTTAGCATGCTAGCGTCAATACGTCTGCAACACAATACATCTATTCAATAAAATAAAACTGTTATTTCTTCATACTCTGTTGATAATTTGAGATTATTTTCAACGCTTTAAATCTTATAAAGCATGCCTTAAAAAGTCGCATGCTGCCACAATGTCATGTTGTTGTTTTTTTTTCCTGGTGATTTTTTTCCATGAAAAAAAAAATCGACTTAATCAAATTTGGTGTTAATGAATAAAAGACTTCAGACAATAAAGAATGGAGCCTGTTTCTCGTCACAACATGTCCGCTTCTGGATACAATCGGTCCTCAGTGGATGAGGAGGAGGAGAACAGCTTCAAGGAGCGCCGGGCCGCAGAGCACCGCTGCGGGGCAGCTGCAGCAGCTGTGTCCGCAGGCGTCATCGGCCTGAAACTCTATCCATCCTGCTCGCCCTGCCCACATCCCACATCCCGTGGGTACAGCTCACTCTGCTGTGTGCCTCTCCACTTTGAACCGGACGAAAAGAAAAGAAAAGAAAAGAAAAGCCCCAAAGCTTCGCCCAGCTTCCTTCACATTCGGAGCTTTAAACCACTAAAAGACACTTAAAGATAAACACTGAGGGTTGAAACCGATTTCATGATAAGCTAGAAACCAGTTATTTTGGACTGAATTTCAGTAAATGTTTAAAAGGTTTCTTAATACACAAGATCAAACTTGGTGACTTTAGGTGACTTTTCTTCAGGATCGCTACAACAACAGAAAAACGCAGAGTCTGAATGTGACTGATGCGCTCCGCGTTTCCAAACAACTGGGCGGTTGCATGGCAATGCGCAGCGATGAGAAAGTAACAAAGCCATAAATAAAACGGGACACTCACTTGTCCAAGACAAAATAGAGGTCGAAGGCGCCCTGACAGGACCTCTCCTCCTCCTCCTCCTCCTGTTGCTGTCCTTTCACCGAGACACCGAGGAAGAAAATTCCCAGCAAAGCCACGGCGAGGAGGAACACGCGAGTCTGCGTCCTCGCCATCTTTCCCGGTTCACTGTTCACTGCTCCAGCTCTGTGACAAACTAAAGAACTTCACATTTTCGATCTATCGTCTGTTATTTCTGAGTCGTCTGCGCCGCTTTGTTGCTCGGTGTTCTGTCCCGTCAGGCTGGACGCATTCAGAGAACAGGAGTCCTGCTCGGTTCAAGCCGGGCTGGCTCTCCCAGGTCTTCTCTTTCAGCTGGGGAAGAAAAAAAAAAGGGCAGTGAAGCGGGGCAGGATGGAGGAGAGGAGCGACACCCGAGGAGAAACACAAAACTTCACTTTTACACAGGAAAGGAAAAAAAAAGGTCTTCATGAGAAATAGTGAGCAGTTACAGGGTGGGATTATGCACAACCATAAAATAGGTCGAACTATTGAAACAATGTAACAGTTTGTTTCGAAAGATCAGAAATCACATATAATAATCCAACATATGGTCAGTTAAAACAAAAATGTCCGAGTCTTTAAATGCAACAAATCTGTGCTTTTTACCGTCCCCAACAGAAATAAGTGATTTTATGTTATAATCACTAAATAATCATTGTATTTCTGAGTTTTAATCATCAATAATTGGCTCATTTTTGTGCCTCGGAGTTTATGTGTCCAAAAAAAAAAAAAAAAAAAACTCCGGTTCAGTCACTGCAACAACAGGCGCAACTCAGTGATGGGCCTGAAATCAGATCGACCCATTAAAGGATGTGGTGCTGAAAGGTTTGCAAAGAGCTCCTGATGCTGTTATCAAACTTTCCTGTACAATGTAATGTAATAAACCACTGAAACTGGAGGAAATGTTTTCTAATAAATCTTATAATAATAATAATTCTCTAAACATTTTCAGGCTGCAGGCGGCTGGAGTGCGCTCCCTCTTCCTCATTAGAGAAAGTTGGCTCGATAACCACCAGGACATTTCACCAAACCAAAGCTCTGATGCAGAATAATCCATTAAATGCTCATTAGACAGAAACATTTAGTTGATGAATTATGCATCATGCCCGGTGGCAAACCCGGACCACCCTGTATCACATCATATAACAGCGGCCAATTTTACAATTTCCCATTGCGCACATTCCCCCACTCGTGTCACTCTTATATATAATGTTTCCGCAGACCAAAGACTGTCTCTGAAGCCCACATAGCCTGTATATAGTCTATTAGAAGTGGTGCCAACGTGGTTTATCTGACGAAGTTGCAGGCTGGCACGGGCGTGTGTGGGGTCTTGTTGTGCAGACTGCGCTCCTCTAATCTCTTGGGTTTTAGGTGATTTTGGTGAGCTGGGTGTGATTGTGCCATCTAAGACTGAGATTTAAAACGCTCACACTGTCCAAACGATGGAAATGCCACTCTTGTTTCCACAGTGTGTCCACATCGGTCTGTACTGGATGAGCATAGCGACTCCCAGGATCTGCATTGCTGGCCAAATCATCGCCGCCCCCCCTCTTCTTCAGTCCCGACTGTAAATCACACAGGAGGATTAGCCAAAGGGACCACGTTCAAAGCGCGTGTGAGCGCGCATTTGTGTGTGTGTGTGTGTGTGTGTGTGTGTGTGTGTGTGTGTGCGTGCGTGCGCCGGCGAGCGCGCACGTGTTTACATCAATGCGCCACGCTTCAGTGCGCTCTCTGAAGGGGATAAGTGGGAGTGGGAGAGAGGAGAGGGACGACAGCACAGAGGAAGATTCAGTCGGATAAGTGACCAGGAATCGAGAGGGCATCGTCGCCGAGCTCCAACCGCACCTGCTGCAACTTGCTGCCACGAGCATCCTCGTCGATGTCCGGCGGGTGAGTCGACGCTATTAATGCGCTTCTCCTCCTGTTGTCTTCACTGGGATTCGCGATCTCTCACTCTCTCTAATGTCCTTATTTCTAACTAGGAGGACCGGCATTCACAGATTGGCACCGGATCATTCTGTCGTGACGCTGCGCGGTCCACCGTCAGCGTTTGTTAGAATAAAACAACCCCAACGATCCACATCTGTTTAATTAACGAGAGAGATGGAGAGAAATACAGTCACGTAATCTTCGTGCGTCCGTTCTGTTCATACATTAGGGAGAAAAAAAAAAACATACTGAACTTATCGTGCGCACAGAGGAGGCAGTTGGCTCCACGGCAGATGGGGAGACAAAAGGAGAAACCGAGTGAAAAACTGAGACAAAGGACGTTAGAAATCATTTTGCCTCGACACCGGCTGCGCCTGCTTCGCGGTCCTGACGCGTCGTTTGGGCAGAAAGAAGAGGAAATATTTGTTGTACATTTTTATTTTTCAATTTTTCGTCCGTGACAGCCCATCGCGTGTCTGGGCATCTCAATCCAAAACGGCTGACCACGTCTGACCACTAAAACCTGTATTTTATTTCACAAATCACAACTGTGCGCGCTACATTTCGGTGGTTGACTCAAACAAATAATTAAACGTGCAGGTTTTTAGTTGGTGATTTTGATTTAAATCACTTTACAGACCAGGTCAGGCCTTGTGATTTTACCTTTATCTTAAATAATCAAAACTGTACACCATAGCCCACCAGCTCTTTAACTCATAATCTCTGGGGTTTTTTTTTTATTTATTTTTTTTATTTTTTGCAGTTTAACGATGGATCACGCTTTCCTCCCTCGGTCCATCTGGACCGGTGACAGTAAATTCCTCCAGCATCCGGCCGATCTCTACACCAGTGTGGTCGTTACGCGCAGCATCCCCGCCGGCACGTGCTTCGGTCCATGTCTGCTCCAAAACACTTTCTACGACACGATCGCCTTCATAGCGCAGAAATCCTGCGACAAGGCGGCGAAATCCTACGTGTTCAGGGTGAGTTGTGCAGTTTGGTGGCTCGTTATTAACTTGTACATTTCAAAGACATCTATGAAGACCTTTGGTTTGGGTCAGAAGTCTGCTGTTTTCACTAGATTTGTTTGTTATTTTAATTCTGACTGTAACCATAGATTTGATGCACCTTATCTTTATGTTATATGACTGTATTTTACCCTGTCTTGGGTATCAAAGGGGGACTAATGTTGAAAAGCGTGGAGTGGTTGATTTAAACGGTTGAAAATCGCCTACGACACCAAACTTTGATTATTTGAGGGAATTCCAAACGTGTAGAGAAGATAAAAAATTACAGTGTGATCATTTTGAGATTAAACTGTCAATGCTTCGTGTCAACAGGTGGACCCCGAGGCCATGCGTAATTCCGCGCTGGTGCTGTCCTGGCTGCGGCTCGTGCAGGCTGCGCGCAACGGAGAGGAACAGAACACAGAGGCCTTCCTGAAAGCGGGCCAGCTGTATGTGCGGACCATCCGAGACATCCGGCAGGAGGAAGAGCTGCTGGTGTGGTACGACCAGGAGCTGTCTCACCTGCTGGGCTTCACAGACATGAGGAGAGGGAGAAGTGAAGGTGAGGAAACGATTTGTAGAGCGAGTGCACGGTCAGGATACAGCGTGTTAAACATGGGACTGAACTAGACGAGGCCCTTCTGCAGCAACTTCTGATTAAAAGCGCATCATACTGAGTATTTTATTGGAGAATGTACCATTATCTTAGAAGGTTTCGGTTGTTTATTATCTGATTTTTCTCTCTTTCAGAGTTGAGATGTGGAAGATGTAACCAGATCTTCAAGAACGAGTACCCTTTCCTGGCCCACTGCCGATTCCTGTGTACCCAGGTGAAGAGTGACACCTGGAGCCGCGAGGTGTACGAGCACAAGCACGTGGAAATTAAGAGGCAGCATCGAGTGACAGATTTCCACAACATCGCCAGAGATCTGGAACACAAGAAACCTGGCAGCAACGAGGACGCGGAGATTTACCCGAAGAGAAGGAAATACGAGGAAAGTCTTTATCCCAGAGGGCGGAAAACGGTTCTGCTGGAAAAAACCAACATTTCCAACGATGACAACATCACGCAGCTGATTAAAGGCTACGACCAGGCGGCGGGAGACGCGTCTCCCTCCGCAGGGAAACTGAAAGCTGATAAGATAAAGCCAGATCATTTGGGATGTAAGAGTGATTTCGCTGAAGCCAAAGGGACTTTTACACACGCCAGTGTGATGGACGCGCGGTCGGAGGCGGGTGAGAGCTCTGGCGTGCGCTCGGGCGGCAGCAGCAGCAGCGCGTTTTCTCTGGTCCTATCCGGCAGCCAGGGCGAGCAGAAAAGCGCTTTCTGCAGGCCGAGTAAAAGAACTTCTCCCGTCGACCCCCAGGCGCATCTCAGCAGCGCTCCGACAGCCCCCTCTAGCCGCCTAGAGGAGATGACCGACGCCTTTAGCTCCAGGACTATTATGGGATACAACAACCTGATGGCGTCCAACATCCTGAGCGGCGACCTACCGGCCGTGCCCTCCCCGGTTGCGCTGAACAACGCGTTCCATTACGCGCCGGAGCACTGGTCTAGGAACATCGGCGTGCAGCTGCAGAGCACGTCCTCCCTCACCATCCTGCCGCCGACGTTCACCTCATTCGGCGTGTCGGTGCAGAACTGGTGCGCCAAGTGCAACCTGTCCTTCCGCATGACCTCCGACCTCGTCTTCCACATGCGCTCTCACCACAAGAAGGAATTCGCGGCGGAGTCCCAGGTGAGGAGGAGGAGGGAGGAGAAGCTCACCTGCCCGATCTGCCACGAGTACTTCCGAGAGCGGCATCACCTGTCCAGACATATGACCTCTCACAACTGAGACGCGAAGGGACAAAGAAACAAACTCTATTTATTTCCTGAAACCGACGCGCGTATTTAACAGATCCACGGTGAATGTAGGTAGCTGTAAAGAAGACAAAAAAAAAGCAAACCGGACACACGTGGCCACCGCTGCCTGTCCACTAGATGACGATAGAGGTGCGTGGAAGCTGATCCCAGTGCAGTTTGTCGTCTTATGTTCTGTCGATGATTTGTTTTGTGCCTTACGGAGCTCAGGAGGGATGAAAAAAAAAGACTTGGAGAGATCTCGAGGACAGCTCATGATTGTCACACATGTCTCGACGGCTTTTTTTTTTCTTTTTAATTTATCAGCTTGTTCTCTTGCTCTGATTTGTACGAGAGACGTGGATCGAGTGTGTTTGCACATTCGTTTAGAAATCTTAAAAAAAAAAAAATGATGAGAATGAAACAGACGTGTCGAGTACTTTTCTTTTTGGTTCAGGTCATCAGAGAGGGTGTGGGTTTGTGTCCGCTCCAACAGGCGGCGACTGAGGCCAACAATCTTTTTTTTTTTCATGTTTTTTCATATGAATCAGGAGGAAAACATGTTGAGCTGCATATTCTGACACTTAAGAAGCTGAACCCAGCAAATGTTCAACATTTACGCTTGAAAAGTAACTGCAACAAATTTTCTTTTGGAAGAAATTTTAATCCGAAGAGAAAGATATTTCTTTTATGGCTAAACAAACTAAATAAACAAACTCTCATCCTTTTCATGACTGGATAAACTGAATAAACAAACTGACCTTAACTCAATTTCACACTGTTTTACTTTGTTTACATGTGGCGGACCCTGCCACCTTTCCAGCTCCAAACAGTATTCCTGGGACCTTATTTCCCTCTGAGGACAGCTTGTTTATTTGGTCGTGGAAAAGATTAGTGTTATCACCTCATTCATATTGTAAATAATCAAATTCTGAGTTTGAATTTCTTCTCTGAAACTACACAGGGCCCCTTTAATAGACTTATCCTTGCAGCTTTAATCGTCTGAGATGTTTCATCCAACATAACAGCACGCTATTTGAAAAAAAGCAACAAAAAAACAAAACAAAACAAAACAAATAACTGATAAGTCCTGCTTTTTTAAAAAAAGTTTAATGCTTATCATTCATCTGCAGCCCTGGATGGAGTCCACATACTGTAAGCTTTGAATTTTGTGACTTTATGATTCCTCTACGGCCCCCGTTCTGGTCAGATGGACATAAATAGCCATCTCTGTTGCAGGTAAATGAGGCGGGAAGGAGGCACGAGGTTCATGGGAAAGTCAAGCCTCGACCTCGCTCGGTCGCTCTGTAACGTAAGCAGGGACGTAAAAACCCGCCCACACTGCTCTTATCTACTATTATCCGAGGAACAGATTTTATCTTCCCACCACAAACTGATTCGACTGTCAGAGGGAGTTCATTTCTACTTTTGTGGAGAATTTTTTTCACGAATGTTTTGCTTCGATCTACAAGACAAGAAAGCTGCTCACAAACACACTCAAAAGTTGGCTGCCAGAACAAACACACTGCCACACTGAGTTTTAAAGCCTCATTTTTATCTTTAGGTTGCTAAATTTATATAGTTTCCATTGTAAAAAAATGACTTCTCGTGTCAATGAAAGTTCTAAAACTTCTTTGGAAACCTTAATTTCCTTAAGGAAAAGTAAGATTTTGAAGTAAAACACCCAGAGGCCCGCATGATTAAATGGGTGATTAAGAAGCACAGTGTCACTCTATTAAAGCCATGTCCTAATGGACACGACTATTAGTTCTCAGAGCTCGGTACCCGTGCGTAGAAAGGGCCATTTCAGCCCAGACACAGAAAATCCTCTGTTGTCTAATAATGGCTGTACTGCTCTCCTTTAATTGAACAGTCATCATGTGGAAAAACAAATATTGTTCTTGGTTCCCCGCTTGGCTCGTTTTCGTCTTGGCTTTTAGGCGCTGGGCTCTGAACACGAGCCGAGACTAGTGTGGTTTTCTCGGCTGGAACTGACCATTGTAAGTACTCTCCTGTGACTGTGATTGCGGTTGACATGGGGTTCACTTTGTAATAGCAGACTGTGGGTCCGGACTGTAAAAGGGATCAGTCAGGAAATGAGAAAAAAAAAAAAAAGAACCTGGATGTGTTCATTACAATTGGGCCAGCCTACTTTGAAGCAAAAACGTCTATTAATGTAAACATGATTTATAATAACCCAAATTACAGTCATTATCGTGGTTTAAATGGAGGTTAGGGGGGCGTTGGTGAAAAGGCTGCTTGTTGCTGAACATTTCCACTTGTTCACGACGGAGAGAAGTGAATCATGCATCTGGTATTTCAGACATTTTCTCTCTCCCCTCATCTGTCTCTCTCCGTCATCCTCTGTTGTGTGGATTAAACATAATCTCTTTCGGGCTGTGATACTGCTTATCATCCGGCATCATCCAGCCCAGTCGCCAGATCACAGTGAAGCAGCAGCAGTCTGTCAGTGAACGCTCAGCTGCAGGTCTCACCGTCTCTCATTATACTGAAACAGGGTTTATCATATTTTATTACCATCACAAAATAAAACACTTGCAACAAATTGCATGTCGTTGTTCAGTTCCACAGAGATGTGACTCCTCTTGAACATTTGAAAGAATATCCTCTGATGAACGCTCTGGTTTCTGGCCTGATGTCAAGCTGCCCATCCAAAAAAACATGCTAATGAACAAACTCATTGAACCCAAAGCTGGCCTTTATAAAAGTAGAAATAAGGCATGTGTTAGCCAAAAATGCCCAAAGCACATTGTCCAGTCAACCTTTTTACTCCTTATGGACTCTGGTAATGTTTTTTTTTATATAAACTCTCAGCCTCCACTCTTACAGGAAAAGTTCACCCAAAAAGGAAAATTCAGTCATTATCCACTTAACATGCGATTGGGAAGTAGGGTGATGTTTCATCGTCAACAAAGCGTTTCTGGAGCTTCACAGCAAAAAAACAGTTTTAAAAATGTAAAAAACAAATAAAATGGCTCCAAAAGTCTCATTTTCAGCTTCGAGCTCAGATGCTATTAGCTTAGTGGCTATAGTGAAGATTTCAGCTTAACAAATGGTGTAAACTCATCAGCAAATCAGTTTGGGATCTGGGGGCTCTCTGGAGATTTGGATAATGCTGGACAAGTTGTATGGAGCCATTTTTGATTTTTTTTTACATTTTAAAACAAGTCCCCATCTACTTAAGTTTTGCAGGAAAATGCTGCAACACTAGTTTGCTGTGAAGCTCCAGAAATGTTGTGTCATGTAACCCAGCTTTCCATCAGCATGGAGGGGAGTAGACAGTGACGGAAATTAGTCCTTTAAACTAAGGTAAAATTATAAGATGTGGTTTTTATAATAATACCGTCAGGCTAACTACGCAAAGTATTTACCCTCCTTGGAAGTTTTCATATTTTATTTGTCTTTCAACATTGAATCTGTGGAGATTTAATGTTGCTTTTTTCGCACTGATGGAAAATATCTTTTATGCTTAAGTCAAAGCTTTTTCACTAATTGATCACAAATATAAAACACTGATTGATTCAAGCACAACAAATATATCTGCATCTTGAAAGTCCAATTTTTTTTGAGTCAATGTCATATTCGTTTGATTAGACAATAAAACAGCTTCCTGAAGGAGTAAATACTTTTTATAGTCTGCGGACAGGAGGGGTGGCACAACTGGTTTTTAGATGAGCCATGCAGAACTGCGAGCCAAAAGACTAAAAGCATTATTCTGTATAACTGCAATAAAAAGCCTTACTCTTTTGTTCCTATCCCCCTAAAGTCCTTGCTCAATGTTCTGCTTTGGAGACAAAATGACTGTCCAGTCTTGGCAAACTTCAGAGCATTCTGTGGTTGCAAACAGATGTGGTATCTGTGCCAGCTTTTTTTCTGGCTCAAAGCAAAAAAAGGCACCACAGAGTAATGACTTGATAATCAAAAGGTTTCTCCCTGTCATTTCACTGTCAGTTTGACACCCCCGTTTAGGCCCCGCACGGGTCACCTTCCTCCTCGCGTGAATAAAAGTGACAAGAGGTTTGAGTTAAAGCGGGCGAAGTCTTCTGTCTGTAATCATCCGCTTAAGAAAAAAGGGCCGTTGAGGAGGATGTGTGCGCGTTTAAGGGACGAGGGGGTGGAAAAGGGGAAGTGCGCCGTGTTTTGAAGTTCAAGTGGCTGACGTCCTAATAGGTGTGCGCCCGCTTCCTCCATCAACCATTAACCCACGGCCACTGCATCAGTCACGTTATTTGCTGGACAACAGACGTCTGGGCCTTTGGTGTGGGGTAATAATGGGTTCAAGGGGCTTTAGGGGAATGTTGGCTATCTTTGAGTGGAACCTTCCTGCTTTTGTATGAAGTTATTTTGGAACAGTGGTGCCCTTTAAGGTTTGTTATGACAAAAAAAAAAGTCCCCCGCCTCCCGCTCCTGCCCCCACAAGAATCAAGCGTTGTCGGCAGTAATGACCAAGAACAACACAAAGCGTATGAAACAATAATATTCCAGCAAGGTTGTCGGATTAAATTACTTTTTTTTTAATTCTAATTTATAGACGGCTACCTTTTCATAATTTAAACAATACACATGTACAAAACACCATCTCATCTAGAATATAGTAATACATGACCTAGTAACCATGACAATTTTTTTTTTTTAATCGAGATTCACATTCAAAATAGAAAAATATTTCTGGTTTCAATATAACATTCTTGAAGTGTTATGACGGGGCTGGGTGGGTGTAAATGAATTCCAGATGCTCTCTGCAATCCATTGGATGTTTCCTTTTTTAAAATACACGGGGCAAGAATGTACAATAACCTTTCTGTCGTGCAAACAAATTAACGTTGCATGTATGTACAATGTGGCCGGCGATTAGTTTAAAAGTAAGAACAGCTGCGCACGGTATGTGAAAATGTACAAGTATGTTTCATAATAATCTCTGGCATCTGTACGTGACTGTGTAAGCTGCCCCGATGACACATTGATAATAATAAAGTCTTTTATTTATAGCCTTTGTGTCCAAAGAAAACGTGAACACAAACTCGCTGGGAGCCGTTCGAAAAGCGAGCGCCGAGATAAAAGGGAAAACATGTCCTGTCTGTAAAAATCCTCAATATTATCTCAAACACAGAATCAAAACAAAGCGGGCTTCTTGGACATGTGGAGCCGTGACTTTACATGTGCGACTCCGTTTCCCTCTCGCTAAGGCAGGCGCCAGACAATGTGTCTCTTCGAGTTCTCTGCCGCGGGACAGAAGAGATGGAAGTGATTTCTCTACATCCTATGTTCCTCCAGGAATACCGGCGTCCAAAGTGTTTCTCAGTCTCGAAAAACCACTCGACAAACAGAGGTATGGTTCTGTCTCCATTAGTCCTGTTTTTTTTGTTTCTCTCCACATGTTGCGTCCTCGGTGTACGTTGCCCTCCCCTTCCTATCTGCAGGAGCAGGACTGGACGGACATGTTGGGGTAAATCTTCAGCACTGGGTTCCTGGATTCATCGTGGTAGAGCACGGCCAGGGAGCTCATCTTTTCTGGGACGCAGCAGGGCTCGGGGACCCCAGGGATGATCCCCACGGCTCGGACTATGCTCTGGATGGTGGCGTGGTTGGACGGCCTCGCCACCTGGGAGAAAATCAACACAAAAGGGAAATGAAGAACATGCTATAGTTACTCAATATAACTTGGTAATGCCATTTTGGAACCAAACGACTGACTTAGATGTTTGCGCTCCTACCTTGGGCATGGGAAATCCACATGTGCCGGCGCAGTAGTAGGCGTCAAAGGCCTTGGGTGCTATGACCCACTCGCTCCAGCCAATGTCTGCAAAATCCACTCGGAGGTTCCTTCTGGAGCAGCCTCTGTGCTGGTTGTCGCCCCACTGCTTCCTCCAGGCCTTACGCATGGTTTGTTCATCAAAACTCAGAACAGGTGACTGAGAGTTTGCGTTCCCCTTGTGCTTTTTTCCATCCCTTCCCTCATTCCTCCGCTCATGCTTCCGCCCCTCGCTGACAGTCGGCATGCGACTGTCTTTGAGTTTTTTCACGGTCGAGTCTTCGGGTTTGAGCCCCAGTGATGTTCCTTCTCCTTCTTGAAGAACTTCCTTATCTCTGCCTTGCTCTACTTCTTCTTCTTCCTGGATCTTTCTCTTCTTTTCCTTCTTTCCGGATCGAGGCTTGGGTTTGAGTGCCAGGTACCAAGTGCTCTCCCAAAGGTCGTCCTTCCTGTATCCATCAGGCCTGTAGTCGACCTCGGGCAGCTCATTGTTCTGAATGGGGTCAGAGAGCAGAGTTGCTTCCCTTCTCACGCGTCCTTTTGACTCTGGTGACGAGATGGGTCTGTGCAGGGGCTGAGAGGAATGTGAAGGCTCACCTCCCTCGTTGAACGGGTCATATCTCTGAAGGCTTGCAGCCACGCTGTTGGGCTCTGCCAAGGCTTGGTCATCAGCATACAGTAACAGGTAGGGCAGGCTGCCAGCAGGCAGCGCCTCCTTCGATTTCCTCTGGTACTGCTGCCCTACGTCCAACTCCACTGACACCAGGAGATGACCCTTGTCCCGTGCCTCCCTGATGACCTGGGTCACATCTTTCATCTGCCACACCCCTCTCCTGTGGGGGTGGAAGGTCACATTGCCTAGAAGTGACCCCATTGACCCCGATCTGACCTCTGACCCAGAGGAGACAGAGCGAAGGAGCAGGCTGATGGACGGAGGAGAAGGGTGGACAACTGAGGAACGACAGGACGGGCTTTTGAAGCGTTTACAGAACCAGGGCTTTTGATGAGGGTGGCGATCGAGCAGGAAGTGGAATGAGGCAGAGAGGACGACCTCGGAGTCCTGGAGGGTTGTGAGGTTTAGTCTGTACATCGTCCTGTGGTCAGAAGAGTCTGCAAAGACAATCAATCAGTGTCAAACAGGCAGGTGAACAATCTGGCAATTAAACCTTCGATTTATCTACAGAATGATCATTGTAAAACCAAAATGTGCTGAAAAATGTTTGCAGCTGATCCTTGGCATAAAAGATGATTAGACACGGAAGCAATTTGACAATTTTGTGGTTCACAGGTGCTTTGATGTTCTTGTGCGAAAGGGATAATTTAGTTATAGAAATTCTCTTGTTCTGTGGTTTTGAACCAAGAATTAAACCTTATTTGACTTTCCCGATTATTTATCACTAATCTTAGAGTAAGAAAAGACCAAAAGATGAACATTTTGATAACATAATCCAATGTGAAAGGTGGGAAAGAGAGGGATTTGGTAAAAAAGGCATCAAATTGCACCACAAGCACTCCTGCTGCGGTTCAAATATTAAGAAGTGAGACCGTTAAACACCTCTCCTTGTTCTGTGTTGCACGGCTGAGCTGTGTGGCTGCTGGGACGCCTTGGTAGAGCTGCAGAAGGTGCCCTTAAGAGGAACCAGACTCTGGGGATCCAGCTGGCAGGGGTGGAGGGGGTGGTGGGCAGAGAGCTACATATTCATGATGAACATTAACTTCAACAGCAGAGTTATTGTTCATTGTGTAAGAGTTCAGCGGAAGTATGGACTGACTCAAGAGATATACATTACCTCGGATTCAGCCTGCATATGGAAATGCTTACCTCAGTTTCTTTTAAAGCTTCGCCTTAAGCCTAATACAGCCAGCGCTGTCTGCCCGGACACCAAGACATAATCAACTGTTTTAACAGATCTTATATTGTTGTGAAAACTCTCTCACATCTCTCCTTGGATTACACCCAGCCTCTGCAGCAAAAATACACACGTGTTATGCTATGCCATCTGAGAACGGTGCGGGATATAGATGTCTGTGAGTTGTGTTTTTAAAAACAGCGTCAGACGGAGAGGGACGACTGTGCTTTAAGCCCCCCCCTGACTCCAGGACGTGGAGTCACACATGTCCCGGAGCCACAGCAGGAACACAGACAGCCACCGCAGTGACCCTCCTGCAGGCTGAGGCTTCACTGTACTGAAGCCGGGCATTCTCTGCGCATCAGGCGCGTCGGTCTGCGGTAATTGATCAGAAGGCGCACAGCTGCTGCCACAACACACAGAGAGCCCACAGCGTCCTGAAATCATTTAAATGCATTCTCAGACTGTTCCAAAACAATCCTACCTATTTAGAGCCGAGCCACGCTGCCACATGGAGCGCCTGGACTTTTAATACCCATTCGTGGAGTTGAGGATCAGGGGAGCTTTATGATCGCTTCTTACATTTATTTTCTGCTTTTCACGTCAGATGACTTGCGCACTGGTGGCACACAAAGCTGCCTTTTCTCTTTATTTCTACAGTGAAACCTAAATTGATGTAATTTACCGCGTCACGTATCAATTGCGCACTGAATGCGTGTTCACGCACCTTGGCTGGCTCTGAAACTCCTGACGGTGTTTCCCTCTCTGAGGCGCTTCTCGCTGTTGTATCTCTCGTACAGTTTGGACATGTGCTGGGAGAGCATGTTCTGATCCAGGTCGTCTGAGAAGGAGTCCGACGAGGACTGGAGGATGCCGCGGTCCTGTGCGCTCCCAGAGCTCCCTTTCATGGTCCGAACTGATGCTGCACCCAGGAAACAGCTGGACATCAACAGGAGCAGGTGCGAGGAAATCATACTCAAAGCTGACATTTAAGTGCTGAAATGGGGAAAAAAAATAAAAAATAAAACTCCGAGAGGCGAGCAGTGCGGAAAAAATGCGGTCCACGACTATCCAAGGTGGGCTTCAAAGACGCGCCAAAACAATCCAGACTGAAGCGGCTGTGCGTAAATGTTCCACCTCTCCTCTCACTTCCCGCTTCGTGCTCGGTGAGCCGTCTCGCTCCCTCTGTGTCAGGACGTGGATGCTGAATGTCCGGGCAACAGTTGGTGCTGCTACTTTTACACTCGCGTCTGTGACCGCCAGAGGCTTGAGGGGGTTACACTGGAGCAGCGAGAGGTGCTGACGTATACTCCTGTCAGCCAACGAGGTCTCTGCAGAGCGCGCAGCCAGAAGTGGAGGTCATGATGCTGACCCTCCTTCACTCTTTGATGATGATGATGATGATGATGATGATGATGCTGATGTCTTCCTTATGTTGTTCTAATAACACCGATCCAGTGGCTTTGGCACGGTGTTTTCAGAGCAGCACTCATTTGTTAAAGCCGCTGTTGAAACTCAACAAACTGTGATTTTTTTCTTTTTTCTTTGCAGGCAAAGTAATTCTACCTCACAGTTTCCAGCTCACCACATTATTTCCAGTAACTGGACTTGACATGCTCTCAGTCACACATAATTAGCATAGAAACACCTACAATAATAGTCTGTCCAACCACCCAAGGGCTATTGTTAGCGACAGTGATCCACATTTTGTACAGTGTGTGTGTGTGTGAGAGAGAGAGAGAGAGAGGGAGAGAGTTTTATCATGAAAGGTTGAGACTCTGTGCGACTCTTTCGAGGGACTGACTGTTATTTTATTCATGGCTAACAGAACATGATCTCTGCTGGGATTGGCCGCTTCAAACTCTGTACAGTTTTGTCTCCAGTGTGTATGTATTTTTGTGTGTGTGTGTGTGTGTGTGTGTGTGCATTGGAGTTGTTTCCAGTGTGTCTCTGGTGTCTGGAGCTCTGTACCAACAATGCTTGTTTTGTGGAAGTGGTGGTCTCCAGCAGAGAGGCTGTAACTAGCTGGGCCTCTCGGGTCACCCTCTGCCACTGCACAAACACACACACTCACACGCACACATGCATGCACGAGCACACATACAGAGCTGCATAGTACCTTTCTGGCCCCCAAGGGCCCCACAGGTCACTCCTTTTCACTGTGTTCCACGGCAGCGACAGGTCTTAAATCTGGACTGCTCTGGAGATGTGTTTTAAAGTGTGTGTGTGTGTGTGTGTGTGTGTGCGATCATGGCATTACGAGGAAGTCGGCTGAAGCAGTTTTGTCACAGCACACAAACACATTCATGCTTCGCCTTCTTCCATATCGTGTCTCTATTGAAAAACAAAAGATGATTAATTGTTGCGGTTGTTTGTTTGAATTCATGCAACACTGTTTTCAGCTCGGTTGAGGGTCATCTTTGAAAAACACTCTCTTAAATCCAGCGAGACTTCAGCGCGGCATTTGAGAGTGACCGCTCTCTAAAGCGAAACCCCCGGGTGCACATATATAGTTGTTTATTTGAAAGTAATAACAGTTGGAAACCATGCAATTGTTGCACAATAACCAGCCGTTGTTCTCTGTTATTAACAAGCCATTAATAACCCCCTTGTCATTTTGACATCATGGGAGTATCACGCTGCTTTATTTTTTCTGAAGTAGCACATGGAAATAAAAAGGAGACCTTTTACATTTAAAGAGTTCTTGCTGAATTACCTCAAGATCTTTGAGCTGACCCAACATGTGTGAACAGGGGAGAGCTAAAGTGATATCTGAAACCAGGGCATTAGGGTCATAATAAATAGTCCTGGCGAGGAGACAGCCCGCTGCAAGTTCAAGCGTGAGGACGTCGACATGGAATTGCTTCGACCTCTAACCCCGGATATGTAGGGCAGTGTGAGATTAATGTTGGGCATTATCTACAATAATGCTCCTCCTTCCATCACGACAGCGAGGACAGCGGCGTCACTGTGACGAGATCAAAGAAGATAGAAAAGAACAAACAGCAGGACGGAGAAACCGCTGGTGAATGCTTCTCATGAGATCTCCACCGGCCGCATAATCGAAGGCTATGGTTACTCGTGTCACTTCAGAGTGACTTTAATGTTTCTGTCTGAGGCACAGGGTGTATTAAGTGACAGGTCGCCGATTTTTGCTTATGTTGCTATTGGATCTTCAAAGCCACATGTGGAAGTAGTCAGGCTCACGCTGAGAGCAGAATCCCACACATATTGATTTTGATAAACACAACCACATCAGATGCAGAATAGAAACTGTGAGGCCGAGTGTGGACACGCAGCAATTTGATCTTCAGAATCAGAAATCTCATTCAAAGGGAAACCGAAAACCTGGATGCATGCCGTGCATCAGGATGCACTGGGATGCTGTTGGGTAGCAAAGGATTATGCGCAATTAGGATTATGTAATCTGTTTATGAAGAAATAATAACTGTAATCAGAGCAAATAACATCAAGGACTTTATACTCTATTAACATGGTTGGTCAAATTGTAGAAACCAGCAAGCGCAAACTGCATTTTAAAAGTATCCAACTGAAAAAAATCTCCCTGGCAGCTTGGAGAAGCGTGTTAGCGGCTAGTTTGCTACATTCAACCAGCTCTCTTAAAAAAAACAACCCTGTTAGATGCCACTAAAACAAGCAAAATAGCCGCCACAAACGCACCTCAGTCAGAAAAGGCCACACAGTGTCCCAGTTACTGAGGTGTGTGCTTTGTACTACAGGCTTAACTAGCCTGCTATTTGTAGTACTCAACAATTTCTAGCTAGCATGTTAGTACCTGCAAACTTTAACTGCACTTTCTCTTCCGTTGTTGTGCGACTAGCTCACTGATCACTTTTGCCATATATCCTTCGAACAGTGTGGTCATTGCATGGACGGGCAGGTACGTACTGACAAGCAGGTGGGCCATCCAATCATTTCATTCCGGCTGAATGGAATTTTTGGATTGGGTCTATTAGAGGCCCCTGACACCAACAGAGACCCAAGTTTTTTCCTTTTCTTCTGAAAACATTTGATTTATTAATTGCTGTCAGGATTTTTACAAATATAACCACATTTGTGTGGCATTTTTGAGGATATGGTGAATATTCTCATTCTCAGCCTCTGTTTTTGAAGTAATCCAGAAAACGTTACATTTTTTTGTAATGCAATGGATTATGTTATCAATTACAAAAATAGCAAGTAATCTGAATTCAGTAACCAACTACATTTCAAAGTAATCTGACCCAGTCCTCCATGCATCAGTGCACCATCTGAAAGAGACAGATGAACGCAGTGTGGATTGTTACATAACTGAAATATTAGCACATAAACGGACTCAAGGCTTCCAGGATAGAATATGGTTTGGCATTGAACAAACTGAACGGCTGCTTTATAATCCAGGTCTTGTATTGATCTCTCCAGCAGCACTGCACTGTGAAGCCTGTTGTATCTGACTGCCCGTGCTGTGTTACAGGGCTGCGGTGTGTCACGGTTTGTTCAACATGGAGGTCTCCTCGCAGGGCCATCCAAACCAAACAGCAGTTTGTGCTCTACTCTCTGTGGGGGCATGGAGGAGCGTGAGGAATTAACATGCCCAAATGTGTGTGTGTGTGTGTGTGTGTGTGTGTGTGTGTGTGTGTGTGTGTGTGTGTGTGTGTGTGTGTGTGTGTGTGTGTGTGTTTGTCTGTGTGTGGCGCAAGAAATGACGGTTCTGGAAAGGCTCCTAGCTTAACACCTTTGCATGGCATCGGGTGAGACTTTCCGGTTCCAGACTCAGCAGTGGGGGTCTGGTAGATGTTTGTGTGTGGGCACAGGAGATTCGGTACGGATCGACTATTGGCCAGTCACCCTCGAGTGACCGATGCTGTCATGATTTGTCCAAAAAGAACAGAGCGGTTCTCGTACGGGGGGACGGACTAACTGGCAATGTCTTGTGCTCGTAAAAATAAAGAAGGGGTAGTTTGAACCGAATGTTCTCATGTTGTGAATCCTCCGGAGATGTTTACAGCTCCTATAGTGACTTTCCCTGCATACCTCAGGGATATTTTACGGGTCGGCAAAATAACAAGTCACACTCTAAAGTACAAGAGGTCGCTCTGAATCGTAGTGACTTCAGTGGAAAGCGCCAATGTAGGTTTAAAGGCCATTTTTTTAGACTTTATGGGATCCTGGTAAGCAGACGCAAAACTTCCTGCCACTGCTGCCACATCTAAACAACTGCATTGTTTAAGAAGTTTTCTGCTGGACTTCATGACTGCCTTTCATTATAAGGTTAGAGTGTGCTTTATTAAAGAGCTCATGACTGTTTGGAGGTAGCCGAGCTCCCCATAGCTCCCTATGTCGAACCCTGCTCCTGCTCCCAAACCAACACCTGTCTTTTCCGCTTTATGCTAAACTACGCTAAGCTATCTCTTGCTGCGTATTAAGCAAAAAAGAAGCATATTTCCCAAAGACGTTGACCAGGGTCTTAAACCGTTGTGACATCAAGCAATGCGAGTAGTTTTGTTTTTAAGATTTAAGACCTGCAAATCTAAAAATATCACATGCGACATTACTCCTTCCAACCCCAGACAACTTGAGGCGACTGGAATTCTGTTTGTGGCGCTCGTTCAACAGCAACAGTAACATTTCTTTCCAGTATCCCAACTTCTCCGGATAATCCGCATGACATGCTGTCAACTACATCGCATCACATGAATCTTTGAGTCGTGATGTTTATGTGCTGAAACCGCCACAAACAAAATTCCATTGTACTTGGGTGGAAGCAGAAATCTCAGAGACAGCAAATACAACCAAAAGTATTTCCATGGCTAGATACCCCGAGTGGCAAATAAGGAAATGTGTTTTTGGAGGATTTGGATGAGCTAATCCTTTAATGCTTATTTATGGCCAGTAGAACACAAACCGCCTCCAACTTGGGGGTACGCGGTCATTGGTGAGATTCAGACAGTGTGACCTGACGAGGAGCCACAGGTTGGAGGGTTACGAAAGAGCGGGGATCCCACCGTGTGAATGTCATCCACTCCGCCTAGGTAGGTGTGTGTGAGTGTGAGAAAGAGCAAGGGTGTGTTTTTGTGTGTGTGACTATGGAGACTATAGTTATGCTAGGGGGGTGTAACTCTGTGACCCATTCACATGGTTAATAAAACATTCATAGAAGCAGAGGAATGTTATGGTTTTTGTGTGAGTGTGCATGCATGTGCCGGCAAACGTGGGTGTGTGTGTGTGTGTGTGCATGCATGTGTGTGTGAGAGAGGGAGAATGTGTGTGTGTGTGTACGCCCGTGTCTGTGATGTTGGGCCTCCTGCAGTGACCCCACGGAGTGCACCATTCTGTCCGCAAACAAAGGGCCGGCTGTTCCCCCCCACTTCAACCGTGGACTGCTCCAACACCGCCGACCGTTCGCCGCCAAGCTAACCAAATATTTCCCTTCCTGCTCCGAATTTGTCTCAATAAATAGTTTTGTGTTTTGGGGTTTTCTTTCTCCTCTGGCTCGCTGCCTTTGATAGAGGGCTCCTGAACACACAGGTGGCCGTGTAAGCTCAGAAGGCAACGCTGGACGTCTTCTGTTAAAGCGCGGACTGGGAACCTGAGGACAGAACCCGACTTCTTACAGTTTTCGCCTCATGTGACGGCCTGACATTTGCTTGGAAAACCCCATCACACAATACAACGGGTGTATTATTTCATGAGTAATTGACATCTGACTGATTCAGATTAATTTTGGTTCACCTCTGTCTTCACAGCCCGTAGCGAGGTATAGAGAGACACATTGTGCTTAAATCCTCACCGACTGACTGACTGACTGACTGAGTATTTTCTCTGAGGCTGAAACAACTTGACAGGAGGGCTGATCGGTGATTAAGGAAAATAAATGGATGTGTGTGTGTGTGTGTGTGTGTGTGTGCGTGTGTGCGTGTGTGTGCGCATGTGTGGGTTTCAAATACTCGCAGGATTGATGTCCTATCCCAGGTCTGACATACAGCCTTTGTTCTGTGTCTCTCCATCTCTCAATGATCACATTATTCACCAGCAGGAACATCAATGTCGTATTATGTGCCTCGACTAATAGCTCATAGCTCATTATTCATCACGGTTGACATTCATGTCGTGTTCTGTGCAAGTATCAAGTGCTAGGATGTAACCAAGTACATTTCCACTTTTAGTCGGCTCACTATCAGAGTAAAACACAACACATCTTCAGTGTTTTGTGGATGGAGCCACCTCTCAGCTGCTAAGAACCGGCTAAAATGTTGTGGGCTAAGACAGACCTGATAGATAAACAGTCACATTGGTCATTTTGATCTGATCCGGAGCTATTTACTTACGGGAGGAGAGCCCAGAGATTACTGTTCAACAAAATATTTTGAAGACCTAGTCTGTTTTAGGCAATTTAAAGCAGAATTCTGACATACTAAATTGTAAAGTAAAGTTTTAAATCCATGCGCTACCTTGTAGTCGTGAGTGGTATTGGACTGAACACTTGAATTACCATTTAGCCTTCAGAAAAACTTTAGCTCCCTCAATGAACGCTTTTTTCTAACACGATACAAATGTTTGTCAGTTACTTATCCATTCATACAATACAGTCTCCAGTGGGACTTACGTTACAGACAGTGTTAAAAAAGCGAGTGGCTCCGTACGTTGAAGTAACTGAGTGTGCAGTGTTAGCTGGGAATGCAGAATATTCTAGAGAGAGTGTGACTTGAGCTGTGACTGGTGGTGTTGTGTTTACTCTGACGCCCGTGATATTCATTACAGGCTGCGCTGTGTGCTGTTACTTCCTGAACACGTCCCATCGGCCCGTGACCTTCACCTCCGCAGGCTGCCCTTAAACCCCATTGGGCTGGAGCCAGGATGGAGGAAATTGCGGCGGGAGATTGATTGGCTAAATCCCTTAATTATTCGGATTTCACGACTGGGCCCGGCTGACTATGCCTTTGGTAGCCGACTGTCAAACCGAGATGGGAATGTCTGGCCTTCACGACAGACCACGCTCTATTCCTTTAAATTTGTTATAAATTTCAAGTGAAATTGGAGGTTTTATTTGCGGTGGGGGATTTGCGGCGGGTTTCATAATATTGACAGAAAACAGAGACGAAACACTTGGGAGAGAGCCGGAGTGTTTTAGCTGTGAAACAAATCAAAGAGCACTTATTTGTCACTTCCTCCTCACTTCACATTTCTTGTGTTTTTTGAACTCGAGTTTCGAAATGGGAAGAATAGACGGAGTGTATTTCTTCAGTGAGATGTGATAATTTCGTGCACTCATGCCCGGGTGTTTAAACAGAATGTGATATGCCCACACACATTCAGTACAATATCCTGCTGAGATTTACATGGGATTTGTTTCTGTTGGGCTGACTTTTACCCAATGGCCTCAAGGTTCCCTAAAAGAAAAGCCTGTTATCCCAGAGCTCCGGCTCTCTAAAGAAAGCAGATATGTAATACGTGTTGGGAATATGATGGCAGGGTCTTTTCAGAGCTTGATGGATCTGTCAGATTGACCCTTGCTCTAATTTGCTTCTGTCTCCATCATTTAGCAAGGCGGTGTGTGATATTTCCCGATAAATTTACCCTCCTTGCAGAGTAATAACTGCAATATCAATTTCCCATTAGTGGGAGTTCAGGCCTCCTGTCGCTCTCTGGGCTCTAATTGGACGTGACCATTGCCCCGGTGATGTCATGTTAGTGGGTTTCAGGAAGAGAAAAGCCTGGTAGTGGTAAGTGACTGTTTAGTGAAAGTCAGGGAAGCAGATTTAAAAGAAACATGTTGTTGTATTTCCAAGTCGGGTTGAATCAGTTTGATATTTCATGCTTCTGACAATTGTTGACACGAGAGCAAACATGTCGTACGTTGAGTCTAATGGGATCTATTGTCTCTGGTGGAGCTACAGGCAGGTCAGCCTACAGAATAAACACACAGTGTGAGAGAGTCGAGCCCGATGTATACTGTCAGGGCTGGAAAGCCTGCTGTAAGGTCAAGGCCAGAGCAGCGCTGGCCAACCTCACAGGAACGCAGATTCAATTAATATCAGCCAAGGCCCTTTGTGGATAACTTCCTGGTTTTAAACAAAGTGAACCTTCAGGTTTCACTGTGTTATTGCTTCCTTTCTGGCATCAGACAAGAAGACGAGGGGGGACTTTTTTTTTAATTAACACAGGGATCCAGCAGCACATATTAAAAAGAATACACAACGTTTAAGAGGAAGTGTACATGGGGGAGTTGTGGTGCTGCACAGATACTGTAAAATCATTCATTATATCATATATATACACATTGCACAACATAACAACATGGATGCGATACTTTATAGTTAGTTTGGTTAGGAAGTCAATTATAATATGTATCATTTCTGCATTAAAATGTCTAAAAATGACAAGACCGATGTTATATATATTGTTGAGTTCTTTATTTACATTATCACAAATGTTTTAAACAATGTGCAAACAATGTTCAAATCCAGAGAAGTGAACAATTTTATAAAATTGGTTTGTTGCATTTGGTTGCCTGTCGCTCTTTCATCTATGGAAACATCAGATGGTATGTCACAGAGTAAGGAAGGAAGTCAGCGAACATGAATAAGCGTACAATTGATTAAAACTTTCTGCTCTTTTTCTTGAAGTCATATCAGATCTATTTTCTTTGGTGATGGTGATTGTTTAACAATGAACACAACAACTCCTATTATCCCCCACTACTTCACATCAACAACTTGTTTTGTTTTAGTTTTTTGGTTGAGGGACCTCTAGCAGCAGAAATGACATAATGTATATTTAGCCTTAAATATATACTAGAAAATATAATTTCAATATAATTGTCATGGCAAAGGTGGTGCATGCCGATGCAGTAGCTGGTAATCCTTCAAATTTTTTATTTTATCTTATTTTGCAGTTCAACTGACATTTTTGGCTTTGTTACAGAAACACGAAAGGGCAGGTTTTGGAGACTTTGAGATGATTTATAAATGTTTTTACACTTTAGGGTGGTAGATCTGCCACCATCCCAAATTGTCAGTTTGTGATGAGCAGAGAATTAGACTCAAAAGTCAAATTTTCTTACAAATTGGACGATTCAGTTCGCCCTTGGATCATCTCCTGTTGCAGGAGTTGAAATAGAAGAAATTAGAGACTGTTGTGCCCTCATCTTTACAGAGACATGTCTCCACCAGAACATCCCTGCTGGACTCAACAGGCGGACCGTATTCTGAGCTGACAGAGCGCTGGTTATGGAGAGGTGGACTCTGTGTTAACACCATTGATAGTTGATGCTCACACACAGTCAAAGTTTGCCAACCACATTATCACCACCATCTTGTTGCCACTTGTGCAAATAAAAAAAAAGCACTGTTGATCATTTTATGTGTGTGCATGTTAATGTTTATATGTTTAAACTTTTATAGCCGAAATCACTGTGTACATTTTCTATTAAGGAGTTACACATTTTTATTCTGTTATACAAACATATGTTGATAATGGCAAATAAATCACCAGGAACCTTGCACTTGCAATGTACTCTGGGTGCTGTGTGGCTTACTCTTATTTGAAGACCTTCTGTCACTTTCTTTCATTGTTTCGGAATAGAGGCATTGTGAAATCCTTTGTAATTGTACAGTGTTATTCAAATAAGCTTGACTTGACATGACTGCAAAGTAGATGTTGTATTAGTAACAGTCCAATAGTTATTTGTTTCATTCATACGTTGATTGCCGCCTTTTTTTCATTTTTCTTGTCTCTCTCTGGCTTCCCTTTGCAGGTGACTTAATTTGACCCCCGCGTCTTGACTCCAGTGAATGTGTGTGCTTGTCCGTACAAAAACACAAATGTCAATGATTGATTGCCTTTGGATGAAGTACAACATTTGGTCTGCTAAAAGGGGTTGTGATAACTGATATGTCTGCTGCTCGTATGGCTGTGAGCGGCAGAGAGCCACAAGAAGAAATGCAGCAGAAGAAGACATTTACTGCTTAAGTTTCAGCAATGTTCGTGGTCAAAATGAACAATGTCAAATTTCATTTCGCTGTATATTTACGGTTCAATGGAGCTCACATTGCTTCATGATCGATGGTCCAGTCCACCTTATCACAGCCTTTGCATATAAAATCTAAATATTATTTATGAAGGGTTTCGGATGTTGCAGACACAAGCTGTTAACGTTCAGTCTCCGTGTAAACTGAAACCTCAGTCCTGGTTTCGGAGTCTTTTCTGATTCACAAGGCATTTTTTCTGAAATGAATGGACTTCCCCTCCTGACACGGTGGGAGCAGCAGGGAAGCGGTGTCAGATGTTACAGCGTGTGTGTGTGTGTGTGTGTGCCTGTGTGTGTGCCAGTGCATGTGTGTCTGTGTGTTCCTGCGTTGCACTCGTGACTGCTTCCAAGGCCCGGGCCATGGACCATGAGGTCTTCACATTATGTCTGTTGTTTAACCTCTCATACCATCACACTCCACAATCCTCCCATTCAAAGCGTCCAAACCACCGCAGTCAAAAAGAGTGTGAGCCTGAACTCTCACACACAAATACACACTCCTGTACTCCCCTCTACGTGAGACATGATGTAGAGGGAGATGATAGATGTGAATAGGAGACGTCTGATGTCATGCTTGGCAGCTCAGTAAACTTGGAGCGGGAACAATATTCTGTCAAACAAGTCGTTAGTGTGTTATTCTAATGGAATGGGAAATAAGCTAATTTGTTGGAATTAAAACACTGTGAATCTGTATGTCTTCTGGATGCAATGAGTATGCCTTGGTGCCCTCACTGTTTTTAGGAGTTTTTTCCCTGGAAAACTCATTAAATATCAATTAAATCATGGTTAAATGAGTATGTGTAAGTGTCAGCAGTAGCTATGATCTCACCAACACATCCTTTTTAATAGAGCTGTGGGGCCATATTAGGGAGATAAAGCTGTAAGGGGAGCGCAGATTGGGTCATGACAGTGTCAGGGGTGAGACATGTGGCACACACCAGAGTATGTCTGCTAACACCCAGACGTCTGCTGTGCCACACAGAGCTGATTGTTCCGCAGCCATGGGTCCTTCCATTCAGGATCCAGCCCTTCTCCGGTCCATCCCAGGCCCAGAGAAGACTCCCTGCTCCTGGGGTGACTAATGCTGAATGACAGGCAGATACTGATCAAAGCTGCTCCTGGAAGCTCTCCTGTCACAGTTCGGAGGGGGGCAGAGAAGAGACGATAAGTGGTGAGACAAGAGCAGTATGCCCCTCTCTGGACAGGGGCCAAATATCAAGGATCAGACAGAATGGCTGGACTTTATAAGCTTTATCACAGACAATACACACTCCGCAGTGGACCTCCACCATTGCCAGATTATCTCATCTCTCTTTACAGGCTCGTGGCCCAGAGCCACACCACACCGGAGTCCTGGAGCCAGGAGGTGAAGGGATGCATGGTTAAATCTGGCATTTACACTTCAACTTGTTGGTTTTTGCTAATGTAGAAAAAGTCGTGCCAAAAGAGACTTATCCAGCCCAAGATTTCACAATGTATGCATTATGAAATATCCATTTTATAGAGCGTACAACCACAGATTCGGATTGAAATATAGTTGTCAGATTCCCAGGGTTGTTGTTACGGTAGTTTGATGTGCCTTAAAGGCATCAGGCGTGAAAAGCTTTTATGAAACATGAAACATCATTGATTGAAGGTCTTTGGCAGTCAGAGGTAAAAATTAGTTTGTGGGTACATGTGTGGATATAAGTGCAATAAAGATCCCCCCCCCAGCACATCTTTCAAGTGCAAGCTATCCTCTGAACAACAGATGAAGTAATTCCCTCTCGAACATGTTTATATTTGTAATATAAAGTAAAGTACAACATGTCATGGTATATCCTGGGAGCATACTTCTCTCCCTTGTTACCCATACTGACCGGAGCCAAGGAAAACACTTTGCTTGGCCTGCACTGCTACTCTGAGCTCCTCTCTACCTTTCCTTATCAGTGCAGAGTGAAGTGGAACTCGACAGCAAGAAAAATGTATACAATCTTATTTTCCCAGCCCTGTCGCCAGAAGGAAACTTCGGCAGTTAGCATTTTTGCAGACCATGGACACATTCAAAACTATACGCTTTTGTATCATATCACAAACAGACTGATATCCAGCAGTGTTTGTAGCGACAAAAACCAAAAGACTGCTGCAAGATGAGTGCTGAAACCCAGAAATAAGTTAACATTTTGAACTTCTGGTTCCTTTAACACAAGCTTAAAAGATTTTAAAGTTTTGTTGTTGCTTATTTTATTCATCATGCCCCAGGTTTGAATTATAGTGTGTTTTTCTGTGTATCAAAAAAGATGGTTGCCAACAAGTGGCATCATGAGACTACCGACGTTGTCGGGTCATTCAATGTTGTCACGCCGAACACGGAGACTCATCTATCACCAGTCATGCGACAGCAGTATAGTTTGATTAGGGCTTGTTCAGATTATGTTGCTGAACAAAACATCTAAGTATCACGCACTTGTGTTTGCCACCGAACTTTCTTTCATCAATGGGCTTTTTTCCGTGTAACCAGGGTAATGCTAACTCCCGGGTAAACCTACAAAAAAAGACATCCCTTACACTTCAATGTTTTCAACAAAATGTTCAGACATCTCCATCTGTGTTTGTGGTGGCAAAGCCTGGTGCTTAATCTTTTCCTTACCCTAACAAAGTGCCTGAACCTAACCAGACCATAAGCACAGCGCGGTCATGACATTACATGACAGCCTTGCTGTCGATCCGCTGGGCAGCAGGTCTCCGGTCAAATACTTTTGTAAGGTTTTCTGTTTTAAAAAGATGAAGAGGGATTTGCACTTTAAACAGAAAACCTCTGGCTGAACTACTCCTCACCTCTGCAGAGGACACAAGAAATGTCTCAGCTGTGCGAGGGAAACGGAACCTTTTGTGTAATCAGTGGGACACATTAGGGAGAGAATTGCTCCTGGGGTTTATGAACTTAATAAGAAAGTTTTATCTTGATTTGACACCGCTTTGATGCCCGTCTGTTGTTTCCACGATAAAGGGTGAGGTAGAGGAAGTGCTTTGTGACCTCTATGGTCTGCGCCTCAAGGCAGCCTTTACACTGAGCAGCACCCGGAGCTGGAGCTCGGTGGCATTAGTTGCCTGTAGGAGCTCCGCGTTCGGAGAGCCCTTGATGTGATGGATGAATGAAGGGCACAGAGCTGCACTCTGGGTCCGATTGTGTTTCTCTTCAGTCACCACATTGCCAATACAAACCTGGACAGGCAAAGACAAACAGGCGGAAGGCCAATAAGTCACTCTCCCTCTCCAGCGTTTACATATTGCTTGTTAGGCTGTGGCAGGACTCGCTCCATTCAGCAAACCAGTAAATATTTTGTCCTTATGGGCTGAACACATTAATATGGTTTATGTACTACTCAGTGACTAACACCATTAGTAATCGTCAGCGGCAATCGTAAATGGGGCCATTTAGCTTTTTATCAAAACAATCACATTTGCAGCAGTTGGGGTCGGGGGCCAAAGTGGATCCATTTGGTGCATAAACAGGAAATAAAGCCATCCTTCATGCACTCACGTGTGCAGAGCTGTGGCTGAATATGCCCTTGACCTCCCGCCACTCCTCCTGGTTGGCGTCATGCACAAAAAAGCAACAAAAAAACCCAACCCCATATTCTGCTTTGCGTCTCTCATCATTTCTCAATATATCATCAGGATTGTATATGTTTGTGTAATTATTATTGAGCCGGAGAAATAGTTCAGCGTTCTAATATTGCATTTGATCTGGAGATCTTCAAACGTGTCGCCATAAATCCTGAGATGCAAATCACAGACCCGGCAGATCGCCGTGGTGCCGCGAGGTCTGAGTGCAGTTTTGATGGGGTGAAATTCAAAAGAATAATCATGGTTTTGGGGGAATGAAAGCCGAAACCGAAGCCAAGCAGGATCCTCTCTGAAGTGCTTCCGTATGCCTCCTGAGTCAAAAAGGCCTATGATTTCATTGTTCAGCTGGTACAGTATGTGTTCTGAATTCATATCGTTCCTATTATTATCCACCCAAATCCACCTCATTAAGTCAGCCTCGCCTCCTTCGCTGAAATTGTTTCAGTGAAGCTCAAAAGTGGCTTGTTTAATTTCAAGCTCCATCCACAACAATAAAAGACTGTTATTGTGGCCCCCAGGCCTGCTCCTGAAATAGCACTGTGAGTGTCTGCTTTAATAGCAGAGATCAGTGTGAGCGTCTTTGAAAATAGATCTAGTCCATTGCTCTGCAGTTTGGCCGACCACAACAACCAGCTTTGACAGAACGTGGCGGCTGATCCATGTGGCACCAGGACATTCGTGCTGCTTGACTCCACATGTTTTGTTGGGATAGGCATCTGCAATGATGAAGACATATATTCTGGTTTTATTTGCCCAGGTGTTGAGTCATTTGTCTTATTTGTATGTTAAAAGGAAAAGGAAAGAACATATTCTCAGATTAAAAACATTGACAGGATGCTCTAACGATTATCCAGTGTAATGGGGACTCTTTTTCTGTTGGTGAACAGGACTTCTGATCGTTAGTTCAGACCAGCAATATGAATTTTCTTATCTCAATATATATATTTATTTATATATTTATGAAACAATGCAACAACCATAATGTTAACAGCAAAAGAGGTGATGATTCTGAATGTGACTGAAAGTTTTATTTCAACACAGTATAGCATCACATAAGCGTGGTTGAAAACATGCAAGCCAATGAAATCTTGCTCAACTAACTAAGGCTTTTATCAGAGGGCAGTGCTTTTTTTTGAAGTTTTTATTTAGCTTTTTCAAATTCAAACATACAAACAGACAGCATATAACTTGCTACTGCCAACAGCCATTGAATTTTGTACAAAACACGAACAAGACAATAAACACTGAGAAAATCAAAATTGACATAAATCGACAATGTCAAAAAAAACAACAAAATGCAATAAATAATTAAAATAGGACAAAACATTGAGAGACTCGGGGCAACATCTCATCTCAAGGGTTGTACAGTCCAGCACATCCTCAATAAACGTAGACTAAACTACAATCAGTCTGATGGGATGGGAGATTTTCCATGTAGACCAAATAGGGTTGCCATATTTAAAGAGTTTTTTAATGCTCTCAGTGCCACAAAAGAAATCCCTTTCCCCTGACAATGTTGTTGAGGCAGATACCTACTGGAAAAAACAAAAAACAAAGCAGATAAACTCTGCATTTTTTACACTTTAGATACTACTCAGCTTTCTTCTTTCTACAAACAAACCATGTGCTCAAGTAAGTGAAATAATTCTGTTGTAAAAATCTATTTCCAATCTTCATTGCACATGACCCCAATTGAATCTCATGTACACGACTGTGGATCACTGGACACTGTGTGGAGAGTGTTGATCCCTTACTTGTATTCCGAATGGGAAAATGAACTGATGTATGTAGTTTTGAAAGTGGTGATCATGTTGTAAAATACCCAAAACATGTGTTGTCCTGTAGTCATCCTGGAAAATATGTAATACAAGGACTTATTTAAATTCCCTTATCTATGACCAAGAAGGCAATTCACAAACACCCTGGTAAAGTGGACCCACGTACTGCAGACAGTAGCTCGACATAGCTGAAAAGCTACATTACAATTTAACAATCAGGGTTTAATAAAAACAACAAAACAACAAAAAAATATTTTGGAAACTTGCTCAGCCTACAAAAGTACATTGTAAAACTAATGAACAAAGTAGAAAAGAATAAGCTTTCAGAATATCATTAATTTTGCGTTTGTATAAACACTACAACAACAAATAAAAAGTTAGTTTAAACAGCAAATCATTTAGAGAAGATCAGTCAGCTATGAATGTTAGTACTAATGAGTAATAGACGATGTAAAGACACCACAAGAGTCTGGTGAGGGGCCAGAGGACTGGGGTCCTCTCACATTTGTATCCTTTACTGTACAGCCCCACATGGCACCCGACCAGCTGTTTGACAGCCGTGAAAGAAGTCGCCTGATTGTTTTTGGACATTGTAGCATCAGTAAATGTGTCTCTTGCGGTCGGTCTGGCCACAGCCACATCTCAAGCGGCTCTCAGCCTCAGCAGCATTCCAGTACCATTGTGAATAATCATAGGGGTGTGTGATGAGCACCAGAAAGTCTTTCTTCTGAAACCTGGCTGCTGCACGACGCCTGGGAGGAAGGAAGTGGAGACTGCGAGACTTTAAGGGAGATGACAGCTGACAGATGCATCGCTCTCGGTGGCCACTGGTGCTGTTCGAGGACTTGGACTGGATCGCAGGGTGATGCTCATCAAACACTTGTCATTTTGTCTCCTTCGCAGAGCACAGCTGAGCGAGGTCCGGAGGGTGTGTGCAGCGTGATATTTGGCCTCGAGAAAACGAGAAACTGTGTCCTTCGCTTTCACACTCCCACGCCTTTTATCTCATTTCTGCTCTTCTGCTTGAGAACATTCGACAGAGGCCGCCATGGTGGGCGGGTCATTGGGACCATGTGAGTTCTCATGGGAATGGCGGATCTGCCCACTGCTCCAGAAAGGTGATGCACTTCAGCCGTTTCATTCTCTTGCTTTACCGCAGCCGGGCTCTCACATGACATGACCCACAGTTAATTTGGATTCCTGAAACCCCAAAGCCAGCACTTTATTCTTTTCTTTGTGTTTTATGTTCCTTTTTTTCTTTCTGTGGAGCTGCTACTGGGTGGAGGAGCTTTATCAGACTTGCTTGCCCGCTGGGGAGATAAAAAAACCTGCAGTGCTGGCTATAATGAGTCCAGCTTGTTGATTTATTCCACCTCGAGATCCAAGTCCTGCGTGTCTCCATCTAAGTCTGCTTCTTTCATTCTCTTCCTCTCTGGTTAGGTCGGCGGCGCAGGGAGGAGCAGATAAAGTCGTTTCTAGCACAGACATTTTCTGTTACTCCCAAACACACACTCGCACTGGACACTTTCACCAGCTGGCAGCCTCGGACTGTGGAAGAAGAGGGCTTTGTGATTGAGGGCGGCCTGCTGGGCATGCTCTAAACACACCCACAGTGCTTCAGGGGAGAGGAGCTGGGAAAGGAGAGGCCTAAAGGGACACAGAGGCCTCCAAACAGCAGCCAGTGACCCGGCCTGCTGCTAACACTTTACATTATCGCCCCGACACCATTACAATACACAAGGGAGGGAAAGATCCCAGTAACAGGCTTGGACACTCCTAAGTAGGACCTACTGTAAGAAATAAGTGTTATAAATGCTAAAGCGGGAGGCGTGGGGCCTGCTGCACAAAGTCAACCGAAGAGAGTTGCTGTAAATTGCATGTGTCATTGTTTGAGAAAAAGAGAGAGAGCGGGGGTTTGAGGTTTGACTCCTATAATGTGCAGGGCAACTCTGGCATCTAAAAGTAAAAGCCAAATAGGCCGAGTGTTGGTGCCAAATGTACAACTGGATTTCAAAAAAGGTTTCATGCATTATTCAAAGATAAAAAGAGAACATAACACGTCAGAGGAGAAGGAATAATAAACTCTCTGCAGGAGGCAGCGCAGAAAGGCTTGTCAGTTGTCTTCAGTGTGTGTGTGTGTGTGTGTGTGTGTGTGTGTGTGTGTGTGTGTGTGTGTGTGTGTGCGTGTTCAAAGTCAGCAGAAGATTGATGATGCTGTCGTCTTTGGTGGTATTGTGGTAGCAGTGTAATAGTGTAATGGAGAGGAGGTTTGAACTGGGAGGTAATGGCTGTAAGATGTGGACGTGGCAACATCCAACAGGTGTGCCACGCCCATCACCACCAATTCTTCCTTTTCAAATTGAATTGTGCCATGAACTACACGTATGAAGTTTCTGTTTAAAAGATATTTTTTCAGGCCAAGAAGGTCGCAGTTTCTCGTAAATAAAGTAAAATATCACCTAGTTTTGCGTTAAACCGCTCAGTGACAACATCGCCCCGACACACGTCGCCAACGTCAAAATGGCCTCCCACTAAAAAAGAATAAAATCACAATAAAGCTGATCATATTGACAACTGCAGTTATGTAAAAGGATAGTTTTTCTTTTGTGTGAGCTGATAATATACAGGACCATAATGATGCATTTTCACAGTCTTATATTTCATTAGTTTTATGACAAACTCAGACTTTATTGATTTGGAAAATTATCATTGAAATTGATAAACATCATATGATTCATGGCCCAGTTCAAACGGGATCTGCCTGCTCTACCTCAACTCTGTGATTTACAGGGTTTCCTGAAAGCAACCTGTAAGTGCTGCTAACTGTTGCTACGAGATAGCTCTGCTAGCTGACAGCCAGAGGAGGTGGTATTCAGGTCCGGGGCCAGAAACCAGACTCAATGGCCTCTATGGACACCATGACAGAGGAGAAGAGACCTAGACGTGATGGAGACGGCTAAGAAGAGAAAAGATAGTGACCAGGCAAGAAGGCTGAGCTGGGCTTGTTGCTGTTGGACTGGCAGGTAACTAATGAATTAGCTGCCGTGCTAAGTAATTTTTCTTTGTGCCTTCAGGGCTGTCAGTTTTCTGTGTGGTTAGCATGTAGCATTACATTACTTCTGACAAAGTGTTTCAGAAAGCAGGGATTCATATTTACAACAGATGTATTGCCCTCAGAAATGGTGGCGCCCGAAAAATGGTGGCCGTGGGATGGGAATGGTGAGAGTGAAGGGAAACAAAGCTTAATGTTCTAACAGGCTACGAGCGACACATTTTATATTACACAGTCATTAATAATACAAGACTACTGAATTGTGCAGATTCAACTAGAGCCTAAAACTTAACTAAAAGGACAGAAAGTGGGAGTTTTTGTGTGTTCAATGGATAAGACTCTGTGTAATTTGATGGAATTGCAGGTATCAAAAAACGAATTTGAAGATATTATATATGAGAGCAAAATAACTGGCAGTTTCAGTCCAAAAGTGCAGTTAATTCCTTCTGAGGGCTGTAATCAGCCAATCCGGGTTGATGAGACAGAACCTCTTTCATACCACGCATCCAAATCACAGGTGAAAAAAAATGTTGCTTTTGCCTAGTTGCCTGTGACATCAGTTGCCAAATGATCCGTGATATTCCATGTCGCAGTTCACGGGATTGGCCAGTGCTGCTGTGTGAACGCGTGACATTATGGAAACTATTAGTGCTTAGATGTTACAAAAAGAAGGTGCCAGTCTTTCTGATGACATGAAAAGCGCTACCCTCATCGTTGTCTGCTGCCCTGCGAGGTCAGAGGCAGTTGTGTTCCACTGCCTTTGGCGGTTTCCAGCTCTTTCTGCCGTGATGTGAAATCAAATTGTAAAGCCTTTTTTTCCCCTCTCTCGTTAAAACAGGCTTCCTCGTTTAAGTTTCCAGCCTGGGTTCTCTCTGGGGTCTTCACCTGGTAAACAGGAGAAACATCTAAATCAGTGGAAAATGTGCCTCACGCCGTTGGGGAGAACTGCTCCCCTCTGCCCGGCAATTCTGCAAAGGTGCAAAACATTACAACCACATCAGCTGGAGGCCGTGGGCCGAACAACAATAATGAAATGAGGAGTTAAATATGGATCTGGTGGGAGGGAGGAGGGATTAATGGTGAGTCAGGTTGATTTTTTATGAAGCATTTAATGTACACACACACCGACTCAGGTGTCTTTTGTCCTCTGAAGGATGAAACAGAATCTCAGGGAAGCTCGGTGCAGCCACACTCCTACGCTCCAGCCATTTGATGTCTTGACGGCAACAACCTGCCGGCTTCCTGCACGGCTTTAGCTTTGTCCAAGAGAAGCAGAAATTAGCATGCCTCACTCTCTCTGCGTGTATGCATGTCACTGTCCATTAGTGTGGGTGGAGGAAAAGGATGTCAAGGAAAGCCCTGGTGAGGTGTTTTCTCATGGAATCCCCCTCCGAACGCCGCTCGCTCGTTAGAGTTTCCAGCCACTTAAGAGAAAAACGCTGTTATTTTAGCACGCGCACATTCCTGCTCTGTCACATAACGGCCTACCCGAACACAAATGCGCCAAACCATACACAACCTTTTTTGATGAAAACAAGGTATTAATGTTCTCTAATTTTGTCTTGGCCTCTGATCAGACTCTGGCTCAACATCGTGCAGACTGCGAAATTGTTTGCCCTCTAAAGGTTGGTTGCGATAGAAGAATACTGCAAACAAAAAAAAAAGAAAGTGAATGAAAGCCTCCTTATGTGTTTTACAGCCCCTCTTATAAGGTCACAGGCACAGAGTGGTCACAGCTCAGTAGCAGTTGCATTGCCACGGTTGGTTTCAGGGGTCTGATTGATGCTCACCAATAATGATCTCTGTGTCCCATGCTGCGAGGTTCACTAATTGTTAAGTAGACTGAAATATGGGTTTGTACTTTAGCAGCAGCATGACGGGCTTCTGACCCAGAACCATCTGTCGGTTTTAGCAAAAACATGTAGTCCTTACCTTGGATCAAAGGATTTGTTATGTCTGCACATACATGAATGTGTGAGACGTTGATTCCCGCCAAAAAAGACCTTTCCAAGGGTCCCTGCTGGTCCTTTATCAATCGTAAAAGTGCCTCAAGTGGCTCTAAAAGAAATTTTGATTGATCGTGAATGTTTTGGAAAGACGAAGATGATGAATTTATCAAAGTGTTTTTGGGCTGTCAGATCAGAGCGTCCTTGATGTGTGTGGGAAAATGTCAGAAAGTTAGGGTAAGGTCACACTCGCGCACCCACTCACTCACACCCGCCCACCCAAACCAACACACACACACACACGAGGAAAAAGCATAAAAATACACACATTTTGTACACAAGATTTTGACTTTGAATATACAGTGATTAATGGCCGTTCATACAGTCTTTATATAACTCTGATAAATGAAGCTTTAAATAGGAATTAATGATCTCCGCCGCTCTTGCATACATGCACCTAAATGGCAATTTGCATCCGTAATGCCTCATGTGAGAATAAAGATATTTAGCTGTCAACAAATCCCCCGGGGATCGGGGAAGCTTTTGTCTTCCGCAGCTTGCGGTCTCAGTTCACAACATCAGGACTAAAAAGGAAAACGCCGCTCTCCTGCGCAGATTTCCATGACACACACAGCTTCAAAGTAAACATGTTTTTCTAATTCTGTCAGCACTGCTCTATTGTGCTATTCACACATCCCGCTGGACATTTAGACGACAGACTGGCCTCGCATGCACACGCAGTCGCGATACAAACTGGGGAAAAACACACACACACACACACACACACACACACACACACACACACACACACTACAATAGCAACCTGTGCTTCTGGATATACACATCTCTATCTTCACCAGTCTCTGGCACGGTCCTGCTGCCCTCTCTTTGTGCTCCAAACAACATCTTCCCATCTCTGAAGAATGCCTCTGAGAGGCCTCTCTGACATGCATTGTTTGTGCAAGAGAATTTAGACCCTCAGCCCCTGGCCTTGGCCCTCATCTGCAATCCAACCATAGGCAGGGCTGCCACTGTGACTAATGCCTTATAGACCTGCCCCTCTAAGTTTGTGTGTGTGGGTGTGTGTGGGTGTGTGTGTGCATACATGTTTGAGTGTGTCAGCGAAAGAGAGAAAGTGTGACTAATGTCTACAGAATGGTATTTATACATTAGGGGTCCATTAGTAGTTTAGGCTCCTGGGTGGAACAGCGGGGAGGGAGACAGGCATTGTCGTGGCCCCCGTCACCCCTATCACAGCCAACCACCGTCGCTCCTGCAGCACACACAGCCATCTTGACAATGTTGGAGAAACAAACAACAGCTGCCAATGCACTGGAACACACTGAATGAACACTACGCATCCAAATATGATTTCCTTTTCTTGGTTTGATTCCAGGTTGTTTAATTGTGCATGATGCAACGAGGAGTACTGCAATGGTAAACCTTCAAAATTTGAGATCCATTTCAGGTTCACATTTCTCAGAAACAAATGAGAGGAACCATCCACTGCGGGAGAGGACTGTGTTTCAGGGCCCACTGCTGCATCACTATTTCATTCCTTTTTTTTCAGGCAAATCAGCATCCAGGAGAACTTTGCATTTGCTCAAATGGAAAATGAATAGAATGACGAATGATGCCCTCATAAGATCTGTTAAATCGATATGCAAAACAATTTGTACTTGAGCCAAGTTGTGGGTTGACACTTACCTAGAATGCTTAAGTAATGCGTTTTTGGTTTGCTGAAATAGTGATCTTAAAGTATATGACGGTATAAATGTGTGTATTGTGTATGTGCTAAGTATACAGCATTAACAGATGCATGTAATAAACATTATACATTGTGAGGTGTGTCATATTGTCATACTCATTTTGTTTTCACTAAGTAAAATGGTGGATCCCCCCAAAATTTTATCCAGCTAAGCGACAGTAAGTCATAAAACTCCTTCTGCATAAATACATCTGCCGTCTCTGACTCTTCGTTTGTCAAACAAGTCACAAGAGTGATCAAATTATGTATCTTGCAACTTGGGCGTTCGTTGAAGCTCATATATTTTCTCTCATGCTTTCAGTTAATCCAAAACACAGCCCCTTGGCTTTTAACACATTCAAAGTGACAACAAGATTAAATCACATAGAATTGTTTTTATTTATCATTTCTGAGTTTTAAGCAACACACAGGCATATTGAGTGGTATGTTTGTGTTTTTGTCTGTGACTCGTCTGTCCAATGACACAGACATGTTCCCAGTTGATCAAATTTGAAAATCTACACTGACTCTGAGAGGAGTGCATGTGAAAACACTACACAGTCTCCAGGTTTTCATCATACACAGTGTCTTTTTTCACCTGTGCTGCACTAAATGTAGGTCAATGTTCAAATCAGACAGATCTAATGCTGTCTGTATGTTATGATGATTTTTCACTGTGTGTTTTGTGGTTTCAATGTGGGCCTAAAGAGCTACAGTTGTGCTAATATGAATTAAAGGGAGTTTTCTTCAGCCCTACACCTTAGTTACTTTATTTCTAAAGTGCATTTCTGATGTTTCAGAGACAGTTTGTCTCATAGCTTTTGTCTCTGCTGACAGCACAGCTGACAGAGACACTGTAAAGTGTCAACACTGACTTATTGCTTCTGGTGAGAAGTGTTGTTCTACCCCATGATATCTCAGATTTAAAAAATGCAACTTCAAGTCGGGAAGAGCAATATGTGTTTGACATTGATAAATAATATCGAGGTAGCTAAGTTTCGTCTGGCCCCATCAGAAAAATCACATGCACAAACAGTGTAAATGTCAGTTCTGGGTGTTCTCAACCATTAAATAAGGAGTAGATATATTAATAATAATAATAATAATAATAACAATAATACTGTTAATAATAATAGCAATAATAACCATATCAATAATAATAATAGTAATAACAATAATAATTATAACAATAATAACAACAACAACAATAATAATAGGTATTATTATATTAAAATGTATTTCTACATTTACTGAGTCCAATTGAATTTTTTGTAATAAGTGGCCAATAGAGCAGGTAATGACAGGGATTTCTGAAAATTAATAAACATAAACTTTCATTCATTTGACTTTCACATATTTATAGTTTAAACCATGTTTACATTTAAATTTGTCATAATTTGACATCAAAGAGCTAGCATTGGAACTTGGAACTTTCCAATTTTCAGAAATTCAACCAAATCAAAGCCACGGAACTTCTGTTGCTGTGCAACTATTCCCTGTAATTACAAGCAGTGAGCTGAGCAGTTTTGGATTAGCAGAAGTCAGCAGCGTTGGACAAGTCACGTTTAACTTCGATAGCGACAAACACAACGTAGCCACGATGTTTCGTTTGTTCGGCTGTTGTAGAAGGGTTTGTCTTCTTCATATTTTCAGTTGTTGTGACATTGAACTTTTTTGAACTTGACAGTTTGTGGTATTTAATAAATCCTCTGTTTCATGTATATTTTTCATCGACTGTGGAGGCACATTATGTTTAATTTGCATCATGTGAATTTTTCTACAGAATGTTGTACATGTGGAAGCAGATGAGGGTAGAAAGACATACAGCTCTCTGAGCAGGTAAGGAAATCCATCTGTGCTGTCATGTTGCTGCCCTGACTATTTCTTTATCCTCATGGTCAGGTTGATTAGCTTCTTTTTTGAGTTTGGTAGATGATTTTACTCAAAGCACTTAAAGAAAACCGTCAGGAGACACAAACTTTACTCTGGTCCTGTTTATAACAGCACTCAAGAGGCGATCTGGTTAAAATTTGGAGTAATAACAAAAATGCACTAATTGTAGTGGGTCGCAGATACACAGCTTTGAAACGACCTGAATCATGACTGCATTTGCTACAGACCCATCATTCAAATTCTCAAAAAAAGCTTTTAAACTAGTCAGTACGATCCTGAATTCACCACAGACTGGAGTGATAAATTCCTTCAAATGGTCGCTCAAGAAGATCTATGAATTATTCTACAGAATTATTGTCAATTCTTTACTTAATGTGACCATGACCTTATTTCAACTTTTGGATTAGTGGATCATTTCAAATCTCTCTCTTTATCAATAGTGTCTCCATCTCGCTCACTTCTGCTGCCACCGTCAACAGTGATGAAAAAATCTCCATATGGAATCGACTCTTCAGTTGGCCCATGGTATGTGTGAACGGCTGTGCATTAGATTGATTTGAGTAGTTTGTAGGAATCAATATCGAATTTTTTAATTGTAGATGCAATCAGTTTGACAAATTTGTATTCTCATCGTTTTGTTTGTTTCCACCAGAAGTTCCAGAAGGACAAAAAAAGGTAAGGGTTACATTTCTTTATTCCCAGCTAGCACATTCGGTTTGAGAGATTAAAACTACTTGTTAATACCACATTTTATTTGCTTCACAATAACTTAACTTCTCTTTGGTCATTTCTTTCACCAGGGTCACCGGCTTGGTAGACAAAACCAGTGAGCCCAAGGAAAAGAGTAAGAAGCCTTGCTGGTGGTTTAAGGTATGTATGTTTGACATTAAGTGCAGCTCTCTAGGCGGAAGAGTGTGCCTTCGCATGATTTAACCACAGTATTTCTTTACCACAACAGAAAAGGAACAGGGTCGCACCAGCTCCTGCAGAACCGCTCCCAAAGAAGCAGTTCCCATCCACCCCTCGCAAAGACACAGTGGTGAAGGTTACAGGAGGAAAGGGACCTAGGATCAAGAAAGTTCTTTCACCTGTGACTGAAAAGGAAGAAGGACCTAACATCTCAGTCCCAGAGCCCCTCACACATCCGCAGCGCAAGTGCCTTGGGTAAATACACCTGCATATAAAAAATATACACATAAACACACGCAAAAGACAGAGATAGGAATCCATCAAACTTGGTAAACGAGATGTAATGATTATGTTCATGAGATATGTTTGACTGTTTTGTTCGTGTATCAGGTTACCGAACCCCGCACAGATCTGCTACATGAACTCCTGCCTGCAGAGCCTCCTGACACTAGAGGACTTCATTGAAAGCATCAGCTGTCAGGAGCCGGTTTGGAGTTCAACTCCCAACACAGCAATCATGAGGTACAGCGCTCTAAAGAAACAACCACTCATTTTATCCTTAAATTGTACCTTCAAACACCAACAAAAAAAGAGAATCCGTCTGACCCTTTTATTTCCCTTTGCCAGTTCATTCACGGACATCAGCAGGTCTCACCTCTCATGTGATGTGCGACACAAAATACGCCTCCTCACTGAATTCAAGAATGCAGTCGCTGCCTTGAATCCAGAGTTCGATGATCTCGACCAGAAGGTGCGTAACGTCGTTTCATGTTTTTTTTTGTTTGTTTCACCACTTCCTGGTTTCTCCTATGTGTTTAAACTTCTCTGTATGTTTGTGTATTTACATCTGTAGGATGCTCATGAGTTCCTCACCTCTGTGCTGCACCAAATGAGGTCTCTAGAAGGACAGCTGAGGATGAAGGCTGCAAGCATGGGCCGAACCTACAGCTGTCCGGTGGAAGATCACATGCTGTTCAAGATGCGGAACGTCAGGACGTGCAAAAGGTGTAACTACACAGTCGCACACACTCACATATTCTTAATTTGAGCAAATGTACGAATACCACACTTTAAGAATACCTCAATCTTTAAACATTGGAGTACGTCACAGCGCTTCATTGAACGTAAATCCTCCACAGAAGGCCTTGTCACCTCCTTTGCAGCTGTATCTTAACTCTATTGTCTTTTGACAATGTAGATGCGGTGAACGATCCACCAAAGAGGAGGAGTATACCTGCCTTTCCCTGGACCTCATGCCTGGAAAAGGGACCATTGACCAAATGCTTGAGAATTACCTCAAGGTAAGAAACAATTTTCCTGCCCACTGATAAAATGTGATAAGATCATGTATAAGACACATGTCGATCCCAGAACCACTGCTTCTGTTAGCATGTGTAGGGATATTTAGTTGTTTTAATGTCATGATAATCCAGTATAGAAGTGTAAGCATGTTTGTTCCGTGCCTTTCTGCAGGAGACAGAGTTGGAGTACAAGTGTGAGTGCCGTGCAACCAGGTCACGCAACCGCATATCATTTGTGAACCTGCCAAGGTGAGTGAAATCACATCCAGCACAATGCCTAACTTTCTGTCTAACTATTAGTAACACCATATTTGATCTCTTTTATCCACCACCTGGTGCCCATACATCTTTTTTCTATCTATAGAGTGCTGGTCTTGCACCTGAAACGTTTCAGGTTCACTCCAACGTTCCAGCTAAAAAAGGTCCATGACCCCGTGGACCTCACCAGGGACCTGGTGGTCTCCTCCAGCGAGGTAAGGAAAAACTGAATGAACTAATTGCAAAGCAACTCATCACACTGATGCTGATGTGAGTAAACATGTGAATAATGTGTGTGTACTAACTCTGATTACCTGTGCTCCTTCTCAGGGCGGTGCCTGCTACACTTTGGTCAGCACCATCAGCCATCTCGGACACTCAGCAAAAAGTGGTAAGATAATCTATTATTTGATTTGAACTGTTAGTTAACATACATACCATCCACTGAGTCCTGTGACAGCCTATATTAACAATGATTTCTCTCCTGTTAGGACACTACGTCTCTGACGGCATGGATCTAGATGTGGGACAGGAGGACCTGAGCGACCGCTGGTTCACTTACAATGACGCAGTGGTCACCAAAACAACTGGTCACTCTGTGTGTGACAAGCGTAGACACTCCTCCTACATCCTGTTTTACAAAAGACATGTAAGTGAGCTGTGCACACAATCAGTCACAGAAATGATAGTACCGCAGACTGATTAACCAACTGAGAAGACGGATTCAGAAATCCACAGACACTGAATTTATTGTGTGTTCCTATTCTATTCTTTTCAGGATTAAACTGAAGGAGGCTCCTGGCCAAGGTTAGTTGGGGACCAGTTGTCCTCGCTACAGGCTGAGGAAGATCATCCTTGTCCCCATCTCTTCCACTATGCCTTCTCCCTCATTTGGTCTCCAAGACCAAATGAGGCCTTTGGAAACACATCTGAGTATGAAGGCAGAAAGCATGGGCAGAACCTACAGCCTTCCAGTGGAAGAACCCGTGCTGTTTAAAGCAAAACTCTCGCCCAATTTTTTTGTGAATGTACCCGAGTCAAACCTTCGTGTAAACGCATAATTACGACGAAAGAGACACTTTTAAGTTTAACCGTATTTTCTTTTTCGGGTCAAACTCATTTTCAATGGGAGAGCTAGGGGCACTAGTATGATAGCATCAACACGAGCACGAGCATTGAGAACTTTGTTTGTGTACACAGAGTTTACTAAAAAGAAAGTTTTTGAACAACTCACGTCAACAGATGCTTGCTCCGCTCGCCGCCGTCCTGCCAGTGAGAAGTATCGATCTCCGAATGCGACATAACATGGAGGAGAGTTAAGGTGGACCGCACCTAAAGCTTAGTTCCATATAAATGCACGGATAATTCTTTGTTATGTCGTTAGCTAAAAACAATATTGACATTGAAGTTGAAAAAGGAGCCTCATATAAGAAACAATAAAATCAAAAGTCGGAAAAGTCACGTGAGATATCGCGTCGCGTTGTTGCCAGAAGACAGTAGTTCCACCTTAACTCTCCTCAAAGTTACACTGCATTCTGAGATTGATACTTCTGGGCTGCCATGACGACTGCGAGCAGAACAAGCGACTGCTAACATAACGTAACTCTGTGTACACAAACAATGTTCTCAATGCTCATGTTCATGTGTAGAGACCCTGGTGATACTACGGGCAAAGTTTCATGTTGTGTCGAGCCTTCTTAGTGTTTTAAAAATAGCGATTTTGATGCTATCATAAAAGTGCCCGTAGCACTCCCATTTAAAATGAGTTTGACCCGAAAACGAGAATACAGTAAATCTTAAAAATGCCTCTTTCGTTGTAATTATGCTTTTACACAAAAAGGTTTGACTCATATATATTCACAAAGAAAGTCTAGGTTGCATTTTGGCGAGAGTTTTTGCTTTAAGATGCAGAACGTCAGGACCTGCAAAAGGTACAACTACAGTCACACGCATTCATACGCAGCGGTAAGGAAGTATTCACATGCTTAATTTGAGTAAAAGTATGAATACCACACTGAAAAAAATATTTAGATTTTTTAGATATTAGATTACATCACAGCTTTGAATTGAATGAAGGCCTTTCCTGCTTCCTCTGCAGCTTTTATTTTAACGCCATTGTCTTTTGATCAGTAGACGTGGTGCTGGACCCACCAGTGAGGAGGTCGGCTTGGGACCAGTTGTCAACGCTATAGGCTTAGGAGGAACGCGCATGTCCCTGTCCCCCACCCCTCCCTCCCTCTCTCTCTCTCTCTCTCTCTCTCTCTCTCAACCCAACCGGTCGAGGCAGATGGCCGCCCACCATTGAGCCCGGTTCTGCTCCGAGATTTCTGCCTGTTAAAAGGCAGTTTCTTCTCGCCACTGTCGCTAAGTGCTTGCTCATGGGGGAAATGTTGGGTCTCCGTAAATAAATTGGATCGAGGAGTATGGTCTAGACCTGCTCAATTTGGAAAATTTCAGTTTCAGTCTGAATTGGCGCTTCCCAAATTGACCGATTAAACCTGAGTCCTTTCAAACTGTAGATTTTTTTGTATCCATTTGGTCTAATTATAAGTGTAGCCAAATCAGTATAAATTATCACAGTAACTGCTGACTCAGCAGTGTAACCGGCATTGAAGGTAAGTTTGCATGGTTAAATCATATAAACATTGGTTCCAAATGAAATGGATAAAAGCTTCAGCTTCACCAATGTCATTATATGGTAACTGTGTTTATGTTTCTATCAGATCAATTGTGAGCTTTTAAAAGCTGTTATTGAGCTGTATTACTCTGGATGTTGACAAATAAAATGATTTACACTGAAGCAGCATTTGTGTTCTTTGTGTGAACATCTCCATCACAGTGAAGTGATACTTGTTTGAATGTCAGCCAATAGACTGTGGAACTGTTTGAACATTAATGTGTTTGCAGCCAAACTATTTATTGGAAAGATTTCTAATACTGATAATGATAACAATAATATGTTTATTTGAGTAGCACTTATCAAAACCAGAGTTACAAAGTGCTTCACAACAAACATAAAAACACAACAATAAAATACACAGTAACACAAGAGAAATAAACTTGAATCAATTAAAACCATAAAAATACCAAAGATAATACATTTGAAAGCAGTGTGTACATTCAAATGAAATGCAATGTCAAGAATAGTACAGTGTAATTAAAAGGAACAAATTAAACATTTAAAAAACAATGTCCTTAACCCACTGTGTGTGGGATGGGGGTGGTGTTGATTTCCATTTAAGGAGGACAAGGTGTCAGGCTCGGAGAGACGAGAAGGCCACTGCCTTCAGTTTGAGACTTAGGAAAGGATATGCCTTCTCAAGCAGTTCTGAAAATGCCAATAAAGGGATCAGGAGTGACTTCATTTCCACACATGTAAGAGAATGTCCTAAAGATGATAGAACGGACACCACCCTGGAAGAATGGAAAGAAAGCCAATTCACCGCATCAGTCTCATAAAATTATACTAAACTGTCAGTTTGTAACTCTGACTAATTAAGTTAAAAACTACAACCAAAATTAACATTCACTCTCGTAATTTCGTACTCTCGTATATTAAATAGACATCATGAAGGTTCTAAAGTGTTTTATTCAACACGAAAGTAACACACCCAATCTAACTAACATGTACAATATACAGGTGTGTGTGTGTGTGTGTGTGTGTGTGTGTGTGTGTGTGTGTGTGTGTGTGTTTGAAAGAACAAAGGAAAAATGATGGCTAGGGTTCCATGGCATGGCTAAAGGTACACTGCAAACAAAATGGCTGATCAAAAGGGACTACAAGGTGGCTGATGATCAAAAGGGTTGCACCCAGGTCCAAGATGGTGGATCACTACTTGCTATCTAGGCCCAGTTCAACATTGCCAGTCTTGGTAAAGGTGGTGGTGGATCTTTGGCCTATAAGCCAGGCAGGAGATGGTTGTAATTCCCGTGTTGAACAATGCTGTTGTTGCTGTGCAAGGTCTGCTGAAAGACAGCAGACGGAAGAAACAGGTCGCTCCTCTCCTTAGCAGGGATAGCAACTTGTTGCTAACGGGCTTCGAGTTCCTTTGATTGTGTAGTTAGCTAGTGAGCTTTGCTTTGCAGAGCTGGAACTAACCAAGCTGGAATACTAGCAGAACCTTGCGTGAATTCTGGGAAACTGAGTTCATTTCATAGTCTGTTTTGAAATCCACAATGAACTACTTCACCTGTGGGTCCCAATACCATCTATTGACAAAATATACACTCTCCTCCAGCAGTGCATCCAGATAAGGCGTTTGTAACACAAAGGAAGTCAGTAAGTCCCCGATGGAGCTCGCTAATGGTACAAGCAGAGGAAAGAAAAGCTGTGCAGACACAGATAATGGATGACAAACACACCAAATGTGGAACAACATTGTGCAATAACAATAACACATTGATGGCCGTCATTTACCTCCAACACAATGCCCTTAGAACAACTGCTAGATCGATATGCAACACAATTTGTACCATGATCCAGGTTGTAGGTTGACACTAATGTAGAATGCTGAAGTAATTTTTTTTTTCTAATTTGCTGCAATTGATAGTTTTCAGTCATTTTAATAACATCTCATGACAAATCTATCTCAAGACTTGAGGTTGGTGTTTCATTCTGGACAGCAGTTGACCAGACATACTATTGCTCCTTCTGGCTAAAAAAAAACACTTGGTTAGGGTTGGGAAGTGAACATGTGGCTAGAAATACCTATTTTGGTTTCCACAGACACATCTGGAGATGTACTGACTTCCCTTCAAAAACACGTGTTTTTTTGTTGCCACAATTATGGCTGATAATTTGGCTGAGGAATCCTTGAAAAAATCTATAGGTGTCACACTAACATAAGATGTAGTCTTGAACTGTGGTCACTGTATTCACAGCCAGATATATCTCCTTTTACAAAACTCATGTGTAATGTGAAAGTGATCACACATTTTGAGAAAAACATGTACAAATGTTAAAGTAGCAGTGGTTGCAAAAGCATGAGCAGACAGCATTTGTAATGGGGACCGGGTTACTTGTGGCCTTCTTGTTCCTGAGAAGTAAAAGTGGTTCCTGAGAACAGTTGTACTGCTCGATGAATATCGCAGAACATCAGCTAGCCTTCATACACCTTCCTAACAGCTAGAAAACAATTAAAAAATTATATTTTCGATTAGTATAGTGTCACCACAATTCTGTCCATATGGTTAGTATTACGAGTTATGAGTTGTCGTCTCTTTTCATGTTATTTTCCAAGTCTAGACTAGCCCAGACAAGGAAAAAACTTCCTTTCAGTCAAGCAAAGGCCATCTATTCACAAAATATACACTCTTCTCCAGCAGTGCATCCAGATAAGGTGTTTTTATAACACAGAGGAAGTCAGTAGGTCCCCAATGGAGCTCGCTAATGGTACAAGCAGACGAAAGAAAAGCTGTGCAGACACAGATAATGGATGACAAACACACCAAATTTGAAACAATAGCATGCAATAACAATAACACATTGAAGTGGCGTAATGATACAAATTCAAGTCAATAATAATGAGGCTTACCCGGGACTCCACTGGTGGCATGTCCGCTGCAGAACGGACCTGCTACTGTTTAGCTCCGTGCTCCATCGTCCGTCAAGCCTCACCGACTCCGTTTTGAGTGCAGCGCAGCGCAGCACTGCCGGACAGCTGGAGTTGAAAGGCTGAGGAGTTCCTTGGATTATTACAGACGGATCTGGTGGAATTTAGGGGTAAAATTCCACTGGCTGCAGGTACGTTACATGTGCGCCGTTATACTTCGCAACTCCAGCTGTCCAGACTCAAAATGGATGGTGGTTGCTGGACGACGGAGCGAAACCGCACCGGAGCCGGAACGCAACAGACATGCATCCAGTGGATTCTTAAAGGTAGATACGCAATGCAGCGGAGCCAGTGGAGGTACACACCTAGACTACAGCGAAACCTATGGCGTAGCGGAGCGGAGACAGGCTGCACACAGACTCTGTGCTGATGCCACAACAGAAATCTAGAAAAGGAGACAAATCAAAGCGCCTCTTTTAACCCTTCAGTTGGGAACACTAACCTTTTGTCTGTTTGTTGTTGTGTTTATACCACATACGTATAACTGCAGTTATATGTATGTGGTATAAACACAACGTATAACTGCGTACATGTAACGTACATGCAACCAGTGGAATTCTGAGCATTATCATTTGGACTCTTTTACACATGCAGGTGTTTTCAATAATGTTACCCATCATTCACCACACTGGCTCTGATCTTGACATTTGGTTAAACTTTCAAACACATGAAAGGATGTCTCAGAGCATAAACGTTCAAGTGTTTTGGTATTTTTGTGTGAGGTAGCGCACCAAGGCCAAGGTTTGCCCTTCACTGGACAGGCAGTGTTGGAAGACTAAGTGTGTGTGTGTGTGTATGTGTGTGTGTGTGTGTGTGGTGTGTGTGTATGTGTATGTGTGTGAGAGAGAGGCAGTAACCGAAGGTGTAAAAATACCATCCCGCTCCAAGATAAACCCTCTCTCCCACGGTTTGACATTTACAGAGGGCTGGAGCGTGGGAGTGTGTGAGGGGGTTGCCCTGTGAGTGTGTTCCCGTGCACGCCGCGTGTACGTGTGTGTATGAGATTTCCCTCCGCCGAAGAGAAAAGCTCCATTGATGTAAGCTGGTGCTCCCGTCCTCGTGTCAAGTGTGGATCAGGGTCAGAAGGAAACTCTGGGATTTTCCACAGGTATACAGTTATGTGTGTGTGTGTGTGTGTGTGTGAGTTTGCATGTTTCCCATGTTTGCATAGAAATGTGTGACGTTTTAAAGTGTGTGATTCACGCGTAGTTGAGAGGGGAAATCTGTTTTCATGCCGCAGAGCATTAGAGGGGAGACGAACGCCCCTCTGCAGGCCCCGTGTTGGAGGAAGATGTCTCAGAGTGGCGATGAAACATACTTGGTTGTTGCGTACAGAGGCTGACCTGAGACCTTTTCACAGTGTATTTTAATGGTTAGTTCTAACAGCGGTGGAAGAAGACCTCAGAAGTTTAAAAGAAGCCCTACCACAGTGTAGAAATACTCTGTTATGAGCAAACATCCTGCGTTCAAAATCTTACTTAAAGGATAAGTTCACCCAAAAATGAAAATACAGTCATTGTCTACTCGCCCCCATGCTGATGGAAAGCTGGGTGAAGATTTGCAGTCCAGGAAACAATGTTGAAGCTTCACAGCCAAACACTGTTGCAGCATTCTCCTACTGAATCAGATGGGGACTTGATTTGAAAAGACGTATCTTACACCATTTTTGAAGACGAAATCTTTAGCTGCTAGGCTAAAAGTGTTAGTACACCCAACCAGAAGTGGGTGCACAAGCTCAACCACAGGTGGAGAGGGTGTAAAATATGCCTTTTCAAATCTGTTTGGGATACCTGAGCTTCCTAAGACTTGAATTTATGCTGGAAGGAGCCTTTTATGTTTTTTTTTTCTCTGTTTTTTTCTTTCTGTTTTTTTGTAAAGTTTAAAAAAGTCTCCATCTACATCCGTTGTTTAGGAGGATCCTGCAAAACTGTTTTGCTGTGAAACTTCAGAAATGTTTTGTGGACTATGATACTTCAAACAACTTCCAAGGGCAAAAGGATGAGTTGATAATGACTGAATTTTCAGCTTTGGATGAACTTATACTTTACACTTCAAACTAAAAGCACTCATGCAACATGGCCTATTTCAGAACAGTGTTAATATATTACTGAGTCATAGTTATTAATGCAGTAATGTGCCGCTTTAATGTTGCAGCTGGTAAAGGAGGAGCTTATTTTGACTAACTAAACTACTGCTGGGTATCTTAACTGATGATGTAATTGTTCAATTGTTCAATCTAAAGTAACTAAAACTGTCAACATGTTTGTGGAGTAACAACTTCAAAATTTGCCTCTAAAATGTAGTGGAATAGAAATAAGAAATAGTATAAAATGGAAATATATAATTGTGCTTCAGAACAGTACTTGAGTAAATGTACTTAGTTCTGTACGGTAACTTATGAAGTATGATTTCTGCCTGTCCATAATTACATGAGGCTTGTAAAGTAGCATTGCCAGTGCTGTAAATACGTTTATACATAAATCTGAAACATGGCTTCTGAAATCAAGCCACTAGCATTACATTAAAGTTCACAATCAAAACTCTGCAGATGGGGACTAAACCTTTGCTCATGCAGGAAATCTGCATGTGGTTTGAGTTCATAAAAAAGCTTTGAAAAATCTGCACTGGTCCTGCCTCTCAAATGCCGTGTTTGACATTTCCATGTCCAACACAAACAGCCTTTAACCATCAGCCTTTGCTCCAGCCTTGTCACTCTTTCCAGCAGGCCCCCGCCAGAGACCTGTCAGGTCAATAAAATATGACCTTTGGCAGTGTACATCTGATAAAGTTCCTCACTTTACGTGGTGACAGCCTGTATTGGAGTAATTTACCGGGCTCCAATAAAGGAGCACTCAGCTCTTTTACCTCCTCTGGCTCAGTGGTTTGTGACAGGCGGGCAAGTGGAGGAGCGGCCCAGTCAGTGACCCGCCATGGTTGATGTTCATCACAGTGACACTGACCTACTTAACTGCCACCTCCTCTTGGATGTCAAAGAAATCACTGCCTGACATTTAGAAAAAAAAAAGCTTGGTCAATATTATTCAGGCATGACAAATGCTGATAACAGCGGCTACTAGCTCAATAAAGGAGCAAAGAGAAGAATGACTCCTTGCTGGGTAGCGCCCGCGTCTTGTCCTGCATCTGATTGGTGTTGTCTTTCAGGCAGTGGGTTCATTTGCTTACCGAGTGTGCTCAGAGCACACACGCCTAAGTAGGAGGCCATCAGAGCTAACGTCTCAACTTGAATCAGACGCAGATTGATGGTGGTGAGGCAAAGAAGGCTCCTCCGCTGCGTACTTAGTCAGAGGCGAATGTGGGAGGCAGTGACCCGGAGCAAAGGTCTCATCAGCGCCTGTCCCCGTCTGAGGCCCCTCTGCCTGTCAAAGTCACATTTTAATCGCAAACATAATTTGAATTTACACTAATGAATACAAATGACTCCCAGGACTGCACAAGCTGAGAGTAATAAATTATTATCGCCGCTAACAATCGCATTTCTGAAGCCCTTTTTCAATTAGCCGCCCCTGTGGAGATGATCATGGAGGGCCCGCTCAAATGAAGATAAACGACGCCCCTCGCAACGCCGTGCGTCTGCTCCTCTGATTTAATAGCTTTCTAATTCAGGAACATCTTCGACGTGACGAGGCGTGAGGCTTTTTTTTTTTTCTTCTTCTGTTTCCAACCAGAGCTTGATGAGAAAGTCGCTTAATTGAAAGCAGGTGTTAATCAACCTTTGTTCTGATGTGGCGCATGAGTCGGGAGGGAGTTTGACAAAGAGAAGATCGTCCTTGCCACTCAGTGACACAGACCATTCGGTTCACAAAGACGGCCTTTTCGCTGCACTCTGCAGTGTTTGTAGTAGTGTCCACGTTCCGTTTAATGAAATAATCCTCACTGTTCTTAATTTGTCAAAATGCACCAACAGCAAACTTCAAGTGATGGAGGATTAAAATAAGCACATATTAGCATCTTATTAATTCTACATTTAGCCGATTTTGATTATTTGCTTCTTGGTTACCAGAGGAGAGCTCTTGTGTCACACACTGTTCTTCCCTCCTATAAGTCACGGAGCGTCAGCAAAACCAGAGTTTATGCCCACTGACAGGTGCTCATTTACTCTGGCGGCTTGGAGAGGTCACACAATAATTATCCCAAATTATGGTTGTGGAAAAAGGCTTTTCCCGGGTTCTGTTCAGTTGCTGCTCCAGAGCGCACAAGCCAAACACCTAAAATACAATATTGTTAAACTATTCTGGCCTGTGAGAGGAATAAATGGATAACTCTGTCACCTTTTGCCTCCGTTGCAGCTGCGTGATTAAAAACATCTATGGCTGGCTGGCTGGCGTCTTATTCTAAACTAAATGCTCCACAATGTTCTACATCCATTCCTTGCATCATGTTACCAGCAAATGGAGTTAACAGCACAGCCATATTGCAATTTTACATCACACGTCTCTGCTCTTCAGCACGTACGTAGGACGCTTATCTCCAGTTGACATATTTACTTCTCTGGGGATTGAGAGCAAAAAAATGATAAATCTTACAATGAGGCCTTAATTTGTAGGCCTAATTTTGGAGTAACAATACCACAGAAACTACAGTAAGTGTTTGAGCAATTCCTACAGTAAATAAGATCGATTGTGAACACTTCCGTCTTCAGTGGCGGACTCAAGATGTCAAGACATTAAAACCTTTTTTGTTATTCACCACTATCACCTTTACTAATGGTCGAGGAGTTTAAACAAACAGCATGTCATGTCTGCCAAAAGGGGTCTTTCAATCAAAGCGAAACAAAAGATGTAAGTGGTGTGGGATCATGGGAGTTGTTGTCTTTACTGCTGAAAAACCACGACTGCTGGATAATGCAAGTACACAACTCGACAAAAACATATAAGAAAGGCCACTTTTAGACATTTTAATGCAGAAATGTTATATATTATTTCTTTGCAAGAGAATATTAAAAGTTGATGGTAGTGCAGATGCATTAAAAAGTAACCTGATTATGACTGATGCACTCCCCTTGGAATCATAAAAAATCAGCTGTTGCAACAGTGTTTTCATGCTGCCCTCCTTGGCCAGGTCTCCTCGACAATGAGTTTTAATCTTAATTAAACCTACCTGGTTAAGTAAAGACAATCCACAGAGCTCAAGAACTCCTCCCTTGGCAAATAAACTCGAACTTTTCCCACAAACGACCCAATAATGTGTCCGCGTAGCCTTTAGAGAATTCACTGCCTTATTAACTTGATGGATAAATGCATTTCTAAAACATGGTGATTACAGACTAAGCTGCCAAAGCGTTTTGATGTGGTGAGTAGTTTGTCTTCTGTTGCATGTTTTATAGCTTTCAGATTCAAGCAGACACAATAGAACAGACCGGGAAATGACACAAATTCACTGGATAACCAGCAGTCTCAGAAGATCAAAATCCATTTCTCCGAGCACCACTGGATGTAATTCTAGACCCCACTCGCAGCTCACCGCAGAGAACCCGACGGCGAGCCCAGCTAACCGACTTAAGATAATTACAAGTGAACATGCAAGAGGAGGCCGTAATCATAATCGGCTTCCTTTGACAAGTCTGTGGTTTCTGAAAGTCTCGGCGGCCACAAAAGTGACATTCTGCTCGGAGAGGGGATGAATGGCTCTCTGTGTCTCTGTCAGCGGGTCGTCAACACAGAGGAGCCTATGGGGTCGACTCACAAAGGGCACGGTCAACAACAACTCAGAAAAACACATTAATGCCCATTTATTTTGCTGCTTGACACTCAATCAAATACCACATTTTGGAATATAGAGGCAGTTCAGTTCCAGAGGACGTGAGCATCCGTAACATAGTTGGTATGTGTCGCATGGGGAAACTTTCAGAAGTGTTTCAGGATCCCTCAACGTGCCGATGACAGTGACTTCCCCTCCATGTACCACGCAGGTAGATCAACATCACGTTTCCTTCCATCGTCTGTTCACTCAACGTGCTCAACATGCGGCTTCTCCCACAGAAACAACTCCCACACAGTTTTAACTCGGCACAGGTCAGATCTACAGATTGCAAGTTCGTTGTTTTGGTTTTTTGGGCCTCAGACGTGACTGCATTGGTTCCCCCACGACTGATTTTCGTGTTGCTTTTGGCTGCAGCCAGCCGTACACCACCCGCCGAGCGCCAGACCGCAGACAAAGTTAGCAACTAGCTGGCGAACACAGTGTGGATCACTTAGCGGCTGAAGCACAGAGTATTCCCTCAGGAGTTGGTGGAGACCAAAACAGAGATAAAAGTAGGGTGACTTTCATTCTTGACGTGACTAGAAACTTTCTCCACGTCATCTTAAAGGTATAATAACATTTCTGTATTATATTTTGTTTTATATTTTGTTGAGTTGTGTACTTACATTATCCCAGACGTTTCCAACAATGTTCAAACCCGGAGAGATGCGTCATTTTATTCAAGCTAACAGTGTGTGTTTCATCTGGTCTCCTGTCCTTTATCTCTGCCAGGAAGGTACTCAGTGAACTGACTGTATCACCTAGATAGGTTTCAGTCGGCAACGGTAGCTGTTCAGCAGTGATGAAAACAGCTCCAATGATGCCATCCTACTTACGTCTTCCGTTTGCTTTTATTTTGAGACCCCTAGGGCCCAAAATGACAGAGGGTGTGTTTAAAAGGTGCTGGTGTGTTAGGTGTTTATGAGAGTGTTGTTTTCGCTGCCCCCAAGTGGACAAAGACATTTTTTATTGCACATTGAAGCTAAATAAACAGTTTAAAACCCGTTGGATTAGCACAAAAAAAAAAAGACGAGCTGGAGACGAGGGTGTTTTTCTTAGCTAATGGAAACCTCACTGTCTGGAGGTATGGAGTTTTTAGGACAGCAACAAAATGGTTCTATTCTAATCTAAAATGCATTTCACATGAAAATCCAAACACAACGGAATATTTATGTGAATTAATCACGTGAAATACTTTTTTCACTGCACAGTTTTATGTATGTATGTAAGGTGATCTCTTACAAAAAGGTTGAGTGGTGTGAAAAATCAATTCGCCCACTTAACATGTGAATTAATTCCATGTGAAAATCTGAATTGAATATGTAAAATTTGTTCCACATGACCATCTGTGTTTTTCTGAGGGTATTTTGTTTACTACGAGGCCCTCTCAGCGCTAACCCCTCCCCTGGCCGTCCAGCTCCCACAAAATGCTCTCTGATAGTTCCCCTTTATCAGCTCGGGTTTAATCTCACTGGTCAATCAGAGAACACAAGCTGGAATTCATCCCTGTGTTTTTCTGAGAATCCCAATGGTGTATGACGGGGCCTATTTTGCAAGCATCCTGCAGGGTAATAACTCTCAGCCCTCTTGAGCTTGGCTGCAGTGGGAGGGTCATACTTAAAAACCTCTTCAAACCTAAAATACCTTTCAGGGGAATCGGTGTGACAAATGCATGGCGTGAACTCAGATTTTATCTCAGCCTGCAGAACTTTTAAAATTTGAGTCCAGATCCCAAAGTCTCCGTTGTGCCAGGCTGAAATATACAGGAGATGTGCATTAAGCAATCTAGAGGTTTCCATTTAATCCGCAGCCCTAAAAGTGTCGTTCTGTGAGAAAAATGCATTTTGCGTGATTGAATTGAACCTTTTCAAGATGGAAATGAAACAAAACACTGTGGTTTACGTGGTGATTCAGTCCGAACATTTGAAGAGAGGGATGGAGCTGCGTCAGTCACACACAAAAAAAAGCACCAAGTCTTACAAAGACTTTTAGTTTCCTGTTAGAAACTCAAGGTGAAATCTGACAGGAGAGGACAGGGAAGCAGTGGAGGAGGATGGGACCAACATTAGGAGTGTGGTGGAGGGTAGGGGTGTGTGTGTGTCCGGAGGTGTTTGGTGGCAGCACATAATTTGTGTGCTATTTTTAATCAGCACACAGAGAAAAAGAAAACAGACTTGTGTCTGTGCTTCACTGTGAGCCCAGCAGAGAGCAGGAGGATTTACCGAGAGCGAATGAGCTCATTTCGACACGTTTCCCAGCCCTTTAAATCACACCCTCTGACTGTGCGGCCCTCCGTTAATGACTTTACCACCAACTTTGCTCCTGTCTCTCCTCATCCTCCTGACTGCTATACTGTCAGAACCCTGATACTTGCTCGTGTTCCTGGAGTGCAGTCGTTACCTGTCGACTCTGCGGCTCAACAGATATTCGCGTATCACCTCCCCTGCGTTTGAATATCACCTTTGAGTCGGTGAGCCGGTCAGTAATTCTCACCCTATCTTGTGGTTTGAAACTAAAAGAACAACTGTTTGATAAAAATGATCCAACCATAAATGTGTATGGGCCTTGAATAACCGTGTTGTTGTCGTTCCTGCCATAACTTACAGCAATAACAAGATCTGAGCCGGGGAGCAAGGAGTAGAAAAGAGGGAGGAGGGTGTGTGTGTGAGAGAGATACCACCTCAAGGCAGCAGGAGTAGAGGGAGAGAGAGCAGAGAGAAGGTGAGGGAGTAAATCTGTTCCGTGGCTTCCCCCCAGCGTCAGGTTTATATGTGTGCGGAGCGTGCAGTGTGTTTCCAGGGGTTTCCATGCTGTCACAAAGACCCCTGTGAGACCAGCTTATTTACCCTGCAGTAAAACCCGAGAGGGAGTATACCCTGCAGTAAAAGTGGAGAGGGGGCTCAGTGGAATTAGATTTAGGGCCGCCTCTGGCTCCCTGTTCTGTGTGTGCGCCGTCAGGGAAAACCCGCTCTGCTGCTCTTGTTCCGTTGTTCCACATTGAGTTATGCTGCGTTCAGAGTTGGGGGGGGTGGGTGTGTTGTATAACATGCACACAGGTTTCAGAAGAGTTTTTAATTAAAGAGAGAGGTATTACATTGTTCTCAGTTATTGGTTACATAGTGGCTTGTACGGTGACAAGATATTCATTTAGCATTAATAAGCAGTTGTGCAATTAAGGGGTTATTACATTTCACAATGCTACTGCATAAGCACTTGCTCGACTGTACAAGATGCATTTTCACAGATGAGCGCAAAATGTGCTTTTTGTTTGTTCTTTCAAGAATAATTTCATTATCTGAGGGAGAAAACATATCATCGGGGTCTCAGAGACAACGTGAACTTGCACATAACAGAGGGCTACCTATCAGCGTTGAATGGAAAGATGTTGCATACACAGTACAGAGGCTGACGGCTCTGCATAGCCAAAGGTACAGTACTGCATATGTCTTACCGACATGCTCCGAACAGTTTGGGAGACGTTATCAAGTAAGAGGTTGACATTCTGATCGCCTCTCCACATGGAGACTATTGCTTTGTTACATTCCACATTTTGATCAAGTCAATCAGTCAAACTCCAGGCTCAGACTTCTGTACTTCAAGAGTCTGCATGCAATAAGAGAGCTGGTGTGTGTGTGATAGCAGCTAAAAGAACAAAGCTTACAAGCATTAACATCCAAAGGTTGAGGTTCAAACCCGCAGCTATAAATCATCTTTGATCTGTGACTTGGAGATGCAGCTCTGTTGCTCTAAAGTGGCAAAATGGAAAGTTTGTAAACCTCTTCATATTTTTTGCATTTTTGGCTGAGTTTGTATTAAAATAGCTTATGGAATACAGATAAAGGATGCTTTCACATAACAAGTTACACCTAAAAACTAATTATTGAAATCAGTTTTGTACATTTTTACAAAAAATCTGAACATTCAATGTTCACGCCTCGTTCAAATTTTAGTAAAAGAGTGAATTGAAAATTTTACGAACTCATCCAAACGTCTGTTATGTTCAATCATTCCTTATCTGTATTAGGATGTGCAAGTTGTGATTATGTGTAGTAAGACTTTCATTGTGAGAGTGTTTTTGTATAAAATGGGCCCTCAAACAGAACAGAAAAAAAGATTGACAGGCGGTGTGCAAACTTCTACGTTTTAACTAACTAAAAGATGAGATGTAATCCTCCTCCGGTTTGGATCAACCATTCACCTCAGACCACAAACAGACTGAAAGCTGCACATTCAACCTAAACACCGCCGGGCGCTCTCAAATCAGTTTCCTGCTCTTCACCCCCGACCGCTTGTGACAAGCGGCTCGGGGTCAATTCGGAGCAAGCGGTGTGAGTCATTCCAAGGCACTTGATTCTTTTCATTTCCTTAGATGATGAACTGAAAAATCAATAGTGTTCTTTAGCTAATGCCCTTTTTTTCAGGGTACAAATGCACTTAATGAAATGAGAACACAATGCTTAATCAAATGCTACTCATCAAGGTCCCAAACAAGATACTCCCTTTGGTATGATGATCCTATTGTACACTTGTGCACTTTGATGACATTAGTGACATTACTGTCAGGTAAAAAATGTGAATATTACCAGATTTTAAATTCCATGCAATATGACTTAAAAATGAATGCAGTTGGAGAATTAAAGGACATGAAGAGACATAAATGAGATACATTCAAATAGTGACACGAAATTGAAAAAGATGCTAGAGACAGAAGGCAAATCACTAAGCCTGGAAAGGCAAAACAACCTCAGTGATCTAAATTAAATGGACATATAATCACAGCACCGAGAGCACATACAAGATAAGAAAAGAAAAAAGTTGAAGTCATCATAACTACACAATGGGCTTCAACACAAAGTATCAAAACAGAGAAGAAGTACAGGTTTCATATTATAGCTAACGGAACTAACTACAGCCAAAGAAAAACGGCATCACCAATCAATGCTGTGATAGACTGCACATGGCTCCTCAAACACAGTCTGTGCTTTACAGGTAGGTGAGCTGGAACGTGGAAACATTCAAACTACTTTGTGGTCTCGGGGACTTTCCGGTTGCCACTGGTTGCCGTGAAGCTGTAAAATGCCCTGTAAAACCTCCAACCAGACTTTGTAGCAGAAGAGATACTGTTCCTGAAACGAGAGAGAGACAAAGGGCACGTCTAGCTTTTGGGAACTGTCTCTCTTTTAAAGCTTGAACTTTGAACTTTGACCCTTCGGTTGACACTGACCTTGGTTTGAATCATCCCATGCCGCTGAAGTCTCATCCCTTTTACGATGTCGCTCACATTGATCTGAGGGCAGAGACAGAAGGGCGTTAGCTCCAATTACAGCACGTGTGACAGCTTGTCCATGTCTATACAGTGGTTTATTTTTTAATGTCAGTAGTAAATCAACAACAGCCACTCTAGGCCACAGTGCTCTATAAGTAGTCCATTTCTCACCTGGTTCAATCTGGTATAGGGGAAAAAATGCGCTCTGGCTTGTTTGGATTTCTTTTTGTAGAGGTGAGCCCTAGCATTAAAATGGTAAAAACCCCAGGAAATAAAAGGTAACGACTGCTAGCTTGTTATGTTCATACCGTTAACTACCAGGCTAGGGTTATAGTAACCTGCCATTTTCAGCGTGTAGGTTTGTCATCGTTGTATCCCGAAGCAACAGTGATTTTGAAAACGGTAATACACAGAAGGCAGAAGAAAGGAGAAAATGGCTCGCAACGACAGACTTTGAATGCTAAATGCTAACAACAGCATGCCAACACACTGTTTTGTTTTAGGTATAATCTTTACTATGTTCACCATCTTAGTCTAGTGTGTTAGCATGCTAACATTTGCTAATGAGCATGAAACAAATACAGCGTCACTGCAAATGAAATTAAAATGTTGATGGGTTTAAATGAAAAGTCAGAGGAACACAAATGCTATAACAATTCTTCCTGAGGGGGTCATTAATGTGCCATCCAACGCTTTTTGAAAACAATGACTAAAACCATAAATGTCAACCTGCTAGTGGCACCAGAGGAAGTCAAAGGATCGCAAAACTTCATCCCCTGAGGACCATGAATACCTGTATAAAATTCGATGGCAATCAGTCTGATAATTGACGAGACCTGCAGGCCCCAGAGCTGTACCACCAGCGTTGCTAAAAATAGTTTTGTAATCCAAACGTATTAGTAAAGCTCAAAGAATGGCTTACACTCACAGGCAAATCGTTCTCAATGAGGCTGAGAAGGACGTCAGTACAGATGAGAACTCCCGTGCGTCCAATGCCGGCACTGCAGTGCACGGTGACTGGTCCCTTGTTGTGCACCGCCCTCAGGTAGCGGATGAAGCGAACCAGGTGCTCCGAGCTGTGAGGAACGCCGTGGTCAGGCCAGTGTGTGAACTTCAGGTGACGGACAAGATGGGTCTCACCGGTCTGGAATAACATTAAGTTTAAGAATTGCTCCCCTTCACGGTGAATTTTAAAGCCATATGACATTTGACAGGCAGGTAGGTGTTCCTCACAAATCTCTCACCTCTGTCTCCAGAATGCGAATGACCTTGATGTGAAAATACTCCAAGTACTGCTGGTTCTCCAAGTGAATCTGGAACCTGCCGGTGTCCAGAGGCATGCTCAGCTTGTCCGTCCAGTACTTGTGACATTTAATCCTTCCCCTTTCTACTTCCTGGGTCATCATGGCAATGACGTCAGATTTGCTCTCCCAGATCATCTGCCAGAAGGCCGGCACTGTGGAAGGCAGCGGGCCCTGGCAGGAGATGTAGAAGAACTCCTCATCCCCGACTTGCATGCGGATGTAGCTGGCGTTGATGTAGTCCTGGTTGTCTCCAAGGGCAACACGGGTTTTGTCATCTATTGGGGGAAAAAAAACACCCTGAACTGCATGAAGTCATAATTGAAATAAATATATCCCAGAACGAGACATCCCTCATGTTTGTTGACAATTCATTTGTCACTTGATCACAAACAACAAACACTGCTTACCTTGTTGTTTCACCAAGGCTCGCAATCCAAGTGTACAGTAAATAAAGTCTAGCAAATAGCTGAGATGTCTGGAGTCGGGCTCAACAAACCAGCGCTGTGAAGACGTGTGTTGGTGATGAGAGGGGTGATAGACCGAGGGGCAATTAGGAATGTTTTCTGGGTTGGTCCCCCGCCCTGCTTGTGAGGTCAAAAAAGCCACAGACTGGAAATCGGCCTTTCTAAATAAATGTTTAAGCAGGGGATCGGATCTGTAAATAACATGCCCTTCCTTCTGTACCGTTTTTCCGCTGGGGGTTACAATCTTTTTCATCATGCTCATTCATCTCAACTCCGACCCTTTTCAACCCATCATACCCGGAGGGGCCGGAGCAGTAAATGCTTCTGTACGTGCTTGTGTGCATGTGCACTGTGTTGACCACAATTCAAGCATTGCACACACTCTGTCTCTCTGTTTACCCCCTAACATTCCTATTAATAACACAGCTGGTAATATAATATCCTCATGATGCTGCTTCATTTATTAAAGATATAAATCCTAGATAATTACAAGGTTGGTAAGAAATTACATCTTCTTCATCACATACTTGGCTGACTCAGAGAAAATTAAAAGTGAGGCAAAAATGAATAATGGATACTAATATAGGAAATGATTTGTTTTGCAGAAGTTCTTAAGTGTTGTAAACAAATATCTCTGCTCCCTTTAGTAAGTAAAGCCCAAACAGAGCAAAAGAGCTGACAAACAGGCTCTCCTATAAATGCCAAGTCCGTGAGTATCCAGCTTTTACAAGCTTCAGCTCACCAATAAAAAACTCCCCAATAGGGAAGCATAAAATGAAACGCAGGGATTTGAACAAATGGAGAGAGTAAAAATTTAGATTCCGCCTGAAGAAAGTGAAAGTAAACAGACTTCAGACTTACAGGGCAGGATGTCTCTGTAGCGGTTCTTATCTCTGTTCTCAGGGGCTTTTCCCACCAGACAGTTGTCAGATGGCTTCAGATGCTCCAGAGCCTGAAATGAACAACAAGCAATGACAAAAACAAACTGTCAGTGAATGTCTTTTTTCTTTGCTGCTTTTCTTTAAATGTGCTTTAAATGACTGGAGTATACACAATAATAGGCCTGCAACTAATGATTATTTTCATGATTAATCGATTAAGTATTTAGTCTATGAAATCTAAGAAAATTGTAAAACATGCCCATCACAACTTTTGAGATGCAAAAATTGTGATGGGCATGTTGTCAAAATGCTATTGGTCCAACCAACAGTCCAAAAAACAAAAACTCTTCATCAACTGTCATACAGGACAAAGAAAAGCAGCAAATTCTCACATTTAAGAAGCATGAACCTAAAAAAATCTGGTTTATAAGATTGTAATTTGACCCCTTGTTAGGGTAATTTTACATCGACTGCTAAATGTGTACATTATAACACATACACACCATGAACTCTTTGACCAGTTCCTGCTGGTCCAGCTGATGCTGCAGAATCTGGATGAGAGCTTTGACTCTGGAGCCTGAATACTGGCTGGTCTTAGCCGGGCTAATGAGAGCTAAACTGGCCAGTTCCTCCTCTGACACAATGGGTGGGCCTGAGGAAACACAAGAGCAATAGCGAAGGACAACGGTTGCTTGTATGGCTCAGCACAGACACAATTTTCCCTGAGAAACACCAGGACAGGAGCAGCGGAAAAGACACCTGTTTGGGGCGAGGTCGTTTCACAACCAGTGGCGTTAAATACGTCGTCATCTTCTTCTTCGCTGCTCCAGCCATCTGACTGGGTTTTTCGGATGTCTTTGCAGGACTGGTCCAAAAGTTTGGTCACGATGTGTTTCCTGGGGGAGTCAGGGGGCAGGGGTGAGACCAGACCATTTTTACTCTTCGGTAGGAGGGGATGAAATCATGCAAGGCTGAGCTTCCTTTCCCTGCGACCTTTCCACCTAAAATACAGTATAGACAAGAGGCTAAAATATCTATAATATAGTTCTAGAGTATAGACCTACTAACTGACACTATTGTTTGTCTCAACGGCATTTATCTCAAGGTGGTGTTTTATGTATTGCTCTTTGCTGCATCCTTGTGGTTAACATTGGAACTCCAGCAGACCAATACAAACGAAGAGGCAGGAGGAAGAGGAGCATGGGGTCGGGGGAGAAAATAAGTGCACGATACAAGAGGAGAGTAGTTTGGGAGGTAACTACCTGTCAGAAGCTCCATGCAACATGTCAGTGACATTGAGGGACGGGCAGCAGGCTTGATGAGAAGGGGTGCTGTTACAGCTCTCCTGCTCCACAGACGAGCAGTCAGAGGAGGCGACAGAGGGAGATGTTAGTAGATGTTTGTGAAGAAGGAAGAAGGGCTGAGAGTTTACATTATAAATACTACACTAAAGCTCATGTACTTGTGTGTGTGTGCTTGTTAGTGTACATGTTACCTGCTTAATCTCTATCTCATCCGTTACAATAGTCAGTCGACGGTGTGGTGGAGGTGGAGAGTTAAGAAACGCACCAGCTTCATTGACCACAGGGTCTAACGCCGCCTCTGAAACAATGAAAGTAGGTCCAGTCAAAATTTTTATTGTCATTGGAAAGATTTGGAAGATTAGTAGCACAGCAATCAAGTCTGAGTCAGGTTCCAGTTTTTGTATCTTAAATCCAACTCGAGTCTGAAGTGCATTATCATCCTTCTAAAAATTCACGATAAAAGGAAAAACAGTCACAGATCGTACCAGGGGGGCGCTCAACTGGCTTATTGAGCATGACGTCGGGTGAGGAACAGGCATCCGGGCTGGACACAGAAGCCGGCTGCTCGGCTAATACTGCTTCAGTCTGAGCGGACATGTTGGGCGGTGAAGGTGACTCGCAGTAGGTCATGGGAAGAATGTCCCTGCAGATGGTGAGCTGGACAGACCCCTCAGCTTTACGCAGGATGTCCACCACCTTATTGTGGCTTAGCCCGGACACGATCACACCGTTCACCTGGAATACACATAGCGAGGATGAGGCTTTTCTCCACTACAATGGGTAAAAAACAGAAAAAATGTGTGACGGGTTATCACCTCTAATAAAATATCTCCCACTTTCAGCCGACCATCCTGCTCAGCTACTCCGCCCGAGCAGATTTCCTTCACTCTGAGCATGCTGCCGTTTGTTCCCCCCACCAAAGCAAAGCCAAGGCCTCCTCCTTCTGGTTTTGTGAAATCCACTTGCATGATGCAACTCTACAAGAGCAGGAAATGCAGAATCAGGGGATGCAGGCGAAGAGTGGGTGCAGCTTCTCGTGGTTTTATTCAAGTGTATTTACAGTAGCAACTTATATTATGGTGCCATTGTGTTGTTGATACATGAATCAGGTGTACAGAAAGCCTGACGGACACACACACATGCAGACGGTGACCACCCCCCCCCCCCCAGCAAAGAAAGCACTCGCAGATTGACACACAGTAGACTCATGTTACAGTGTGTGTTTCAACAGACACTAAGAAAAAGAAGCGATAGAGCTGGCAGCAGGTGAGAAAAAATGACACTGCCCACCAGAAAGAATGTGCTTTTGGGCAAATACGATTAAAATGTTTGGGGACTTACATCGTGTTCTTGGCTAAGAGAGAGACATCTGAAACTTCCAGTGGTCCTACACACAGCTTCGGCTGAGAAAAAAAAGGAAGTTATTGATGAATCAGCAGACAAAACTAAAATGATAAAGCCAGTAAAAGCTATCTGGAGTTCCACTCTAAACTAACAATGCAACTAACTTCTGCACCAGTTTTCATCCATGCAATCATTTACAGCCAATGAAATTTCGGTTACAGACACAGAGAAAAAAAACAACACACACCAACCTCCCACCTCTTCGGCCATTTTGAAAGAGAAGTGTTGATGGGTGCGTCTCTTCTATGACAGGTGAACAAGAATGCTCTTTTCAAACTGACCCTCTCCACTGTCCCTTACCACTGCATGTACCGTCACCAGGCAACTGAGCTACCTGCCCTGCAGACCACTGGCTGTATGGCACTGCCTATGTGTGCGTGTGTGTGTGTGTGTGTGTGTGTGTGTGTGTGTGTGTGTGTGTGTGTGTGTGTGTGTGTGTGTGTGTGTGTGTGATGGATACAGCCCGGCAGTCCAATACACCAGTGGAGGGCCTGGGGCTTGCTAATTATTAATCCTGCTGTGAGAGCCCAGGATCTGTCTGTCAGCATTCAGATCACACACACACACGCACACACACACACACACACACACACACACACACACACACACACACAACACAGCTGCAAAGAGAACTATCTTTCAGCACCGAGATCCGGCTTCACGCGGACAAAGGGGCAACAAGCAAAGGGGTGAAAGGGAACCAGTTATGGTGCTGATAGAACATGTGAAAGTCTGGAGAGGAAAAAAAAGAGGAAGGGGAAGAAAAAACTCACCATCTTCAGTGGGAGATTCTTTCTCCGGAGAGACAGGCTCTTCGAAACGAGCGAAGAACTTCTTGTCCTTTTTCCAGTCAAACAGACCTACAGAAGAAGATAATGTGTTTTTCAAGTGTCAACCATCAAACTGGTTATTCTGTCTCCTGTAATAAATCACACATCTAGTTATTTAATTTGTACACATTGACTCAACATGAAAGAAAAGTTTTGCATTAAATGTGACCCTTTACATCGACCTTGTGTAACACAATTATATTGAAAATGTATGTTTAATCAAAATAGTTAAATTCACTGCTTTAGTCAAATTATTTTTCTGTGTAGTTTGTACAAAGAAACATTTACATTACAGATGCTATATCTAAAAGAAAACAAAAACACTAATTAGCTCTTCTCAGAACTGAGAACACTTCCTGCTAATGATTGAACTTAAGTTATCATTCTTCAGCTGAACACAAACATATCTGGTTTCTAGGCAATCCATCAGTGCACATAACAACCAAACTATCTGTATGTTTTTGTGTCCACTCAAGCAAAGGAAAGCATCCTATAAATCCTTACCGTTCCACTTCGCCCTGGGGTTCACCGGGTGGTCTTCTCTGTGAGGGACACAAACAGTAGAATCATTCAAAGAGACAAACACATGTCAGTGTCTATCTCTGCAGCCTTTGAGGGCACATACCTGAGGATTTTCAGTTTGACTTTACGAGGGGCGATCTCACAGGCTTTGACCGCATCCTCCAGGGTCATCCCCAGTGTGCACCTGCCGCAGATGTACAGGATCTTGTCACTGGGTTGGACACTGCCCTCCTCGCTCGCTGGGGAGCCTGGCACCACCTCCAGACAATAGATGCCCTGCCACTTGCTTCCGATGCCTCCTGTAAGCTTTATACCTAAGGAGGAAACACTCATAGAGTAAAAACAATCAAATAATACTGCTGATGTCTTCAATATGTGTGACAATGTAAAGAGTCCCCCACCCAGCTGTCCTGAAGGTGTCTTGTGGAGAACGACATCAGGAAGGCTGTCACAGGAAGGCGGGGCCACCAGGTTGCTAACTGCTCTCCCGAGGGTCATACTCAGTCTTCTCGGAGATGACCTGAGAATGGTCATTGCAACATCATCTGCCACACTGGTCACATCATGTCCGTTTACCTACAAACAGATGACAGAGAAGGAAAGACGATCTGAACAAGATAATATTTACAAAATTTAAATGTACGGACATGTGTGTATACGTGTGTGCGTACTGTTATGAGCCGGTCTCCCGCCCTGAGTCGTCCATCTGCCTTGGCTGGGTTGTCCAGTATTTCCTGTATGTAGTAGCAGTTGTCCAGCTTGCTTCGAGTGATTGTGAACCCAAAGCTTCCACTCCTGGACTTGGTCAAAATCACTGTCAGCTCGAACTCTTTAACCGTACCCTGACAGGCGACAAACAGTGATAATTTATCTGTTTAACAGCTTCAGAAATTATCCAAATGACTTTAACAGTAAAGACATAATTTTCATCGCAAAGCTTAAACTTGGTGAACCATGATCACAAAAGCAAGAGTTCCTTCGGCTTTAATCACAAATTTCTTTTCACCCAATTGCTGTAAATTTGATACGCCAATCGTGAAACCTTTCATATACATTCAAAGTTTTCATATATGCAAAATAGTAGCACATACAGCTTTTTATCTAGCATTAAAAAATAATTTTGGTGTTTTTCAACATATTTTCATGTGTAGATGCGTGTTTTGGCCATCAAAGTAAAGTTTTTCTGGTTTCCAGACAAATAATCTGTTAACTTAAATTACTGGTGCTTCGGAAAATGTTAAGTGAGATCACAAAACATCACAAACTTACTTTTCTTCGACTCTCTTCCTCCTCCTCATCAACCTCATCATCATCATCATCATCCCTGTATTCCCTCTCTCTCTTCTCGTGTTCTTCCCTCATCTGTATGTGTCTCTGGGCGGGAGGTGGTAGCACTGTGGGTGGCAGCATCGGGGCAGGTGGACTGGCACAGGGAGGCACGGAGGACATGACCTGGGCTGTGATGGGGGTCACTGGTGGAGTAGGAGGCTGGGGTGGAGGCACCACAGGCCTGCCATTCTTGGACATCACTTTGTAGTGACTTGGAAGGAGCCCCTGCTGGATCGGGTGGTGCTTGGCTTTCGGAGGCTGGGTTGTGAGTGGCTGAGCTGGGTGGGCCAGGGAGCAAGTGGTCGGGGTGTCAGAGGAGAGGCCAAGGGGCGAGACGGTGCTGGTGGTGGGGATGTGAGGGCCGAGGTTTGGATTCTGAGAGGTGAAACTAGAGGAGGTGTTGGAGGTATGAGAGCGGAGGGTGGTTGTTGCAGTGTGAGAGGTCTGACTGGAGGGGAGGTTGTGAGGAGGCTCCAGGGTGGAGCTGATGGTCAGATACTCTTCATCTGCCATGATAGTCAGTCCATTACCCATCAGGCAGTAGGTCAGACTTCCATCTGCCTCTTCTCTGACCCCACTGCAGATAAACAAACAGTACATACTAGATATAGTGGCCATAATATAATACTATATAAAAGTTGTTGTTTTTTTTTTTATCAATGTGTGATGTAACAATATATTGTAGTTTTCATGTGTGTCTACATCTGATACATTACCTGGCATAGTTCGAGGCAGTCTTCGGATACGCATCCATAAGCATCACAGTTGAGCTTGGAGTCGTCGGCGCCTCCTCTTTTTCGTCCCTCTTCTTCTCCTTTACTTCCCGTTGTTCCCCTGGTTTCCCAGCGGTCGGTTGTGACTCTGGTGGAGCTGGTGGAAAGCCACAGCCAGGTGAGGCAGGTGAGGTAGGTGATGCTGGTGAGGCTGGTGAGACTGGCGACGGCGGTGATGTCGGTGAGGTTGGTGACGGGGGTGAGCGTGGAGGAGATGGGGGAGGCGGGTCAGGCTGAACTTCACTGTCCACCCTCTCCTCGGTGGAGAGTGGTGCTGGAGCTGCAGGAGGTTCTGAGCTTTTTTCTGCTGTGCTGATCAGAGCTTCCTCCTGAGTAGGGTCCGCCTGCCTCTGGGCAAGTAGTTTGACATCATATTGAAACTTGAGGAGCGTGCTGTAGTCCTCTCCGAGTCGGAGATCCAGAGAGCGGGAGCGAACCTCACGGAAGTGTGCAGGACTCTACAGAGTAAGAGAGGAAGCAAGACGATCCTTCTTCATTACTGGGTCTAACTGGTGTGATTTTATCTCTATGTGTGTGCGAGTGTGTGTGTGTGCTCACCAGTGTGTTGTCATCTGGCTCATAAAGCATTCCAGGACTCGGTCGGCAGATGAGCAGATGAACTTCAGATGGAGCTCCACGCAGCAGGAATAAGACCCTCTAAAACAAAAAGAAAGCATAGTATAGAGTACTGTATGTCAAAACAGGATTATCAATTATCACATTCAGTTAATTTTTTCGAAAAAAATGGGTTGTATCTAATTGTGATTTATGATTAAAGGCACCTGTCTGAATGCCTTTGTACTCCATGGCAGAACACAAAAGATTAAAAGACACATCAAACACCATGACACAACCAGCTTGCTATTTTTGGTGGTATGAGATTAAAAGATTAGTGAACCGATGACGTGGTTGACATCTTAAGAAAGAGTAGGGTCACTGGAGCTTCTCATACACTCACCAGCCTCATTCTTAATTATTTAAAAACAGACAAAATCACCTACTGTGCTGACGTAATAACCAATGTTTGGACACCTTTTAGGCTGTAGTCAGCACTTTCTGAACCCTTCTATTCTTTCAAAGTTTTGACCTATTTTTTATGTCCAAAACCAAATACAACCACAAAAAAAAAGAAAAATGTATACTAACAAGCTCAATCTACGAATGTAGACTGAACTCACCGGCTGTCAATTCCCTGGCATGAATATAAAAGGATTAATAATCCATAACGCTACCTGGTAAGAGAGGTCCTTGACCGGCTCTCTGTTGACCGACAGAATGATGTCTCCCTCTCGCAGGAGCCCACTCTCTAGCGCCGGTTGTCCCGGGAACAGACGTTTGATGCGGACCACGCTGCCACGGTCTGGCCCCGTGCGAATGTGAGAAATGTTGAAGCTGAAGCCGAGGCCAGACAAACTCTTCCTTAGCACCACCTCGTGCGTGTTATCTAGGAAAGCGGAGAGATGAGGGGGGATCTTAGTGTATTAATGGGTGTTGTGTAATCTTTAAGCTGTAATGTCGGCTGTGATTTGTTACATTGTGATCAAAAAAATGTTTTAGCGACCCCCTCGACATGCATATATCTTCCTATGAGAGGAAGAAGAAATGGTAAAATCTGAGAAAGCAGCTGATCCTTTTATGACATTTCTTTGAAGGATTTCCAGTTATGAAAGGAATGAGGGATGAGGAACTGTTCCTTTAACGAAGCTGAAGAGGCAGCTCCAAGGTTTCAGCTCTTGCAGTCTCGGGGGGGAGTGAGTCTGACAGCAACCACAATGTAGCTGTCAGATGACTCACAGTCACCTCTGGGCCATGTGTTCAAGTGTGTGTGTGTGCCTCTTCTTTCTTTTTTTTTCTTCTGAGTGTATGTGCCCCTTCGTCTCCCCTCTCACCATCAGTCACAAAGCTGTAGTCCTTGACTCGACCACTCAAGGTCGTTTCCATGGAGACTTCGGTCCTGGGGGGCTGTGTATGGACTGATGGCAATTGGGGGCAGGGTGAGTCAGGTCTGGGCTCAAGCGTAACTGTGGGCTCCCTTTCCAGCAGCAGGTTCACCACCTATGGGGAACAGATGCACACACACACACACACACACACACACACACACACACACACACACACACACACACACACACACACCCTTTATATTTAATAGTGTGTATCTCAAGCTTTTTGATGGCGCATATTCATAATCAGCTTTGAATGGAGTGAAATTAAAAAGTATCTCCCAGATTACTCCAGGTCTTAAGGCTCCAACAAAGTCCTTGCAACAACAAAAAAAAAGCAATCCAAAACAACTCATTTGAGGGTTCTCCGATCTCTCATCAGTTTATGGTTCAAGTTTAGGTAAATAAAACTACTGCTGTAAGGTTTGGGAAGAAAACACCACAGACTGAGGATAGGAAATAGGACCTGAATCAACTCTGGAAACACTGACGCTCGAACATTTTTTCTGTCATATTTTACTGAGATATTACAATCCTCTCAGGTAAAGAGAAAGTGTGTTTGTGTTTGACGACTGCATGTGTGTATACCTCCCCAGTCCTCTTCAGACACTCGACAGCTTGATGGTGAGCCACGGCCCTCAGGTCGAACCCATCAACCTCCAGCAGTCTGTCACCTGTTGTATGCACAAACACAAGCCTCATCATCATTAACAACATCAACGGATAAACGGTTTGTGTGGGTGGGCCTGTGTGTGTGTGTGTGTGTGTCTGGATGCCTGTGTGTGGTTGATGTGCATGTCAACAGATCTAAAAGTCGTCCCTGCTCACTGAAGCATGAACCGAGCAGATACTGACAGGGTGCAGTGGCTCCAGGAGCACAACCATATACAGATAACTGACAAAATAGAGGACAATATATCAATATCAGTATTGTCAGTAAAAATGCTTCTTTACTCCTCCTCTTCACGACAGGGTGAGGTCTGTGATGGCACATATTTCACAACATCATCATTTCCTTTAATGACAATGATGATGCAAACTGTCATTTAAGATAAAAAGTGAATAACAATGACTTTGCAGTTTCCTTACTTAATCAGATGTTGACTGAATATCCGGCACCAAATCAAACTTTTACAGAACCTTTTGTGTTTCTGGCAGCCACCTGATCAGGTTATGAAATGACAAATAAACAGATTACCGTTCTGAATGCGTCCATCCTGCTCTGCAGCGCCTCCAGGCACCAGACTCTTGATGTAGATGCCTCCATATCGCACGTTGGTGTTTATCCCTCCCTTTTGGCAAAAAATAAATACAATTACAAACAGGGTGATAATTCAATGTCACCGCCCTCAGTTAACCAAGGACACTGACTCAGTGCATAGGGATCCAAGTTACTGTGCATCTTAGCTGGCTGCCTTATGACCTTTCCCATTTTCATCCTGTAAATCGGTTTGCCTGAGCTGATCCCACCCAAGGCAGCAATGGCAACTTAGTCCTTGGCACAATTTACGTGTTTGTCAACATTGCAATGAGTCACAGGGCTTTCTACCAAGACATAGTAGTCTTTGAGTCATAGTGGAAAGTGAAGAAAACAAAAGTAATCAAAACTCCTACGGAGAGGCATATTATATTAAGTACACTTGGCTAAATTAAAGCAGCTAATGAAGGTTGTAATGTTTGTGTTGAAGCTGCTGCTGACTCAACTGTGTGGTCATTTTGGAGGATGCAGTAAGACTGCTGTATTAGACTGCATTTATTTTAGCTAGGTGTACATAATAAGCTGGTTACTGAGTACATAATAAAGGGGAAAAAATTAACTCACAGCAACACTGATGCCAAGACTACCACTGCTTTTCTTCAGCTCCAATATAAACCTCTCCCCTGCTTTCAAACTTAAGATAGACGGAGACCTGGAACACGCATCCTGAAGGAGAAACAGAACATAAATCATGAACAGATATCAGGTATATTCAGTCACTTCCAACGCAGATAAACAACTACACCTCAGAGTTTTATCACATTAATCATTGCACTTAATCCAATTAACCATTAGCACCGGTTTAACCCATTTATCAGCTTTGACCTAATGCTGAGACTGGCTCTAACCTGCGCATCGTGTATGCGAACAACAGGAATGTGGAGCCTCTTGCCCAGTTTTGGGGTTGCCATGCTGGACAGACTGATGGCCTCTTCCAGTTCCTCCATGGCAGGGCGGTACTCACTGCCACTCAGTGTGGTCTGTGAGCCAAAACCCCTCTCCAATGCCAAACCAAGAGTACTTTGACTCAAGGAACTCTTACTTTCCTTCAGGGACTCTGACAGAAAAACAACCAGACGGGATAAAGGGCATCAGTACACATAGGTTGTTTTGATGGATATTTGCATGACTGGACTTCTCAGAATGTGCATGCAGAGATGAAAGCATTAAGCAGATCTTACGTTTCGGCTGAGAGACAATGAGCTCCACCTCATCGGGGCTGCTCTGTAAGATGGCAGCAGCGTCACTGAATGTCACTCCCTCCAAACTCGTCTTGTTCAGGGAGATGAGGCGCCCACCTGGAAAAAACAAATAATTTTAAAATCCATGTCTCTAGCAATGTTACACTGCATTTAAATTGTGAGCCAGTGTCTTTTTTTCCAGTTCCAATTGCCTCGTACCGGGTTTGATTCGTCCATCTCTGTCCGCAGGTCCATCGGGCACAATGGAAGCAATGAAGATCCCAAGGTCAAGTTTACCTGTATTGTCCTCGCCCACAATCACAAAGCCTGAAAGGGGACCAGAGAGGAAGTGAGGACAAAAGCCATCACTTGGCTCATTAATTTTACATCAAGTTCACAGCTCAGTCCTCCTTAAAGATCCCCTCCACACACGTATTAAGGCACACAAAAAGTATAATTACCACATTTAAATACTTATAATGGCCCCTAATCCTTTTTCTTCACAGTCCATTCTCAGACCATGTGCACTGGAGGCTTCAAGTTTCCACATTGCACTCCTGTATCCTGAATACTGAACAAGGATTGGCTTCTGAACTATTTGTGATGTCACAAATCATTCTTGTAGGCCCGCCCCTTAAAACACTATCAGCAATGAATGTAAAACAACCTTCTGGTGTCACACTCTGCTGCACCTACGTCATTCTACACAGCAAAGCTCCAACATTCAATCGCAGGAACAAGAAGATAAAACACATTCTCGACTGGAGGGGGACTTCAATAAACTCACCAAAGCCCAGTTTCGTATCTTTCTTCAGGGACACACAGACAATCTCTCTCTCTGGTGGGGTCCTGGTTGGTGTATCGACTGCAAAGCACATGATGCGCATTTACATGTTTTCTAGCAAAGTTTTCACTCACATAAACAGAAAAACACATTAGCATGTATGTCAGAGACATTGGCATGTTATGGAAAAGTCCCAGGTAATTTTCTTATGTTAGAGGTGGAAACACAAAACTTGATGTGGAAACCGTCAAGACGTGACCACACATGACAAAATCCAAAATATCAAATTTCACATATTTATCATGCTGGAACACATTTGATGTTTTGATTTTTATTTCTCAAATATATCATTTATTATTTGAGATGCTAAATATTAAATATATACAAGATCAAAGCATGAACCCTGGGCTGCTGCAGCAAGAACAAGGCCTCTGTACACAGGTCACCCGTTCTACCAACTGAGCTTCATACAGCCAGTTCTCTAGCACACTAATGTACGTATATTTAGTTGACAGAAAACACATTTGAAAACTTTTTTAAAAAGTCCCATATGACCCACACTAAAAAGGGATGTCATACTTCAAAATAAAGCTTATTAAAGATGCTTAATGTTTCCTTTCATTTGTCATATTCCTCTATGTGTTCAGAAATAAAAGACATATTCACCTCGAATGGAAGAAGAGGTATCAGAGTCTTGCTTCTGTAGCGAGACGCTGGACATCATCCTGGGAATTGCCTCTGGAGTGCTGCAAAACATGTGCATGGTTGGATTACGTTTCTGTGTCCTTAATGTTAACATTGCTTCTTATCATCATCATCATCAGCAGCAAGGGTTACCTCCAACACTGTCGCTCCTTCATGTCCCTGAAATCTCCTGTTTCAGGGAGCTCCTTGTTCATCTCTCTGCTCATCTCCCTCCTCATCTCCCTCTGCTGACGGAGGCGCTCCTCCAGCTTTGCGGTCAAGTCATCGCAGGACTTGGAGAGGGAGTCTGGTTGACCAGGTGCCAAACCAACATGGTTCAACATGCCCTCTGAGCAGGACATCCGCTTCAGGTTCAGGTTACGACCCCGGTAGATGGCCATGTTCTCATCTTTTCAAACAAAGTAGAATCAGGCATTATTTACTCTTTGTTATTCTTTGATATGCAGCAGTATGGTTAACATGAAACGCTAAATACATTATACACAATCAGTAAAATGTTCGCACCTGGTATCATGGTGTGGTTGAGTTGTCGTGACGTCATCTCACTGTGAAATTTGTGCTGTGCGGAGCAGAGGTTGAGGAGGTACTGTGCTATTTTTGAGCTCTCTGTTACAAAACTGTGCTTTTTCCCACTGGGCCCACCGCATTCTATGATCAGTTTGCGCCGCTGAAGGACAGACACAACAGATTGTTAGCTGTAAAGTAAAATAAAACGCAAAAATAAGATAGATTGTTTTTTTACCCCAGTGGATATGGAGTCAGTTTCCCTCCAGAGGAAGCGCCGGGTGACAGTCCGGAGGTGGTTCTTCATCTCGTAGACGATGATTCCTTTGGCACAGACTCCCAAAACCAACTCTCCCACCACCGGCTTTTTCTCTCTGCCCACACGGTGGAACATAACTCCATACTCTGGTAACTGCTGGGCAATCTGATGGGTGCATATTTCACACATATAGGCATTAAATATTGAATCGTAGATTTACTTTAATTTAAACTACAGGAAATCGAACAGTTGATGTATTAACAAGTTAAAAGCAGCAACAGTGCACACAGCCTGATCAATTTAGCTTATTGCAAGGTGAAAAAAACAAACAAACAATGGGAAAACTGGATAATTGGTAGTCTGGACACCTTCAGGTACTCTGTTTCTGCCTCTTCAGGGAGCATCTGGGCATGACTTGCATGTAGTCTTGGCAGCTCTTCCTTGACAGTGGGCAGGGCCAGCTTCTCTAGCATCCTCTTAGACACATAATGCTCTGGCTGGTAATAATTCTTACCATACAACTAAAGAGAAACATAAAACAGCAGAATGTGACACACTGAAAAATGACGATGGTATTAAAAGACACAGGGTGACATGAGGACTGTCCTCAGTACCTCTGGCATGTAATCCCCAAACTCAGCCTGCAGTGCGAGAGCAACCAGAAACAGGCCTGTCTCCTCATTACAGTAAAGCCTGTCCTCCAAGATATCCTTACGCAGCTGTAAATAGTACTGGTGACGAGTCAGTCTGTGCCTAGCAAACAGGAAAAAACGATTAAATAAAGGCAACATTATTTTTAACTAGGTGTTTCTGAAAATGTATTTATTAAGTAAACACCACCACTATACTCACAAAATGAAGGAGATGTCATCAACAAAATATTTGACTCGAAGAAACGTCAAAAAAGACAATATCTGCCCTTTTTTCCAACCATCAGGCGCAACTTTGGAGATTTTAGTTTCATTCTCCAAAAAAAAATATTCATCATCTGCAGAATGACAGAGAGAAGCCTCTTTAACCTCAAGACATCTCAGTGATTGAAACAACAAAAATACATCAAATAAAAACGATGTATAAATCAACTTCAGTTAACAGAATGGTAACCCTTTCTATGAAGTCTCTCTCTTTCTATGAACACATTATAACACATTATGAACAGACTTATAATGTGTTGTTACATGCCTAAAGCCTGTATAATCACAGTTATAAGCACTCATGAATATTCATACTGCTTTATAGCAATCATCATAACTCACTGTCTTACTGTAACACATTAAAAACATACTTATAATATGTTTTGGTTTGCCTACACTTATTAGCAATCACAAGTATTCATAATGCTTTATGACAACAATCATCACACATTATAAAGCATTTTATGATAACTTGTAAGGTCGAGTATCAATACTTCTTGATTGCTGGTCACTCACAATTTTTTGCCAGGATCATGGTGAAAAATCAATACATTAAGCAAAACACAGTATTCTAATGTGTATAATGCATTATAGACATTGGTGTGACAATGATTCATAATTATTGCGATAAAGAAATACGAACATTCAATAGTGGGTTATATCTATGGTTATTTAGTACTGTAGGGACATTATAACTCATACTGGTGTGTTCATAATGCATTATAGATATGGGCCATGGTTTGAATTACTCAGAATTACACACTAATTAAGACTCAGAACCGCCAAAAGAGATAAAAGCAAAAGGTTTGGGGGGGTCAAAACATGAATCTAGCTAGCTAGCTTAACATCCTTATCACAGTCAGTCTTTCTGAATTTGATCGTGTTATCGTTTTACAAATGAACACTAACATTTGCTAGTTTCTAACTTTTGCCTTACTTTTGTGAAAGATAGGAGTCATGTTTGCTTTGCAGACTGAGTCCGACTGAGGTATTTGGACTAGTATAGGGTTAGGATTGTTAGGATATGTGGAATGTTTATTTAGTTTTCTATTTGACTATTTTCACAGTAAGAAAACAGTTGACACTTTTTTATTACTGGGTGGTCTATGCCTTAATATTAGTCAGGCACAGGTCTAAATGATCTATGGTAGTTACACATGTGCCTACCCCTTGGTATGTTGACAGTGTCCTGATAGTAATAGTATCTGTTTCTGGTACAGCGTTGTTCAGTTCACTAAAGTATGCACCTAAGCTGTACTGGATTCTCTTCCCACTCTGAAGAAATACTTGATCCCCTCCGTCACTGTATAATTTGCACTCTGACATGGGCTTCATAGAAAGTGTTAGCACATGTTTTATGTTAACATTATCTCCTAAAGTTAAAATCTCATGCCTACAAATATAGATATTTTTAAATTCATTTTCTATTGAATATTTGAAGTACAATCAATGCAATCAAGACAAATAAGGTTACATATAATCTGTCCTCTTACCATCTAGGAAGGCAAGACCAAAGTAAAAGTGCTCCACCAGGTTTGCGTGAGCCACCACCATGTCAAACACATCTCTTGCTTTGGACTTAATGTCACAGCGAACCACCACGTACTGTCCGTTAGGCAGCACGACAGTCACTTCTCTCTGAGACGCACAAGAGCGTCCCTTTCTGGACTGTTGTGGACATGCACAAACACACAGGCACACATCGACATAAAGACACGCTAACATACAAGTACATGAATATACAAACACACTGCATGCAATTATGCAAACACACATTTAGGATGCAAGAAGGGACAAGTTTAAATAATGTGAAAGAACAAAAATGTACAGTAAAATTCAACGGATGAACAGAAATTATTAATTTACCACAATAGATCCTGGAAGCTCGAGAACAACGTGTTGTTCATCTGGCATTCTGATGAACTCAGGACCCAAAGCCTGACAAAACAAACATTTACAATATGAGCCGCAACCCATCCGACAGGCTTTTGTACTTCTGCAACTGCTCCACTGTCTGCTCCTGGAATTAAACTTGACCCTCATCTGCACTAAATACGCCACAGCTGTCACTCTCATTCTCATTAAACTAAATACTGCAACCCAGAAAAGCTGCTTTAACAACGAATCAGTAACATACACTGTGAGATTACTTTCTACAAAAGCATCTCCCTTGCATTTCTGTCACTGAAGAGAAAGGAAAAAGCCTTACCTTAGCTTTCCTCTGGCTCAGGCTGAGGCAGGACTCGCTGAAGGTAATGGAAGGACTGTGAGATCTGCCTGATGTCTTAGGAGAGATGTCGTGGTGAGGGCTCCGACCAAGCCAGCTGCAGTTGCTGTCCCTGTGACGAACCCCACGAGGGAGTCTGAGGGGAGGAAGGACGGATTGTGTAATAGTTGTGCGGACAAAGTTGGAAAAGTCGAACTCTGGGACAATGTCACGTCCCACTCAAAGTCACTACAGACAATGAGGGAGCACGAAGAGAGAAGATTTATTTATGTTGACATGCACGCACAGAATCTTCTTTTAACTACAGTATTGGTAGTTAAAGTGTAATTACGCATGAATGGAGCACAAACCTGTCTAAAGACGACTGGTACAACGGTGTGGGAGAACTCCTTGGTCTGTGTCTCCAAGGCCTCTGAGGTAAACTCCCTAGAAAACAGGCATACAATGTACCAAACAAGCATTTTACTGCTGAAACACACATTAAAGAGAAGTTAGTGATGACAGTTTTGCATCAAGACAAGCAGGCAAGTGTTCCTCATTTCTACCTTCCTCTTCATCCTTTCAGTTTCACATACATACCTGACTTTGAGTCAGAGTCTGTTGAGTATCTCCTCCCTTCAGCACTCCCGTCACTGAAGTCTGAAAAGGGCCCTCTCTTCCCTGTCAAACAGGTAAGACACGAGAGGTGACAGATGAAAAAAATGTCCGTCTCTGCACTCCCTGGAGACAGTGAAATGTTTGGGCGGACATGAGGCAGGCAGAGGGTTTAAATTGGAGCGTCGGCACTCAGCATCTGATTATTGGCTCTCGCAGGAAACTTAATCCTGGGCTTGCTTTAGGTTAAGATCTTAATCCTGTCGTCATGCACACTGCCCTAAGTCAAAAGTGCAATGACTGCAACGACTTTCTGTAAATATGTGGGTTCAAAGGTTTATTTATGATGAATGGATTCTCCCATGCAATACACATATTTCAGGTGTAATTTCATTTTGAATTCCAGAGTCAGAAATTAGGCTCTGGGGAAATATTCTTTACGTATTTGGAAAATAGCCACTCTGAGTTCCATGATATCACTTATTTGCATAAACTCCATTAATTGCCATTATTTGCCAAAGTCTTAGTCAGAGTCCTGAAGCACAAAAGATGATTCCAGAAAATTCCCAGTGTTAAGCCTGGAGATCTCAGGCAAACTCAGTATCCTCTTTTAAATCCCTTCTTCAGACTCACTTTTACCTTATGGCTTTTTCTTAATTGATGGTAATTTTTGTAACTATCTAAATTATTTTATTATTTTATTTATTCATTATATCTTGTGTTTGGATTTTAACTCATTGTATTATTTGTTTTATTGTAAAGCACTTTGTAATTTGTTTTCTTAAAGGTGCTATATAAATAAAGTTATTATCATTTTTATTATTATTATTATTATTATTATTATTATTATTTTTATCATGTTCAACATCAAATATTTCTGCTCTGCATTCTCCTCTTTTATGTATTCTTCTCTTGTATTTAGATAGTTAGATAACCTTTACATAACATGGGAAACCAACTGAGAGAAATCTAAAAAGGTTGTATAATAAAAGGTAGAAAGCATAAAATACAACATAAACACATGAGAGATGACTTAAGTAAAAGTAACACGAAGATGTAGACAGTAAAAGTACATTTAAAATACATTATTCTGGGACAAAGCAGACAAATTAAGAAAAACTGGAGCATTTGTTATATAGAACATTGAAAAACAGAAGCTTGAACTGATCCAAGATTAAACATTTGTCTACCCTAAGGGAGTCCTAAAGTTTATTCCACCTATGAGGAGCATAGTAGGTTAAACTAGTTTTTCCCATTTCTGTATTCATAAATGGGATATCCAAGGTAATGCACCTTTATGATATTGTATCATTCAAGTAGGGCTGCAATATATACCATTTTAGCATCAACATCACAATGCGTGCATGAGGAATAGTCAGATCTCAGCATGTGCAATGTCAAGCAAGTCTAATTAACACTTATAGCTACAACTTTTTTGTGGCTTGGTACAAAAGGAAAAGTTGCATGGTTATGATTTTCCATGACTAATGTACATGTAAAAAAACAAACAAAGTTTTTTCCATTCCTGTGCAGACCTAATTCTCAGTCTTGAGAGAGATGATCAGTAAAATGGTATATTTTCAGTGCACTCAAGTTTATCAGGACTAACATGTCTGCTCACCATGAAGTCTCTCTCTGATCATTTGGCTCCTGCCACTCAAAGGAACGTTACTGTCTGGCAAAGAGCCCTGGTCCATCTGTAGGGAAAGAAATCACTAACATTTACAATCACTTTAATGTTTTGCTGTAGTTTAAGTTTGTACTTTGCCTTTAAATCCTGACACATACACAACAGCCTGCAGAGAAGCTGAAATGCTTACAGACAGGAACATACTGTAGGTGGATATCTAGACTCACTGATTCATGAAAAACCTCCTCCACCAGCTGTCTGATGACTTTGGTGGGCGACGGCAGGATGGAGGCTTTGTGCTGAGATTCGCAGGCTTCCAGGATGGAGTTGAGATTCACCCGGCGATGGGCCAGGTCCTCGCACATGCTGAGGAGGAGGCTGTTGAGATGGTCACTCAACTGGACTGGCTGAGAAGGAACGAGATCAGAAAAATCATTATAATAGCTGATGTGTGGAAGCATGATGGTACTGAAGCGAATACTGCAGTTTCATATCAAGGCTCTCACCTGATTTTGAGGTAGGTGAAAATCAACTGACCAGTAGAGAGTCATACCCAGTGAATACACCAGCATCTGCACAACAAAATGAAATGGTTAATGACAAGAAATATGAGATTAGAAATACTAATGAGACATTACCAACCAACTCCATAATTGACTTTAACTGGCCTCCTCCTTTCCTTCTCTCAGAGGAAAGTGAATATTTCAGCAAAGCATGTAAAACTGCCTAAAACATTGATACTCTAGTTGTGTGAAATTGAAACTGAACATAATTACATTCTATTGATCATATTTCCGCTTTACTTTTTTCAATTACAGTGTTACTCTCGCAGTACCGCATGCTTTACCTACAGACAACCTTAAAAAAAAGATTTATTGGTTTCATTTGTAATATTTATGTTTGTTGTGACACGTGGCTAATTAATTTGAGTCATTTTATTGCACCTATTCATTTTGATTATTATTTCTTATTTCACATGGTTGAGTTCTGCTACGGTTCAACTGTAAAATGCCTACAAAAATGAATGAATGCTTGAAAATGATTATTATTAATTGGATGAATTGCTTCATGGTTACAAAAAAGTCCGACATGTTGTCATGATGGAAAACATGACTGTTCAGCTAGAACTAAAAGTTCATATTTTTAAAAGCAGACTGACAACATTTATTGACTATCTCGGCTAGGATTAACTTTTTATTTAAATGTATTTTTATTCTAATATTGTTTAAGTCATGTCTTCTTGCGTGTAGTCTTTGCAGGTATAAGTTAAAAGTAACTGTATGTGTTCTCTACCCCTGTATGGTTATTATTTCATCTATATGAGAAGTGAAGCACAATCTCAATGTGATTTTCTTTTATTATAGCCTGTTAATGTGCATCATGGCAGTGCAGTGAAAAAATATATAAATCCACTATCAGTTAAATAAAGGGCTACAATATTTGGATTTCTATACATAGTGAATTCTGTATTGTTTAAGGACACAGAACATATATGATACATGGGGTATAATTTTCTGCAGCTTTAAAAAGCAAATTGCTCATCTGTCTACGGGTTAATAGGACATATTGTGATTATGATTATTAGGAATTTATCCAGGCAGATTACTGAAAGGTGTGCAAAGAGCACATATAACTGATAACATTCCTGTCCATGCAAACTAATATTAATAAATCAGAACTTTGAAGCGCAGGATTCAAAGAAGAGGTGTTTTTGCTGAACCACTAGATGGCGTGCTTACACCTCAGTTGTCCTTCAACTCCTGACATCCTGAGATTTTACACTCCAAGAAAAAAAAAGACAACAGGATATGAGTTCAAATAAAGAGAACTGATACTCTTTGTTGTTTGACAGGTCTGCCATCAGCTCTCCCCTGAGCTGTCAGGCCAGGTGTGAGGATGTATGCACTGACCCTCTCTATGGCAGGTTTGGTTGAGCTGGCACGGCCCTGCAGCATCTCCGGAGCAGTGAAGGTGGATACCTCATCTGATAGGCCACAGTTCTTAAATGCTAAGGTACCAGTGGCTGACAGCAGCAAGGAGGTGGGGCTTATGATGTTACACATATTGTTGTGACCTGTAAAACATGGGGAAGTCGATTATATATGATGATTATGCTGGCACAATTCAGCAGCAAAGTTACAGAAATATCGCAAGACAGATACAAATGTTGATACTACATTGACATCGCATTTACATGACACATCATAGCTTTAAGTGTGTGGGTGTGTGTGAGCACTGCGAGGAGAGGGAGTTATCTAAAATGGTTTACCCTTATAGGAGACATCCACTAAAGACTCTGCAGTGCCCAGCAGCAGGGACCAGACCTCCTCCTCCAGCAGAGGTCCCCCTCGAGCCTCCAGCACCTCAGCCAACGTTACAAATGTGCTGCTCATCCTGCACACATTCCAAGCAAGCACCTGAGGATGTAAGGCACAGATGCATACAACACACACACGCATACACACAAACATACATCACTTATTAGAGCCTTTGTTCAACATCATGTTCTCAGGGAAGGGGGTTGATTTTTCTGGCTTTTGCTGGAGTTCAGTGAATGAATGTTATCTTTCACCACTCAGGAAAAACAATTTAAGCTCCAGGTTGAGCTGCTACTCTTTGCCGGGTGTCAAGCTTATTATCCTCTCATCACATCCACTACACACAGCCGCCTCATCTTTACATCTCTCTGGGGCTTCATTACTGCTGTCGACACAGCCTGTCAACAACGTTCGGTCTTCTAGGACAGTTATGAGAGATAGTTCTGAGAAAAAGACAGTTCTGTGCACTGGACTGTGATTAGATTATCTTACTCCATTAGTCTCAATGCCTCTCACGCCTACGGCCCCTCCCTCCTTTTCGTAATAGGCTTTCTTTCTGAGCAGAGGGCAGTTCTGAGGAAGCTGTGCTTCCGGCACCAAAGTAACTGTGTCATGATCCCATGTTAGTTTTGTTGTCACATACCGTAGAGATGTTATCACGACTATATACAGTTTGAGGACGTGGAGGACAAAAAAGGAAACATGGCCTGAGATCTCAACTTACTTGTATACACTTATATTTTGCTGTTCATCAGTTATATAACATTTGATTGTGACTATGCCATAAAGCTATTTCTGTCTTTTCTTTTCAGTCAGATTTAATTCCACAAGTGTAATTCACGATAAAACATGTTAGATGAGGTAGAAGCACACATCAAAACTGAACCTATCCCACAGTAAAATGTCTGTCTTTTTCAGATCAGTGCATTCTGAGAGAGTCTATACCCTTTTCTGAAAGACTGCATTATTTTATCCGAATGAACTGCAACTCAAGACCTGATACTGCCGTCACTTTAGAACACTACTGTTATGGACATTTCCATGAGCGGCTGTCACAAACAGCAGCAATAACTGCAACACACTGGCGTGGGAAAAGTCTGAGAGACCTTTAACTGCATTTCCAACCTCAGATGGATAAATGTCCATCACATGAGATTAAAACTGTGAGTGGAACATGTTTTTAAAACTTTCTCAAACAACAGTGGAGACAACCTGTTTTTTCCTGACTCATGCTAAAGGCTGTGAAACCCAACCATCATGTTTTTGTTACTTATTGTGACTGTTCTGTTCCTCTAAATGTTCCCGAGCAGTAATACAACACTCAGAACGAAGCAACACGCTGCCACTCATACACACCAACCCAATTACTTTAGGCCTGATTAGACCCTTCACTTAAACTGAACTTATCCTCGGCTTATGACACCCAGATCTGAGAGGAAAGTCATACGAAGATTATATGTGTGGCAAAACAAAATAAAAAAACCCACAAGGGTTTCGAAGGCCGTTTAAGTCAGTGATCACACATTACAATGAAAAGAAATATAAAAATATTCCTATACCCCTGCAGGCTGGTTTGAAAGTAGGGACATTGCCAGGTTCTCCCCATTCTCTACTGTGCAGAACTTTAGCAGCTGGTCTCCGTCACAGTGGTCTGTCTAGAGGTGTAAGGGCCACTGGAGCGTTGCTGTGAGGCCAAACACTGATGCAGAGAGTGAGACAGAAACCTGGTGATATCGACACCACACTGTCAAAATTGCATTAACTTTGTTGTGCATGTAACAACATGGCTTGACGAGGGATGGCTGATTATCATGGCCAGTATTTACCATTTTTCAGATTATTGGTAGTGTTTTTTGTGTCTGATTAAAATGTGCTACTTTGGCTCTGATGTACTTACGTACAGTACTTGAGCAACAGTTTCATTCCATCACTGGTAATCCTACATTTTGACCGTAGCGCTGACCTTTACATTTTGAGATGTGTTTATTGAAAGGATCTAGTCGGCCCTCTCACAATTTCTCTTACCACCAACGTCAAACTTTCTTTTACAGCATCTGCATTCCTCAAATCACAACCTTCACAACTTCATAACAAATTGATTTTTTACGAGAGCACAACAAAACTGATTTCAAAGACCTCTCATGCAACAAGAACTCACTCTTTTCGTTTCCTCCTGATGCTAAAATCCTCTTCATCCTCTCATTTGGACCGAAATGCAGAACCTGCCATGATTGGGATGAAGCAGTCAACAGCTCGCCTTATTATCCTGTTACAGACAAAACTACCTTACTGATCCATTTAGCAGACAGCCACATGATGTGGACCCGGACAGAGGAGAGGCTGCTCTGTATTCTGGGGAATTTGGGACAACATGCCTCTTCAGGATCTAGGTCTCTCACAGCCTCCTTTCTCTCTATACAGCACAGTGACCATACATTCTGACTCATCCACCATGAAAACAAAATTTGATAGTAAGGACATGATCAGAGTCTGATTAGCTCCAGTATTAGCAGCATCTGACAACAACACATTCCACCAAGAGGATTTTTGTCGACACAGGCCTGGGAATGAAGGCTTCACTATGCATTTTATAACCCTTAAAGGCAAATCTCAGCACAGGCTCGTGGATGTGGTGGGCTGAAGTGAAATCACACGTGGAATCTGTGAATAATGAACACAATCACCCACTTCTATTCAGCAGACTGTCAATCAGAGCACAGTAGGAAGGAGGAAAATGATGGGAACATTACCTGGTACCATATGTAACGGTCTGATCCTGTGTCTTATCTTCACTGCTCCCACCACGGATCCAAAATAATCCTTGTGATCATCGCACTGCTGCTTTGACGTCCTCTGGATGAAGGCTGCTCCGCTCCGGCAGGTAATTCATCAATGACATTAACTATACATGCATGGTGCCCCATTCATTTGCTGTGTCGCCGCCGGCACCACGCTGTAGATATGAAACTTTTGACTGTAATTGGCGCTATTCTTAGCTGCTCGCCTTTAAACACATAATTGGATTAGCCCCGCGGTTTGACAGCGACAGGTCAGAGCCACCAATAGCGGGTGGCGTGAGATCAGCTAAATTACACCCATTTACCTAATCCGTCTGACGCCCAAAGGTGCGGTGGATCCCCGGGCGGTAGGTGCGCTACAGAGAAGCCTGGGAAGGACGAACGACCTCGGCCAAACGAGCGGACTGTAGCCTGCTGCTGCTGCTGCTGTCGGGCTGCTCCCCAACGATGATCATAACACTGCGGGCTCTCTTCGAGCAAGGGGTAAGAAACCGTAGTAGCCTTGTGTGCTTGCTGCGGGAGTCGGTGCCGGGACGTGTATCCATGCCGGTGTAGTGCGCGCAGCTTGCCTCTGCAGGCCGCGGGCTATCTGCGCAGAGACAAGGATAAATAACAAGCATCCAGGGCTGTCAGGTGGGTGCAGGGAGAATCCAAACTACTCAGCGCTAACTTAACGTGATTTTACCTAATGTCCTTATTCAGTCACATGCCTTCGGTCCAGAGCATGGCTGCGCCTCCGCCGTTGTAGCGTGTGAGAGCTGGTGGGTGAACTCTAGATAGACCCCTCGCTACTATGCTGTGGGTTTCTGCAGAGCCCCGTGCATGTCGTAGTCCACACATGATAGCACGGTTTAATGTGGACAGGAGATCCGATCTGAAGAATTACAGAAGATGTCGGATACAGCCCCGTATAACATCATGCAAATAATAGCCCTCAGTTTAATTATACGTGTATGTGACCACTGCAGCATCACTGTTTACCCTAAAATGTATAACGTTAGACTGTAATACACTCAAACCCAGCATGACGACCTCCATTAATGACTAATAAATTGTGTGGCTGAAAGTACCACCAATATCCAGTCAACATTTTTCATATTTAACTGCTCTAGCTAACGTTACTGTAAACCATACAGTGATGGAAGAAGTACTCTTATCGTTTCTAGTATTAATATAACAGAAATACAAGTAAAAGTGAAAGTCATGCATTACAACTTAAATAGTAAATGCTTAAATATGAACCATTTCCGCATTAAAAGGTTTGAAAACAACTACATTTGTGTAGTAGAAAGAGTTATTTCAAGCTAACTCCAGAGGAATACATACTTTTACTTAAGCTAACAGTGCCTCTCAGAGTCAGGAAGCTAGTAGCCAGTAGACCAGACTAAAACATATCCTGAGAAATTAAACTTCCAAACATTACCTTGTATTTATGTGAATATTTCTGCCTGAGTTACCTTAGGATAGATTTTCATCTGCCAAAGGCGGTTGTTGAACATGAAGACAACAACTCTGGAAACACATAATGCTACATAGGTTAAGTTAACATTTATGTTCCTCTGGTTCCCTCTCTTAAAGTCAATTAGTTAAAAAAAAATGCGGTTAAATGCCTAAGAATACTGTAAGATATTTACACGTTCTGTTCGACGACATAAAAATACATAATTTAAGTCCCACAATTAATTTATAATGCACAGGTGTGACTTAAAAATGGCGGGTGCTAACAAGTGGCTACATAAGAAGTTGTCAGTTATTATCACACGTGACACGTCATCACACTGAACAGAGACTCATCATCTGCTCACCAGTCCGTCTTTACAGGCTGACTGCCGTCACAAACTGTTCTAAATCTAACTTTACAATTGTGGATTTTCCAATGTACAGAAAACAAGTATAATAATTGTGTAGTAAAGGCTGGTGGTGGTTTAAGCAATATTCCAAAATCTAGTCAAATAATCTCTCTATTAGCTTCCAAATGTAGGACTGCTTAAATGCTACTAGTACTTCAAAATGGAACAACATTTATTTCATTTTATTATAAATATTGATAGATTTAATGTCAAAGCTAGTAAAGGGTGAGATAACTGACTATTGCATATAAATCAGTGGGTAGCTTGTGAAGATTCCTCCACGGATCAATAAAATCGTGTCTTACTTAAACTGTAATAGATCATTTAATCATATTTTATATCATAAATCTGAAATTAACAAATTAACTCAAGTTATTAGATGAATAGTACTGTCAAAAGAAGAATACTTGCCTTTGAATTGCAGCAGAGTAGAAGTATCAAGTCACAAAAATTGAAATACGCAGTATTTGAGTAGATGAAGTGTGTAACTTCCCACCACGGCTGACCTACAACTGAGTAGTTTTAACTAAGATGAAAAATGTTTACAAAATGATCATAGGCCTGTTTTTCCCCTGTGTTCACCAGTATCACTTAAGAAAGAAGCTCTTCAGAAAACACTAATAACTCAGATTTAGCTCTCTGCTGTTATCATATAAAAAGAATAGGTTGCAATTCTAAGACTACCTTTTGTTTACATTTAAAAAAAAAAAATCTAAACTGCATGAGAATACTCATTCAAACTAACTAAACTAACTATATCAGACAGATCCGATGAAGAGAGACATAATTAATCAATTACAATTCTATACTGATATATGAATGTCATATGTGTCCACATGTGCTCTACTGTTTGGCTTGTATCTGGGTGCCTGTGCTCCACTAAATGCCCTTTCTGTCCTTCCATTTACCTCTGTGAAGGATTTTGCAGCAGGGACACTTTGCAGGGTGAAACATGGGCATCAGCTTCCAATCCATTTTGTTTTAGTTACAGGGGAAAAAAAGAAAAAAAATGCTCTGAAGGCCAATGATCCGTAAAGTATGCAGCCTGGCGCTGCACTCACTTGGAAAAAATGAATTTTCAAGAAACATAAAGCAGCTGGTCAATATGCAGCCTCATATTTCACTCATCATTACTGGAAAATACCACTTAAGAGAAAGGGCCAGTTATATCTATAATATGTGGGGTGCATGTCTGCCCTGTACATTATGTGTACCACATTTTACATAACATGGCATTTAGTATGTTTTAAACGGAAGTGGGTCACATGTTTGTGTTTCTAATTCTTAAAGAGATAGATAGATAGATAGATAGATAGATAGATAGATAGATAGATAGATAGATAGATAGATAGATAGATAAGGCGGAAGGAAGGCAGGATGGATGGAGGAGGCGGTGGGTGTGTCCCTGTGGATGAGTGACGTGCTGCCGGGACGCATGCCCCGTGCGCACTGCGCGTCCCGGCCTGTCAGTAGCAGCCAGATGGAAACGTAGGCAAGTGAATTTGGTGAGGTCATGTATTTTTAAGCCGCACAACGGAATAAATCATCCTTCGCCGGCGGCACAAACATATCGTCGGGCTGCTCCGGAGCATTTCACCGGCGATCGGACCGCACGGGGGGGATCGGCAGTTGCGATTCAACGACAGAGGTAAGATGAGGGATTCGCACCTCTCGCTCCTTAGACGTGCTTATTGTTTGGCCGTGGGGGGATGGTCGTGTGTCGCTGTATGTGCACGCTTGCTTCGCTTTAACCGAGGTGCTCGTTGTTGTTTTTTTTTGTCGCGCCGTAGCTCCGCTGACTCCAACCCCCCGACCAGAAACACTCGTTTCTCGTCCGCACGAGGCGTTTCGCACACGCAGGGCCAGTTTCGCCGCCGACTGCGCACCGTGTTCACAAGCAGGCCCCGTCATATCTCGGTACGGGTGTCATTATTATCACTGCGTTCATGTCTCGGACGGTGTTTTTTTTTCAAGCATGCACGGCTTCCTTTCTGGTGCAGCTGCGGTCATTTAATTGAGCGCCTACAAGACGAGACGAGGGGTCGAGTGGCCAAGGTTAACACGCTAACAGCGGAGAGGAATGAATAAACGGGTCGATGGTGGTCCTCCACTCAGGACTGCTGTAATCTGGAGCAAGGTCCTCTGTTTCTGTGTCTTTTTCTCCGCCCTGCTCACAGTTTGCATGAGCGCATTGGAGGGGGAAAAACAAAACCTTTTTTTGTCTTTTGGATTGGGCAGATGTAAGGATTATGAGTGGCAGAAGGTAGTTTAGATTATGATACAAATATGTATGGCCGAGATTTGTTTGTTAATTGGGTAGAGCATGAGATGTTCAGGCTGTTGTACTAGACAGCAAAGCTGCACCATCACGTCATATTATCTTAATATGTGGTCAGACAGTCGCACAGTTCTCCATCGCCTTCGCCAGAGTCTTAATTGTCCTCCAAGTGTGTGCTCTGGAAGCCATTCATTAAACCATTAGGCTGCAGCAGCTTGTTTAGAGGAAACAGAGTCATTAGAAGGCAGTTGCACTCCAGGAATCACCCTGCTGTATTATCTAGATGTACAACAGCCGTCCCTGCCTCCAAATGCATCCATCCATGAGGTGCAGACCTGCAGACTACTGATGTGCCTCCTGCATCCCTTGTACACGCTGCAACTGCAATCTTAACAGCGTGTAAGTGATTTCAGGGGAATGTGTCGATGCAGCGTGCGGTTGTGAACGTCGATACGATTTATTTCACGGCAGTAACAGCAGTATTAACATCCAGATTCCCCCCCTACATTGACCTGACCTTAATTTTCTTAATGGGGAGCTGTTGTTAGAAAATAAAATGTAACTCTACGTACCATCGATAGTCATTCAAGCCCTCATAACCCATTCAAACGTGTCTTCCTGTCTGAAATCTAGAAAGAGGCGGCATGTCTATTTTCATGTTTGTGAGGGAGGTGGATGTTATGTGCGTCTTTGTGACGTTGGAGCAACAGAAGGAGAGCTGACTCATTTTATTCTGGCAATTACATCCCTCATATGGACTGTGTGTCGGGGAGAGTGAGGGAGCGGGGAGGGCGATTACGTCGCTTATATAAGAACTGAAGGAACGCAAGAGGAAGTCAATGTCTCCCTTTTTAGGTTTAAATGCGAAATGAAGCATGCTCAGGACCGTCTTGTGAACAAATTGGCATCTCTGCGCTGCGTGTTATCTGGGCTCACAGCCCTCATGGTGCAATTTGACCCAGTTAACATGTGCCTGTGGAAGACCTGCTTGTAGAACTGGGCTGGAGTCCTGGGCTGGGCTCCAAACTCGCAGGAATTATCACCGGGCTTGGTTTTCCAGTATGACAGAGTCACTCAGAGAGTCATGTTTCATATGATGGAGTAGACCTCCCTGTGGCCTGCTGTTCTGCCACCACTGCTGATGATGTCAAATCTTCCATCCCGGTGTGTTTGCTGAGTCGCAGAGATAAGGAACCACAGTGCTCGCCTCAAGTGTGAAATTCAGCAGTGTCTTTTCTCCTAACCTCCTCATCTTTCTTCTCCTGAGCAGGGAATTTGTCTTTTGCATGTGACTTTCTGGTTGTTGTTCTTTTTGGCTTTTCTGCTCAGCAGCTATTGTGCTATCTTCCTGGCACTAGAAAATACTTAAACGCATGTCTTTGTGTGTGTGTGTGTGTGTGTGTGCAGAGGACATTTTTGGATGCACAGAGAACAGTGATCGAGGATTTCACCATGAACAAAAACAAGAGAGAAAGAGAGTTCTACAGCCTAGATGTTGGGGATTCAACGTTCACAGTACTCAAGCGATACCAGAATCTCAGACCCATCGGCTCGGGAGCTCAGGGGATCGTCTGGTGAGTGTTGTGTCCATATTCAAGAGCTCTCTGGTGAAATATGGGTCACTGTTTCCACCAGGACATTCATGAGATCTTTGATGCCAAGAAATCAAAATATAATTACATATAAACTGTACATTTATGTAGCGAAACACCCATATCCTGTGACGTTTAATGTCTGTTGTGCAGCCTTTGTGACCTTATTTTGAAATGACTTTGCTCCGCAGCTCTGCTTATGACCAAATCCTTGAACGAAATGTCGCCATCAAGAAGCTGAGTCGGCCGTTTCAAAATCAAACCCATGCCAAGCGGGCGTTCAGAGAGCTAGTGCTAATGAAATGTGTCAATCACAAAAATGTAAGTGTGCAAACATATGCCGCTAATGGCCACGGTTATTCAGTCGTCTGTGTGCCTCACCGTGTCCCTTTATGCCCACAGATCATCGGCCTATTAAATGTATTTACGCCACAAAAATCATTAGAAGAGTTCCAGGATGTGTAAGTACCTAGATGTGAAGCGTCTCTGTTCAATTTTTGAGCGCACGGCGCTGTACGCATCGTTTATCAAAACCGTTTGCTCTGCTCCGTCAGATACTTGGTGATGGAGCTGATGGATGCCAACCTGTGCCAGGTCATTCAGATGGAGCTGGACCACGAGAGGCTGTCCTATCTGCTTTATCAGATGCTGTGCGGTATCAAACACCTCCATGCCGCTGGCATCATTCACAGGGTAAGCATCAGCTGGCCGTCACCACACAGACTGATGCCAGGCCAGTGTCCCAAAGAGGAACAGTTAAACCTGCTGTGACACTTGACACTGAAGTGTAAGGGCAAGTGGTCAGATGGTGCACTGGGAGATGATGAATATAGTCCTTTATAGAGTAACAAAAATTCAATTTAGGATTTCTGTTGAAACGTCAGTGGATAAATATCTCCGTTTGTGTAATTCTATGATGGTAAAAGCAAGAATTCTTAATAAAGTGTCCTTGAATAAAACACTAGGTTTCCATCTGCTTCATCTGATACGGACCCCTGACCTGCATATCGAGTAGAGCAGGTGAATGTACAACTTTCCCAGTGCGGATCAATAATACGCATCCGCAAAATGTATTCATGCATAGTAATGTGCAACTGCGCCTCATAATGAAAAGGAAGACTCACACAAAGATGGAACCACATCAGCATCAGAAGCAGGCGGCCAGGTGTGCGTCTCACCACCAAAGAAAGCCGAGAACAGCCGTGCCTGCATGGTTTGTTTTTTTAATGCCTTTTTTTTTTCACATGTCATTATGTCAAGAAAACGAGCTCTGTTGTCTCGTAAACCACGATAGAACCCTCACGTGAGATCAATAGGGAAAACATTCCAACAACAAGTGGCACAAGTTCATAAAAAGTTCACATGGTTTGCTTTGAAAATCTAACCCCACCCCACAGAGCGGTGTGCTTATGACACGGCTCGTATGAATCCTCCTCCTTTTCTCGTGATAATGAGGCAAGATCTTGAGACAACGAAATAATTAACTTGTGATATCATGATGACAAAAAACAGATGCACCTAAGGTCATTTTGGCTTCCGTACACAACAAATACAATTATGTTAAATCAGTAAAGAAATGTTACATCTCCAATAATACACATTTTCTAGCTAGAATTAAGAAGCAGCCAATCTCAGTACAAAACAAAATCAATATTGTAGAATCCCCACAGTTTGATTCATCTTGAAACTGTGAACTTAAAAATGCATTTGCTCCTAACAAGCAAAACGTCTCGGTAAGCAATTTGCACTGCAGAGAAAACACGACACAGACGAAAGCTGTCTTCAGAAAACAGCTGCAGCAGGAGGCAGAACGAAGCTGCAGTCTGTCAGCTGGATTTGAGTTATGATGATCAAGACGACACCGTGATCACAAAAACAGGCAAAAAGCCACGAATAATACTTGTTCTAACAACAGGACTGGTCGAGATGTTATAATGTCGGAGTCCATTTATCTCAAAATGGCAGTGGAATGTGTATCTTCATGACAGTTCTCCTACTTCATCATTAAATCACTAAAGACGTCAGCACATTAGCAGTCGATTGACAAAGCATCTAAAAAGCTAAATTTTGCCGTGTGTGCTCCTCTGTAGGACCTCAAGCCCAGCAACATAGTCGTCAAGTCAGACTGCACGCTGAAGATTTTGGACTTCGGCTTGGCTCGGACGGCTGCCACGGGCCTGCTGATGACCCCGTATGTTGTTACACGCTACTACAGAGCGCCAGAGGTTATCCTGGGCATGGGCTACCAAGCCAATGGTTAGTGATAATCTATGTACCGTATCCGTCAGTCTGCAGTGTTAAACCCTTGATGATTTTTCGATGCATAAAATATATTAGTGACTTGCATGGTGCCTCTGTACATAATGGACATTTGTTGTAAGGAATTGCTCACTAACTAGCGTCCTGCTTGTAACTAACCTGTTGTTGTGCATTCCTCTCACTTCTTATTGGCTTTTGTTTACCATGCTCCACTACACTAGTGGACATATGGTCTGTGGGCTGCATACTGGCGGAAATGGTGCGCCATAAAATCCTCTTCCCGGGAAGGGACTGTATCCTTGGGTCTTATTAATGCTTCTTCACATTTTGAATATTAACAGTCTTTGTAAAGTGTTTGTGCTTCGTGCTGTGCAGTCTGTCGGATAGTCCCATGTCAATTTCTGACCGAGTACATCATAATGTGCCCGGCCTCGGGGCAGTGTCTTATCTGAAGCTTTCTGGCAGCTACGGGCTGTAAATTTTCGCCCACATGTCAATTTTCACTTCAACCGCTTCACTCTTTTCTCACATATCCGGCTGACGCTGCACGGCCTCCATTTTCATTTCCACTCTTCATCACGCCTCTGTCATTCTGTTTGCATCCTTCTCATTTTTTCTTCTACTTGTTCTTTCACCTTTTCGTTTGCATGTCCACCTCTCCCATCATCTAAACCTCCACCTGCAGTGGATGTGTGGTCAGTGGGCTGCATAGTGGCCGAGATGATCAGGGGAAGTGTGTTGTTCCCCGGCACTGATCGTATCCTTCCCCCGTCATTGATTGTTCACTGTGTCATCACTTCATTCTGTGTGAGGAGGTCCAACACCATCCCGAGAAGTGCCCCCCCCCCCCCCCCCGTCACTCTGCTATCCATTGTCAACTTTCCCACCTGGCACACATGGCCTCCATCATTGCTCTGCTGCACCCACCTATTGTGAAAACTCAGATTTTAAAGGGCAGTAGCTGCTGAGAGAGTATGTGCTATAGTTATAGGAGAGTGGCTGCATCACTTCAGATCATGTGATGTAGGTGTGTGTGTGTGTGTGTGTGTGTGTGTGTGTGCGCACCTCAAGGAAAGGTAAATGTCATGATGCCCTTATGGTGTGTTACAGTGTGCGTGAGAGAGTGAAGAATGTGTGTGTTTGGCCCGTTCCCTTAACATTCACACCTTCAGACATCGACCAGTGGAACAAGGTGATCGAGCAGCTTGGCACTCCATCTCAGGACTTCCTCATGAAGCTGAACCAGTCAGTAAGGACGTACGTAGAAAACAGGCCACGCTACGCCGGATACAGCTTTGAGAAACTCTTCCCAGACGTGCTCTTCCCTGCCGACTCTGACCACAACAAACTGAAAGGTAGTATTTCTTTGTCCACAAATCATAAAGAAGTGTTTCATTCAACCACATTTGCAGACAAGCATCTTATCTGTACCTTATCTTATCTTATCTTATCTTATCTTATCCATCTGTTGTTTCCCCCCTCAGCGAGCCAAGCCAGAGATCTCTTATCCAAGATGCTGGTGATTGATGCCTCCAAGCGCATCTCCGTAGACGAGGCCCTGCAGCACCCCTACATTAATGTGTGGTACGACCCGGCCGAAGTGGAAGCGGTAAGTGGATCGCCGGTCGGACCGCATGATCTTTAAACGGGTCACATGAGATTTTAATTACATTGCTCGAAGTGGAAAGTTGGCTTCGCTCTCGTTGCACCGATGTGCCGTTTAAGCCATTTTCTCTTTCTCAGCCCCCGCCTAAGATCCTCGAGAAACAGCTGGATGAGAGGGAGCATACCGTGGAGGAGTGGAAAGGTTAGATAGCATTACACTGCACTCAACACTTCACGCTTGACTGTGGGTTTCAGTGTATTATATACCCTTTGGCCCCTAATGCAGCACAGGAATTAACTGCAGTGCTTGGCTGGATTTCCTTATAGTGATAAAGAAGTTTGAATATCTGGAATTAAGATTACAGAAATTAACCATGTTATTTTGATTAGTTGTAATTACAATTTCATATTGTGGATATTTGCAACTGAATTGTTTATCTGTAATGCAAATGGATGGCACTAGTAGTTTGAATCTCGGAAGTCAAAATCTAATAACAGATATTTGGGCTGGGCAATATATGGATATTATATTGTTACTGTGGTATGAGAGTACGCATCGTCCTAGATTTTGGATATTGTTGTGTTGTGATAAATGTGTTCTGGTGTTTTCCTGGTTATGAACACAGCGTTCCTGTAAAGAGATGTAATTTTCCAAATTTAACAGACTGTTCTACATGTTCTGATACCTCCTACTCAGTCATCAGATCCACATTACTGATGATTATTCATCAAAAGTACTAATAGTCATCCCTACATTATTTGGTCAAAAGATATTATGATATTTGATTATGTGGCCCAATCCTATTATTAATGGAGTGCTTAATGATGGTATATATCTCAAAATATTGAGATATACAGATTGCGATACAGCCTAAAATGTATTTCATTATTATTGTGCCACCCAGCGCTGATAGATGTTGAAAATTAGAGTTTCAACTGGGCAAAATAACGTTTCAGATATTGGTAACAAATATCCAGTCGAGCTAATAAATCTTAAAATGTCGTACGATATTCTACCAGTGGAAGACTCATGTAATCTGACAAATTGCCTCTCGGTGGCTTAATTGCATTATGGGTAATGTGGCCACAAGATTTGAAGGATGAAGAACATGTGGAATAAAAAAGGTGATATCTCTGGTTCTGTTGCAACAATTTGGATTAAAACAATTAAAAATTAAAACCTGGTGGCTACATTACCCATAACGCAACTTAGCCACTGAGAAGGCAGTTTATCAGATTATAAGCAGCTTCCTCTGGAGACACAAAAGGCTTTATACTACCTTTTCCACACATGCAGTAGGACTCCTCGAGACCCGTAAACACACTTGAATGTGTAAAATTGGTGGCGTTATCCTTTCAAATACATTTACTTAGAAATTTAGTTGGAGAAGAGCATTGTTTTACCTCTTCGAAACACTAAGAATCTGCAAGTTACAGGTTCAGAAGTCAGTATATAAGTCAGATAGCTGAATTTTGGTTTTAAGTTGACTAACAAACCAGCTGTGATATAGATAATATAAATGTTATATTAAAATGCAACAGCGAGTCACTATTAAAGCCATCTGCTACAGTTAATACGTCCCATTTTGTGCAAATAAAATGTATTTACATTATAGAAATGGTCAGCTGGTCAGACCTATGATTAGTTCATCAGTGGCGACATGATTTCTTTCTCTCCATGGAAATCCCAGAAATAAACCATGTGTAAAGAAATCCAGCGGGACAGCCAGTGAATGTGTAGACACGCAGTCACACACATTGTTTCCCAAGGAGGTCTGTATCTCCACTGTAGCTGCCAGAGAGCGCATTACGTGACTTGAAAATCCCCTGTAAAGCCTCCCAGTTAGTGTTTTCCACTGTGGGGAACCTGATTCTGTGGAGCACGGGAGGGCTTGAGATTGTGAGTAAATATCACTTTCAGTCTAGCAGCAGGATGAGCTCATCCTGACCCCCTGCCAGGTGATAATGACCCCTCACTCATTTTTTTAGGAGGGTCACACCAGCACAGCCCGTCTAATTTAGAAACATGATGCCATCTGGACTGTACAGTATGCACTACGCTCTGACTGTAAAGAACAAGTATATCACACACTGCACAACATCCATGCTCCTGTTCTTTCACTTGTAGGGCTTATTTATAAGGAAGTGAGTGAATGGGAGGAGTGGAAAAAAAATGGAGTGATACGAGGACAGCCCCCTCCTTTAGGTGAGTAATCATTATAACTTTGGGAGATGAGATGAGGTGGAAATGATGTGTTTCAGAAGACAACTAAATATATAAACACACTATCTAGCTAGAATTATTTTTGATGATTTACAGGTTTAACCTGGACATGTCGGTTAAAACTAGGATGAATTGAGTTGAGTTTATACTTCATGGTTACATAGAAACATTTCAGCCAACAGCATTTCAATATTTTAAGTACAGCAGTGTATTATATACTGGTATTTATTGTGTTAATATTTCATAATATTTCCAGGATAAAGCCATAATATTTCAAGGATTACATCATATTGATTCAAGAATTCATGTTATATATTTTTTTCTTTTTTTTTTTTTCTAATCTGAATCTTTCCAGAAAAAAGACATAATTTCAGGATAAATTGTAATATTTCCTTAATAAAATTTCATAAATAAGGTTGAAATAATTTGAGAATTACATGATAATATTTCAAGTAGCAAAGCAAGGAGTGAGACAGAGACGTGACTCACCCTGCAGACGCAGACCAGCAGCTGTGTGCAGATTATTAAAAACAGAACAAACTGTTTTTTTGCAAGGAAAAATAATGATCCTAAAGTTAACATGTACTGCTAGGAAAAGTAGAAGATGCACATCTAAATAAATTTCTCACAATATTGCAGCTTCAGTCTCAAATTATTACATTCTGTTTTCTCCCCTGGAAATCCTTAAACATTATTCTCGAAATCTCTCCTTTAATAATAACCCTGTTGTATCGAAACGCAACACAAAATGAAAAAACTAAGATTTAATTTTACACTGCAAATGACCACATCATTGTTTTCTAGGAATCTAAAGTCTCAGGCGCTGTATACATGTGAGTTTGTGACTGAACTGGTAATAGCAGTAATCCTGTGTATTTCGATGAAACCTATTCGTTGACGTGTGTTTTTCGCAGCACAGGTGCAGCAGTGATCGACAGCCCCCCTCAGCCCACGTCCTCCTCCTCCTCCTCAGCCAACGACGTCTCGTCCATGTCCACAGAGCCCACTGACCCGAGCAGTGACCCCACCATGACCTCTGAAACTGACAGCAGCTTGGACAGCCACGCCTCTCTGGGCGCACTGGCCTGCTGCAGATAACGCACACATGCAGTATACATACACACACAGACACACACATACACTTAGACACACAAAAAAAACCTTTCCCCCCATCAGTGTGTGTGATGGGAGAGGGGTTAGGCCAATGGAACTTCTCATGTTAGTTTGTAGAGCTGCGCTTTTAATGTACAGTTTGTTTTTATTTCCCCTTCCTCCCCTACACTGCTGTAAATGATTGTGGTTTGAAATTGTATCATTACTACTGTATTTTTGCTGCAAAGAATCAAGAGTATGTTTTGATGTGAATCTGTGATGTGTGTTACGAAAGAGAGGGATTCGAGTGTACTTTACACATTGCTGTTTTTTTTAAGCTGCCGCCAAACGGTGGAATACTGAGCTGTCGGGCGCCGCGATATCATGTTTTGAGTATATTTTTGAATTGTTCATTTGGCATTTTTGCATTTATTTTTTGGGACATTTGAATGACTCTACACCAATTTCTCTCTTTAACAGTAGACTACAGCACACGTCATCTCGGATCCAGTTGCAAATGGATGCTTTTATTTTGATATCGTTCCTCATCTTTCTTGTAGAAAGCGTCCCTTGGTTTTATCCAAGTTAACCTAACGATTAGTATGACGTCACCTCTGATTGTGTGCATCTTGACGAGCAGTCAAGGGGTCTCTAACCCTGACGCTGCGTCTCTTTTTTACTATAGCATACTGTTAACTGACTGTATTTTAACGTGTTTATTTACTTAGATGTAATTCGTAGGTGATGGTCTGTTGGATGAGGAAGAACAGGGTGAATGTAAGAGAACAGAAATGTGGCATGGTGAGGAGTTGATACAGGCCACTCCACTGGCTAGAACAAGCTCTGTACTTGGGGACTGTCACCAGAGACTAAGTCTAAATGAATCACTTTACCCTTCTGGCAGGTTCTTTCAGACGTTACTCACAGCTGTCTGATGTTTAAGATTATTTAATTTAAGTGCCCTTACTTGGTTCAATGATTTTCAGTCCTCTCCGTGGCGGACGCCCCTCTTCTCCTGCGGCGCGTCTTTCTGAGTTCTACCTCACACACATGCACACACTCTTCAAACACACAGTATGTACATCACGGCACACATCATTTGACAGAAATGTGAAGAAAAGATCCATTTTTTTTTTAAATTGTTATTTATTTATTTATTTATTTCAAGCTAGGAGGCGTCTATTGTATGTAATGTACATTTCATTCAGAAGTTCTATTTATATGCATTTCGTTTCATCTTTTTTGTTTGTTTTTCTGTGCAATATAATTCATAGATTAGTATAGTCGGTGGTTGATCTGTACATTTTTACTGTATGTTTGTTTTCTGAGAGTCGGGAAACAGACATTTGCTACCTGCCATGATAACCTTTTGGATGTAATTGATGGCTCAAATTCCCAACCTGTCCCTTTGCCCCTTTTCATGGTTGGGCACTCCAGGCAGTAACCCCCTAGCATCAGCTCTCAGAATGCACTTTGGGGATTGTGACGCATGTCCTGACCCCTTTGTGGGCCACATCTCAAATGTCTGTTGTGGCTTCCTCTTTTTTTTGTGGTTTTCCTCTTCATCTCCTCCAAAAAATAAAAAAGATAGAATAGACTACGCATGAGTTTTCTCTGAGCAATTCTGGTTTTTAGTGCAGGTACCTTGTAGAGGAAAGAAGGGAAAGCCATTCAGCACTACTGGGATGACGCTGACAGCAAAGGTTAACCAGCTGTGGTGTGTATGGGCAAGGCCAGTCGTGTGAATTTTAGCCTTTGGATCTGAATTTGCCTCACTAACAGACTAATTATATACATCAGAAACTGGAAACTGTCTACCTTCAACTCCAGCAAATAAAAGAGTTGAATTTTATTGTCTTGTGTTGTTTCTTTCACTGTTTCCTTCAAGAGTTCTTCCGATAAATGAACCTGGTGTTTATGGAAAGACTTAACCTCACAGATTAGAATTCTTCTGCTCTCCTGCAGAAGAATTTAGCCAATAAATAACCAGCTACATGATCTATGGTGTATCATCATAATAAGGGATTTTATGGAATGGTTAAATCAGAGCTGCTTGGTCCAGAGGAGTTCTCGTTTGGCACCGGCACTGGTCAGTGTAGGCACAAGACGGCGGTACTAAAGAGGACACGATGGCAAGTAGTACTGCAGTAGAGGTATTTGGTCTTCAAAGCTTTGGGGCTGGCTGATCTTCCCAGTAATCGAGCTCCTCGTCCTCTGATGGACCAGATGAAGGCAGGTTGGTTTGGTCTAGTTGGTCCGTGTTGCCCCTGTGGTCAGATCCCCAAGGGTTTTGAAGAACTCCTCCATTTCTTGTTGCAGGAGATTGTTTCGGTTCTCTGCGTCTTGATGCGCCCGCTCCGAGTTCCTGAGTCGGATCTCTAGCATGTTGAACTTCTTCTTCTCCTGGTCCAGCTCCTCCTCTAGGCGGTTTACCTGGGACTGGTACTTAGAACAGGACTCTTCCAGCCTCAAAGAAAAGAAAAATAGATTATTAAATAACACCTTGTGCTGATTTTTATTGGTTATTTGACAGGTAATGGCACATTCTTACTTGCGAATGCAGGTCTCGTAGCTCGTCCTCTGTTTCTTCAGCTCCTGCTTGAGCTCGGTCAGCATGTTGGCGAGGCCTTCGTTCGTTCCAGCAAGATCATCCTCAGTGCCGCTTGCACTGTGATCGAGAGAACTTGGACTCGCCCCCCTTTCAGTGGGTCTCTCTTGACCCTGCCCTAATTTTACGGCCTTGTCGCTTCTCTCTGGCTCGGTCAACGAGATCTCAAAGGATGTCCAGATGGAGGCTGTGTCGGCGGGCAGACTTAGACTGGAGGGGGCAACATTATCATAGGCAGACAGTCTGTGGGACTGGTGGAGGGCTCTGTGGGCCAAGGACGTTTGAGGGGAGTCTTCATCAGAATCTCTCTGTGAGTCCTTAAGTGAGAGAGCGGTCTCTTTAAGCGAGAGGGTTGAATCCTTCAGAGACAGAGTCGAGTCTTTAAGTCTTTCACCGGAAGAGGTGGTGCGCCTGTGAGCTCGGAGGGACGACAGGCCATTCATTAGCCAGTTGCTGCCCCCAGCTGCTGACACGTCCCCTGTTGACCCCCCTATTTTCGCCCTCGGTCCCCCAGATGCTGCACTGCCCTTGAAGGAGCACCTCCAAGAGGGCAGGGCTTTGGACTGTTTACTGGGGCTAACAGCGACTTCACTCCCACCTTTTCCCTCACTTTTACTCTCTGCTTTTCCGTCCACTTTCTCCTCCGTCTTAATTTTGCTCTCAGTCTGACCCTCTTCAGCCGTCTCTGACGTTGTAATGGTGCTCGGTGCAGTCGGCTTACTGTCAGTAGAGGGGGTGGAAGGTTGGGGTTTCTCTTTCGGAGTTTTGGAGCCTGTGCCCGAGGAGGGAGTGGTGTCAGTCTCGTCTTGTGAGATCCATTCGACTTTGCTCCGACTAAGAGGACTCAGCGGTTGTTGCTGCGGGGGGATCTTGGTCTGAGTTTCCGGGTCTTCCCGTTGGTAAAGTCCGGCGTGTTCACTGATCAGCACAGTCATCAGGTGCTGCACTTGTGAACTTCCTGTTTAGACACATAACAAGCAACACCTTATTCAGAAGCTTCATGACATTGTACATACTGAATGGAAAGAAACAAGTTCATTATCACCAACCCTCCATCATGGTGACTGGGTCCTCCACTCTGGGCCGAAGGATATTGGGTCCGAACACAGTGGCCAGATTCTGGACACTCATCTTATTCTCACTGGAGTGAGACTGAACCTCATCCAGAAACCTGAGCAGACCAAAAAACAGAACTCATTTCCACATTATGTAATATCACCATTGATGACAGCTTTGCTTCAAACTGGAACAAACCCCTCGCTCTTTTTCACTCAGTAAAATTCAGACTAATAAAGAAAAAAAAAGGAGGACTGAGTCATGATTCTGGCTGGCGTGTGGGCTCAGCTGACAACCTCTATATAGATGGAGAAGGCAGAGAGGAAGTGCAATTATGCACACTCCGAGTCAATCAATGTGATGTCACTTCCTCTGATGACGATGACGTGGGTGTAATGAATGTTATTTCTCTTCTGTGACGGGGTGTCAAATCCTTAATCATCACACAGTGAATGGGATAAAGCAGCAACAACAAAGTCCGTCAGAGACACATCAGTGACCTTAAAGGGACAGTTCACCGTCACGATATTGGCCAGAAAGATGTCTGCCTTGCCTCAAATATAACGGAAATAGGTTGTACTTAGCTTGTGGTGCCAAAAGCAGCTTGACAGCAATTTCTCTTTCCAGAAATCATGACCAGATTACTCACAATAAACCACAGACCTTGTTGTGCGCATTGTCATGTAGGAACTATTTTCTCTCTCCCAAGCTACACCCACTAACCACATCACGTCGCCGAGAGGCAGCGTGCATCTACTTGCGATAGCACAGGATGTAAAGATTAGTAGTGACCCCCTCGGCTGAGCTTTAACCTTAACTAGTTTAGTTACCTGGCTAGCTAGCTTCTCGTCGGTGTGGAAAAGTGCTCACAACAAGGTCTGTAGATTATCTCGAGTTACTGGGTCATGACTACTGGAAGAGACGTAGCTCTTGAGTGCCGTCTGGTTCCATTATAATCAAGAGAAGGCAGACTTCTCTATGGCCATCTATCTCCAAAACTTGGTAACTCATACCAAAATGATCTAGATGGATAAATAGCTCTAGAGGTAAGAGGACGTATATCTATTTTTGATTTTGAAGTGGACTGTCCCTTTAACAACTATTAAACGTTGTGTTTACTCACTTGCAGATGTATTTAAGGAGGTTGTAGTTGACCTGAGGAAGGGATTTCACCTGTTTGCCTAGCTCTAAGATACCCTTGAATGAAAAGGAGACACATTTATTGCCAAGGCAAGAGTCCGTTAATATAAGACTTAGGTATTTAGCAGACATGTCATTACCATTGCTTTATCCTTGGTAAGAAGCTGAGCACAAGAGAGAAACTGGGTGTATTTGGAGAATGGGATTATAGGCTCCGGCAGCTCCCGTATGTACAGCTTTAGCAGCGATGCCACTGTGTGGACATCTGTGGTACTGTAAGACAGTGGACATAAAAAATACTGTCCAGCATAGATTATAGCTTTGCATGCTGCTGTAGACAAAATGCCCCCTCCCAGAACGTCACCTGTCGAACACTGGCTTCTCGCCGCGGTCAAAAGCATCCTGCAGCTCTCGCACATGATTGGTCTGTCCGGGGGCCCTGAAAAGGCCCTCCTCCCCCAGCCCGTGTTCGCGTATGAAACACACACACTGTTCGACCAGCACGGGGACCAGTCGCTGAGGGCCACACTGGGCCTCGTACAACATTGTCTCCTCTAGGTGCTGCCCAAAGACACCTGCAGCCACACAGAAAAGCTTTAATATTTTATTCTACCTAATCACGGTAAACAGCACCATATGTAGACAATCGTGTGTATGCATATACTTAAGAATATCACCTCCTCCTAGTGGAGCCCATATGACTCTACGTATGGCTCTGACCCATTCCTCCATGTCACTCTGAGAATTGGCCATCAACAGGAATGACTCATGACTCATACCTGTTCGATCCTTTTCTCCGGTCCCCCCTGAAAACACAAGCACATTTCATTACTTTCAGGATCAATAAGACAAAAATGACTGACACATTGCAAAACAGAACAGATAAAGCTTTTGCAGTTACTTTGTTGATCACACAAACTATCATCTGTAAAGGAGTGGGATCCACAAATATCAGTGTTTTCAGTAACCTTATTAGCTCCGGCACCCCTGTAAAGTACAAAGACAGCCACGCAGCTCTGCCTCTCCTTCCTCTGGCTGCAAGCAGCCGGACGCCCCACAGTTTGACATTTTACTTTGACATTTTAGTTTATTTCAGTTTAGCTTTGATGTGAAATACTCTCCCTTTATGACTTTGTTATCGCTTGGGAAGAGGTGGAGGCACTCCTCAGTCACAGATGGAGATAAAAGCATCAAAACTGCTGTTCATGAAACGAAAACCTTCTAAAAACCAATCCAGAAGACAGAGTGTTTTGTGAGTGGATTTGGTATGGGTTTGCTTATGGCGTGCTGTGTAGGCTATATATCAGTACCTGCATTCATTACTTTGTCCTGCATTGTGGTGCATAGTGTGTTGTGTGAGAGAGAAATGACCCAGAAAGAGTAGTGTTCCCTGGGGACACCAGCAACTGCACCATGCCTCTCACTCAGTTCTTTTCTGCCCCGACCCTTTACCTCGGCACCTCTATACCAAAAAACTTTCCTTAAAAAGTGACACCGGACACCATCTATAAGACCACTCTGATTTATTTGCATGTTTTCCTCCATTACTTATAAATTGCACATAGTTTACATTGCTGACAGCCAAAAAAAAATGTTCAAACAGTTTTCAACATATGTGCGCTAGGCAATGTGATGGACCATCAAATGAGGTGATACGAGTAGATAATTGAAAAGGAATTGCACTGCTCCATTATATGTTACAATAAATTGCCTTGTCACAATGGTGCATACTTTAACGGAGTTCACAAGAGCTCAAGGGTCAAGCAGTCATGACTCATTCTAAGGTTAAGGTGTAAATGTCGAAACTGGAGCAGGGATTCTTTTCAAGTCCGCACGATTAATTCACAGATTACACACAATTAGTAAACTGAAATAACACAAAACCCTGCACTGTGGGTTGCCACGGGTTCATTAATGCAGAAAGTACAGTAGTTAGCTACACATTTTCAATAAAGTGCACTAGACTGATTTCCATCCACCCAAAGTGGACAACAGGAAAAAGGGAGGAGACATTAGTAACTACTCCAGGATGCAGCACTGAACTGTAAGACATTGATTTCTTTTGCAGGCCCACTATTGTAAAATACAGCAAATCAACAATGATCTTAATATGTTTGCAAATATCATGGCTATTCTTACTACATATGCTATTCCAACCAAGTCCATCTTATGTATCGCATTCTGATTTTACAGTATGAGCTCACCACATCTACTATCTAATGAACCGTTTTGCTGCACGTTGTAGGGTGTCGCTGAACGATGGTTTATACCGTAGTGTAAAATATTGTCCTGATTTCACATCAGAATCAGCAGCAGCCAGTTGATGGAGAGTAGAGTGTTCTCGTTTGTTAGCTAACATTTCATGGTACAAGCTATTCTTCATTTTTTAACAAATAATGCTTTTAAAAAGTGACGGTTACATCACCAAAATGTGGTGGGGACATGTCTCCAGCATCCCCCAGTGTAAATGTCTCAACTTACAGGGAACCACTGGTCTCTTTCTGATTAATTTTCATGGCATTGTGAAATCAATTGGGAATGGGAAAATAAGACATGCTGGGTTGAGGAAAACATTGATGTTATTGGACATCAGTGCATGTGTTAACCAACAAATTTGAGCAGTTCAGTACTAAATCGACAACCGTAGATCCATGTGATATTCCACTGTTGCATTACATTCAAATTTGCTACCCGAAGAATCAATACAGTATTGACTCATATAATCTCCTGTCAATGTCCGTCCACTGTCAATGAGTTAAAAAACATATTCATGCTGGAATGGTCCTTTAAGAGAAGTGCACAAACACAGAAAGGCCACATAAATAATTAAAAACACTAACTGCAAGAGGCTAATACAGTAGGATGTGACCACACCTGCTAATGATGCAGTGTGTTCCATTTACCACTGTGCTGGCCTGCAGTAGCTGTGGAATCTGCTGACATTCATGTAATTCTAAACGCAAGTAATGTGAAGAAATTTGTGTACTTATTATGTATGAAATGTCCAACAGATCACCTAAAGCTGAAATGGTTCAACAGAGCAGAGACATGCCGGTGTTTTATCCCAATTGTTTCTTTGCACAAATGAAATTTAGGTCTTTTTTTCCTTGCAAACTCTGATGCAGGACCATGTTTATCTGGGGGTCGTCTCTGCAAAATTTAAATTATACACCAAGATTCTGAAGCTATAGAGAGAGAGAGAGAGAGAGAGAGAGAGAGAGAGAGAGAGAGAGAGAGAGAGAGAGATGTACGGTGCTTTTCAACACTTCGATCTGCTCGCTTTCAATATTACATACAGGAGAGTTACAGTATTCATCCAACACATCCTCCTTTTCTATTATCAAAGCAGAGAAAAATGTACTTACTACCATCACTAACAGAAACCTCATCCTCGGGATAAACTGTCAGGCTGTTTGTCAGCCTGCTGCAGTAATGGCCCATGTTGAACCTGTACTGCCGGCAGGAAGTAGCAGTGGCTGCCCTTAAGAAGATCTAATTCTTGCAGGTGAATCTATGATGATACAGCCATGATACCATTCGACAAGAGCCAGCCAGTAACTTTGCAAACTGTCTCATATCTTCCAACTTCCAACTTGATGTCTGTCCAAGTTTGAGTTCCAAGCAGGCCCTCTGATGTATATGCCGTAAGTACTGTCCACTGTTCTGACCGTAATCATGCCAACCCCACGCTGTCAACAGCAGAAATGAATAAAGTCCTTGTTTAACCCTCAGACACACACTCACATCTCCTCTGCTGCTCTGCATATTCCACGCATGTGTTACCGCCTCTGACTCATATGGAGCTGTGAGTTACTTCTGTTTTTGTTTCCATGCATCTCTTTGATTCTGGGTCAACAAAGTTTACACAGAGGACCTGACCTGCTGAATGTACAGTATGATCACAATGTCTGGAAACACAAACAGATCAAACCTGGCCTTGTGGTTGTGGTGTATGTACTGATGTTGCATAGTATGAGATTTTAATCCCCTCATGAACATCATTTATATTGTTTTAAAAAGTACTTTAAAAATCATACTTGAAATAAGTAAATATATCGCGTTAAAATATTACTTTGGAAAAAGTGAAAGTCACAGATATGAATAGTAATAGAGTAAAGTGTCTTAAAGTATCTGATGTTAAATAAATGTATGTATCAAAGGTAAAAGTAAATACACATATCTGGCTTGGATGCAGCATGTAAACTGCAAAGTAACTAACATAATCACATAATTGTAGCGGAGTAAAAAGCAGAAGGAGATGGAGAGTAAAACTACCGCAAAACTTTCCTTGAGTAAATGTGCTCAGATGCATTCCATCAGTGGAAACGGCAAACAGAAAAATCAACAAACAACTTCCTTCCCAGTGAGAACCACAAATCTCAAGATGTGGTGACGCTGAAAGTAACTGATGTAAATGCACTTGTGTATCAAAAGTACAAGTAAAAGTAAATGATACATATATTTACATGGATCTATACTGTAGAGTATGAAATGAGTGATTATCAGAACTTTTTCATTTGATTGTTGATGAAATAAATTCATTTAAAAATGTTCTACTTTGACTCCGAGAAGGCATGTAATCTGCATAGTAACTAGTGACTAAAGTTATCAAATAAATGTAGTAGAGTAAAAAGTACAATGCTGCCCCCAAAATGTAGTGAAGGAGAAGTACAAAGTAGCAGAAAAAATGGAAATACTCAGTTAAAGTACAATTACCTAAAATGTATACGTCAGTGCAATACTTGAGTAAATGTACTTAGTTACAGACCACCACTGCCAATAACTTAGTGTAATACTCTTGTCCTGAATCCAGCTTTGATCTTGTTGTCTTTTCGTGAAAACATGTTTTAAGTTTTGGAATTTCTGTAAATGATATTAGAAGTTGAACTTGTCATTGATCATACATCAGGTTTTAGCGAAACAAGAGATTTAAAATAAAAATAAAAAGTTAGCCGCCCAACAGTTCTCTGCTGTCACTTCTCATTAAACAGATGGATCGGTATCACAGCATTCATAGGGCTCACTCACTTCCTTTCCCATCAGCGCTGTCGCCATGCCAACTCACCTGGAACGATTTCAAAAGGGTGGCGACCAGGCTCGTCTTGATTGGCAGGCAGCTCATTGACCTGACTGCCCTGGAGAGGAATACAACCCTGCAGGAGAAAGCAGAAGAAGGTGTGAGACAAACAGGTGGGAAGACAGGCTGACAGACATCAAGCATGAGGAAAACACCTGTATCACCCGTTCTCAAGCGTCAAACAAGAAATCCATTAGTGGTTCTGGACTTAGACGCGTAGCGCATGTTAAACACTATAGAGTTCGGAGTACACTGGTCTCCGGGCAGCCGTCCAACTGAGGGAGGTAATGATGATGGAGGGAGGGATGACTCAGGGAAACATCTCTTCATCTAGTTATCCCTCCGCCGCTTCCTGATGTACTTGCATTTTTGATCCTTCCAGCATAGAGAAGGTCAAAGGTCACATACTAAGTGCTTACAGCAGGAGCACGGGGGCGGCTAGTAACCACATTATCGGTGTGTGTCAGGGCAGTAACAACACACGCTATGGCTGCGATGGAGAGTGTGTGGCCGTCTTAATGTTTTAAGGATTTTTGTGTGAAAAAATGATTGGATATTTCTCCAGCTAGAGTTTGACAGAAGTCACCACACATACTGCACACCACGTGCACATCACCCTTTGGAATTATCCATAAGGATCATATATGTACATGTGACAGGTGGATATTATGTATGTGATCTGTCACTTCTTTCCCCCTATATGTTACTTGTTTTTATCTAGTTTCATATTTAACTGGTATATATATTTCCTGGCAGCCATGCAAACTTTATCTATCTATTATATTGCGTGGCTTAATCTCTTTTTCCCCTCTGCTTGCGACCCCTGAGCGGCCCCCCTGTGGCAAGTGAATTCCTCTGGTGTGCAATCGATAAAGCTCTATCGTAGCACATACTGTGTGTGTATTTGTGCCGCATCACCTGTGCCTTGGTTTCATCCTGGTCCTTGTAGAAATACAGAGCTTCGGTCCTCAGCACAAACCAACGCAGCTGCCAGTTTTTCATGATGCTACGCTGTCTCTTCAGCCAGCCTGCCTTCAGAGCCTTCTCCTGATCCAGAGGAGAGCAGGGCCTGGAGACCCGAGTCAACTCTCCGAGCACCATGCTCTTGGACCGCGCTGCATTGACATACAAACACACACACACACACACACACACACACACACACACACACACACACACACACACACATAGAGATAAAGGGGGAGATTTCGGGATTAACAGCATCAGAAGGAGAGGGAGGCAGAGAGAACAAGAAATGCAAGAAAAGCTACATGAAGACAGATGATACATGTTATTTTGGGTTTTTCTTGCTTTGTTGTTTTTATTTGCTTTATCTTGCTTTTATTCTATAAATTCACCCAGAGACAATCCTGAATCATTATTCTCACAAGTCTCTGTAGATAAACCCACAGGCTTGACTGTGCATCCAGATTTCCTCTTAAGTCAATCTTCCGAGGCATGGCCTCCATTTTGCAGGAAAGACGTCCTGCTTTAAGATGAAATCTATCCATCTATTCCATTACATTTCCTTATGTGTTTTCATCCATTAATGAGCGCATAATTATTTTGAATGTCACTGCTGTACAGAGAGGAGTGTTGCTTTGGATCAGGTTGCGCTCTAACTGCTATAGGCTGACAACAAGCAATGGATTATGTATTAGCATAGGTATTCACAAGGTATAGAGCAGAAACAGGGACAGTAGAGTGATCCCTGGGGAGCCAGGAAGGGAGATAAACAGAAGGCAGAGAGAGAGGAGAGAGAAATCAATGGTTCTTTTTTCCCTGTTAATTGCATCTTGCTTTCTGCTGAGGACAGCAGGGAAGGTATCTGCAAGAGCCTAGACTGAAATCTCTCTCCTGCTTCCTCTCTCTCTCTCCTGCTTATCAGCTCCCTGTCTGGACTCCTCATTTTATTTCTCCCTTTCTGGATGTCCTTCATTTGCAGAGTCATGATTGCTGGGAAGGGATGAGGCCAGAGACGAGGCCACGCCAAGCAGCCATTAACAAAACTGTATGCTGACAGCAGAAGCACACAGAAGCAGAATCTATAAATATGGCAGACCCAGCTGTGTCTTGTACATATCTAAAAAAGAGTCAGGAAATTATAGAGGGGAACTGCTTTATTTCATCTACTGTCAGCAAAAAACTACAGTATTACTGTACAAGATTCAAATCACCAGGGAGAGTGTTACTCAGAGCTCAACGCCTCATATTAACTTACACTTAAAGTGCAGTATGTTAAAAAATGAAAATGATCAAGAGAACGTGAATAACAATCTGACGTTATGGCATCTGTTGATTGTGTTGCAGAGATATTGACTGAAGCTCTCAGTCCAGAGCGCCAGCTGCACAGCTAACTGAGCTAACTAGCTAATGGCAGCTACAGCTACAGCTACAAGCAGCTAGCGGTTACTCTAGTGATATGCCGCCCCTTATTTGTTGAGTATGAATTCTCACATATTGCACCTTTAAGTACCTTTATGTTATAAATTGTTAGTGCTAATGCAGTCAACTGGCCCATGTGAGTGTCAAACTATTCATAATATATTATTAAGTTATTTTTACTGATGCATTAAAGTCTAAGCAGAATATTACTGTTCTAATTAGTGGACGGGGAGCTAACTTGAACTGTTTTATCTTTTGTCTTTTAGTAAATGGTACATCTTTTACAGTGCATACTTTTAAAAACAAAAAAACAAGCAAGTGTCTGTAAAGAAACTTGAATCCATCGATGTAAGATGCATGTAGCAGAATTAAGAGTACAGCGTGTCCCTTTGAATTGTATAAGTATGAAGTAAACTCGATCATACTGAAGTGAAGTTCAAGTACAGTACCTCAAATCTGCACTTATCCGCAATAGCTGAAGAAATGTACTCACATTAAATTCCACCACTGAAGTATTAAGAGTAAAAGTACTCATTATATGTGAAAATGGTCCCAGTCAGTCATGATATCATAATCACATTCATTATTAATGATGCATTACTGGAGCATTTTGCTTGTTGTTATGTTTATCTGGCTGCACTGGCACGAATTTAAACTATTTACTGATGTTTAATCGATTAGAGTGAGTCACATTTTATCTCATAAATCTTAAATATACAGACTTAATCTATAAAGTTACTGCAGCTGTCAAATTAAATGGAGTAAAATATAGTTTTATTTACTCTCAAATTTAGTGACAGACAAGCAGCATAGGCTGGTAATACTCCACTACAGTACCTCAGTATCTAAGTAAGTGTCTGAGTACAGTACTTGAATATGTTATATTCAGATTCAGATTCAGATTCAGAATACTTTATTAATCCCCGGGGGGGGGGAATTGTTTCACCACTATTAACTTCTACATTTAGTTCTCCCACTCGCTTCATAACAGTGATTGTGAGACCAGTATGTCATTTTTAATCACATCTCAATGGTCTTTTTACTTGAACATATATGAGCCCATAATAATATTTTCATTAATTATTGATATGGTACAGTAGAAAATCTTCTTCAGCTTGGATTGGGTCTCATTGATGAACATTTGAGGAAATGATAGACATGAAGTTATCATTATGGGTGGGAATCTTTCACAATATGTTGCCAACAATATCAATGGTAGTATTATCAGACTGCTCCAGCACACCTGATTCAAGCAAATGGGTCGTTATCAGGCTTCTGCAGAGCTTGGTGACGAGCTGATCTTTTGATTCAGGTGTGCTTTAGCAGGGAAACAGATGAAAGAATAAAAAAGCCAGAGAAACCTGAGATGAAACAAATGTCAGAGGTGCGTAGAGAAGTTTACTAGTTTATTGCCTCACACACACATCGACTGCAACTTGTCCATGCGTGCCATCCGATGTAAAATGAATTGGTGAATGGCCAAACTGCCAGGAGGCAAATCAGTTCTGGAGTGAAATTGTTAAAGGAGGCGTACAACTATAAATGGTAAATGGACTTGCATTTCTATAGCGCTTTTCCAGTCTACTGACCGCACGAAGCGCTTTACAACACTTGTCACATTCACCCATTTACACACACACACACACACACACACACACACACACACACACACACACACACACACACACACACACCCACATTGATTCATCATTCAGACAAACTGCTTTACCTCCTGAGATATATGCCTCACTAAAATCTGTATAAATTCAATTAAGTTTACAGAAGTTTACACCACAAGGAGTCCTGAAGTACTGACTGTGGTAAGTCAGATTGGCAGGTGAATCTGTTTAGAGCACCTTTGTGTATTAATAAAAATATTGATATTTTGCGCCAGTGGCAATACAATATATCACCTCCTCTTGCTATACAATGTATTGCCTTATCAATATCTTGTCCCACCCCTCTTCATGGTAATATTGAACCTACTGTGCAGGATCATATGTTGTTGCCTGCAGCCTTTCATTATTCATTCCAATGTCCTCATACTGACAATTATTCACCACACAGATAATGGACAGAAGCCTCAGACACCAATAACATCTTCCTGTAAGAACTCGCTACTTAACCGCTTTACATTCTGCTCTCACATCTTAGCCTGTGAGTGCACATCCAGCTCTGTGATGCTGTATGAGTTTGCCCTGGATGATGCTGCATTAAAGGGTCAGAGGAGAGCAGAGCTGGGAATCTAATCAAAGGAGAATACCATTACAGCAAATGAGAGATGGCAAGCGCACAAGACGTGGCGAGCAAACTGAAGTGGCTGCTGCACTCTCCGACTGTGTTGGTGAAGGAGAAAGGAGAGGCACTTCTCCTCCCCATCATCTTTTTATGGTCTTACTTTTTTTTTTACGGCTGGTTGAGGATAAGACAATGACTGCCATGAAGCAACAGCCCCTTCCTAAACACACTCAGAAATATGTGTTCTTGAAACCATTATTTTTGCTCTCTTATGTCTATTATCATGCAATGATGTGAAATAAATTCAAGGAGACCTGACTTTCATCTCCTGTGAGGGTGGGGATGCCTCTGTGGACACTCTCTGAAAACCAGCGCTAGTTAATTTCCTTGAGATAACTTGGCAACTGTCACAACTCCCCGAGCGACCTCAAGCGTGCGTGCGTGTGTGTGTGTGTGTCAGCTGTCTTCAGCAACCACCTGCTATAAAGAGCAAAGCAAGTGTCTATACTCTGCGTCGTGATAGTCTCATTGCACAGCACTCTGTGATTTACAGCTTCCTTATTCATCTCCCCACAGTCATGTGAGAGGCATGTATATGTGGCATCCCAGCTTCAGCGGTCACAAGTGGATTTTAGCCAGCGTTAGAGGAACTATGTTTGACAGTCAGCTGTTCTGATTTTGCAGGAGGATAGAGCCCCGCATTCCTTTCGGCACCTCTGATCAGTCTGTCACCTGCTCCGAACTATGCCGAGCGAAAACTAACCCAATAAACCCTGAATAAAAAGAGCTGTGGTGCGAACATGTCGGGGTGCAGACCATTGTTGGAGGGAGCACTATCCTTCAAGCAGCCATGTTTTACTACGACCTACAGTATCTCCACCAGGGATCAAATCTTCTAGGAATGAGGATGGAATAATTAAGAGACGGGGGGGGGGGATTACATCACCCTGTAGTAGAGCCTGTTAACTCTCATTGAGTGTTAGACACAGAGGATAAATGCCTCAACAGTTCACATCATGCAAGAAAACTCGGGTCAATTGCTGATGAGGGATAAAGAATGACACCGGTGTGCAGATCGGGTACCAACATGGCGCGGTTACACCTTTTTTGATTTTCCTTTCTCAATGAAAGCGCTGACAGCAATATTGATGTCACATTACCACAAAGACAGCAGGACAGATGGAGCTCCGCAGAGGCAGCGAGAGACAGAAAGAAGAAAGAGATGGACTGCAGAGAAAGAAAAGAAAAGAAAGAGAGAGAACAGAGAGAATCGAGAGAAGAAGGAGAGGAAGAAGAAGAGGGATGGAGAAAGGGGAGGAGGGACTGTGCTTACCCCGGCGTGCCTGTTTTATCTTGGGGCTCAGCATGGTTACCGTTGCTGTGCTGCTCCCTCTCACAGAGACATGACTGCATCCCTCTGTTCACACACTATCCCTCTAACACACACACACACACACACACACACACACACACGCACACACTCAGCTCCTCACGCTGCTGCCTCGCCCCGCTACTCCTCATCCTCTCCGAGCATCTCTCTCCCTCTCTCTCTCTGTCTCTCTCTCTCTCTCTAGCTCACTGTCTTGCACTTGGACACGTCTGGTTTTACACACACACACACGCAGACACACGCAGACACACACTCTCACGAAGCACTCAAGCACACACTCCCCTCCTTCCTTTTCGTCTCACTCCCCCTGTCTGTCCCACTGGCCCGGCGTGCTGTTGTTCTCACATACCTCGAGCCCTGCCCACTCTCCCTCTCTCTCTGCTCGCTGTCTCTCTGCCTTCCGCTGCTGCACGCTCTCAGTATCAATTTCTCACCGTCTATAAATACGTCTGCCGGTGTGTCCTCTGTCTTGCCACCCATTTCTTTACGTTGGCTCCCCCATCGGCGCACGGTCTTCGTAAGCCCTCCTGCTGTTTGCTCATGGAGATTTGATTATGGTCTCCTCTGTACCTGAAGTGCAACCTCAGATCAATACGTTTGATTTAACTGACACCGTTCTCACTACCAGCACGTTTGATGCTGACTGAGGGTTAAAGTCATCGTACTGTCTGTATCTATAAAGAAAGATTTTTGGAGCAGATATGCGTTTGTAAAACTGCACAAAACTCCACTTTACAGCACTCATGTTTTGTATCCCGACTCATTCGGGCTAAGATTTATGGTCAGAGGAGAAAATGCCACACTCCACAGTCACTCAGCAGTCTGCACGGTGAAAGCCACAGCACTCAAGGGTGTGATGTTCTTGTTCCTATTCTGTCTGGTGGGGTTGGAGTGGATGTGATAAAGCAGATAAATGCTGCAGTTGGAGCGGCTGGATGAGACTGAAGTGCAGCACAGAGACACTGCTGGAAGACAGAGCGAACTGAGCTTTCTCATACCGCAAGGTTAAAAATACTCAGCTCACTCGTAACAGTCAGCCATTGACAAATGACTAATACTGTACACGTCCTAAACAAAGGCTTTATAATGGAGTTAGGGGTTACTAAACTACATGTAATTGAACCAGTATTTTTTCTGCATCTTTCAGTAGCTTATGGTAGTTCATCTATATTGTTTATTACTTTTTTACACCCTTTTATGCGGCCCTAGGCTAATCAACTACCTTAACTACAGATCATTTTAGGCCATAAAAGAAAAGTAATGATTTTTTATTTTAATTATAATATTTCTGTACTGAAACTGAACCGCCATTTCCCTGTCCCAACCTCAGTTCTTTACCTTGACCGCTCCGAAGGCATGCACATTAGGTATTTAGTCATCAGTTTGTCATCAGTACTGGTTATTGCTATTTATTAACAAATATTCAGAGAAAGCCCAGTCACTGAAATAAAATGTTTGCATTTGGCTTTTTTTTTACATTTTAATTTGGGCCAGAGATGCCAAGACAGCGTATCAACATTTATAAGCCTGAAACCACTGAACATTTTTTACAAGACGTTGGGACATTTTGCAGCCTGGTTTGGGGTAACAAAACAGGATCGTTTTGAAGGGACGTCTAGACATTTCCAGCTGTGTTTATTGCCGAAGAAAAACAGATATCTTGAGCCAAATCTTCTTCCCCTAACCCCAACCAAGTGTTTTTATGCCTAAACCTAACCTGAGCACAAGCACAGCTGACACTTCATAAGGTAAAATAAATAAACAAATAAATATATTCTGAAGAAATGTAAAGTTGCATGATGAAGGACAGTAGTTTAAACAGGTTCCTAATTTCCACGGTTTGCAGAAGCATGCATTGCCGCCATTTACTCTGGTGGGTGGGTTGTCGGAGAAGTTTTATCGCATGCTATTTTAGAAGTTTCCTGTCTAACTTACTAATTCTGCTCTGTGAAATACCCCCAATTGGATTGTAGTTTCTGGAAGGCAGCTGTCTGGCATGCTGCATGTTTTTATTATATTTAGTTATAATGTTGTATCACGTGTACAATCTAATCTTCTTTAATCTCCTCAAAGTAGTCTGAACTAATTTCTCTAATTAGCTTTAGTTAATCAACTTAGAGTTTTCTCCTGGGATAGCTCTGCTACCGTTGAAGTACTTTTAAAGTAGCTTCCTCCACACTGGGTTGCAGTACATAGCAACTTTGTACGGCTCATACTCTGACAGACAGAGAAGAGCTGAGATACAAAAAAAAATCATAATGAACATCATCAAAATAAGCTAAAAATCAGAGCATTACCTGCCCAGTCCAATGTTTTGTCACGGGTCAGAGGAGTCCTGGATGGTTTCATGGCAGTATACTCATCTACACAGTGTATCCTTCTCCACTGAGGCCATCTCTGGTGCCACAACACACACACACATGCACGCACGCACGCACACACACGCACACACAGCACACACACACACACACACACACACACACACACACACACACACACACAGATTCAAAACAATGGCAATATTGAAATCTCAGACCTCTGCTTAATTGATGACCACTAAGAAACAAATCAAATGACATTCACATACCCAAAGAGAAGGGACCACTATAGCGGCCATGATTAGCACAGCAATGACGAGTGCCTGAAGAATGCTGATGTGAACAGACTGATAGGAGGAAGGAAATAAAAACAGTCATGGGAGTATTACTTGCCGTGTCATCTCTGAGGGGCAGACCAGACGACTCTCAGCGCCGCACAAGAAAAGCATCACATAATCCCGAGCAGATGCTGTGATACTGTAGGTGCTGCTTTACAGAGAAATAAAACACAGCTGTGCGATGCTCGCCTGCCGTCCTCCTCTTCTTTTCTAGTCTGTCTGTCTCTCACTAAAGGAAGTGAGCTGCCTTGATGGAGAAGTGAAATCTGCTGACTTCTGTGTAAAATAAATATGAGTGTCTCCTGCAGACGTTCTTACTGTATTTTTATCACTGCTTATAACAGATCTGAAAAACAAAGCTCCAGCTGCTAGTGATTTGTAAACGGACAGAGGCGGTCATAAGCTTTGTTTCTAAAAAGACTCGTTTCCTTTTTGCTACACAATGAGATCAATGGGAAAGTCGGTTTATTTCATCTATAAATGGCAGATGTCATTGATTTATTAAACACATTGTTCTCACATCAGAAGTAAAAGAACATCACAGTATCAGGTTGGAAACCAAAAGGAACTGTGCCACCACAGATAAAATATATTAGTACATATAAAATATACTGCGATATCGACACATTTCAGCCAGATCGATACAATAACACTGATTTAGTGACAGAGCAAATACAGTTAAAAGTACGTTTCACAGGCGTACATGCACCCATCTCAACCACTCCAATATGCATGACGGGCTGTACAGTAGACACTAAATAATGTCACGTGGCGCAGCTACTCACACAGTCCAGACACACACGCCTCCGAGGGGTGTGGGGAACGTCATCTGTAATCTAGAAATATGGTCCTGAGGGACACATAGGAAATGAGTGTGTTTAATTGAAGACATGAAAAGAGCATGTCTCATTAGCGAGAGCAGAGGAAGCGTCATGGTCCAAATGACCGAAAGCAGGTCGGAGAGGTAATGACATTATGTTAGGAACAAAGCCTTTCAGTGCACCCTCCGTAACCATTATCACTGGCTAATCACAGGAAGTGCTAATGTTATGAATGCGCAGGTCTTCACAACCTTGAACCAGAAGCTTTACACTGCCAAACACGATGATGTTTAAAAAAGGTAGGCCAATGTCGAATACAAAAACAGGTACGGGCGTTCGCATTCATTCAGAGGCGTTTCCCTGCTAAAACACAGTTGAGGAAATGTCCATCACTTTACACAGGACGAGGTAAACCAATAAGTTAATTAACAAGTATTCAGTGAGGTCTCTAAAAACTAGGGGGAACATCTAAACTCTTAGTGCTAGTTATCCTGCTAGCCACAAATCTGCCGACAAACCTACTGTATATTAAAATAGAATATTAGGATATAACCTTTTTTTTTCCTTTTCTTTTTTCTTTTTTTTTACATTCAAGTACAACATGTTATATGGCATCAGAGAGTTACTAAACCTATAGAGGACATCCTCAAAAAGTTGAGTTCACACCAAAGACTGTAAACTGTAGAGTTGCAACGATTAGTCAATCTAAAGATCTAATTAATCCGCAGCTATTCTGATAATCGATTAATCGCTTCGGTCGCTTTTCAAACAAAAATGTCAAACCCTCGCTGGTTCGAGCTTCTTAAAAGTAATGACCGGCTGCTTTTCTCTGTCCGTTATGATAGTAAATGAAATTTATTTTAGTTTTTAACAGTTGGTTTGACGAAAGATGCGATTTGAAGACGTCACTTTGGGCTCGGGGAAATTGCGACGAGAATTTATAGGCCTCTGCACTGGCGACAGCCACGGCCGAATGGAATTCTGTTTCCAGGTTGTCCATTTGTCCGTCACATTCATGTAAACGTGATATCTCAAGGACGCTTTGAGGGAATTTCTTCAAATTTGGTGTCGACTATGACTCAAGGATGAACAGATTAGAATTTGGATGCCAAAGTTCAGAGGTCAAGATCGCTGTGACCTCACAAAACACAAAACTAAAACAATAATTACTATAAAATGGTGAAATTATGACATTTTGATACCTGCTAAAAATGCTCTGCCCGTTACTCAACACCACAGCTCAGGAACACCAACTCGACTAGTGCGCAGAGACATACAACCGCGAGGTGATAATTCTGGTTATTTGACATTATTTAGACCAAAATGATTAATCAAGTAGTTATTAGCTTAAGTTATAAGTATAAGTAAACCTAGACTGCACATCTGTAAGTGAGTGATGATGTAACAACAGCTGGATACAACACAGACTGACAGTATCAAATGTCTATGGCAGTTTTGTCCTCTCTTGTTTGCCCGCTGCCCACTCGTCTCCGACCGTCCAGCAGGAACGACAGCACTATGACCCAGCGCTGCACCAGCGACCTCTGTCGTGCTGAGCTCTCACATTGTCTGAAGTAGGTGGTCGTTCCGGTGGCGATGGCATCAAACTGCTCGATGAGTAGCCACGCCTCCCAGAGGAGCGTCAGCGCGTTCATGCACATCATGACCACGACCCAGAATTCCTCTCCTAACAGCGTGAGCCACGAGGACCAGCTGCGACCGCCCGCAGGCGTGTTTTCAGACAGGTAACTTGTTGCCGTGGCAACAAAAAGAAGGTGGGCAATCACCATAGAGAGGATGAAGAGGAGGAAAAGGCGGTGGTTCCCCCGGCCGATGCACCGGTTGAGGAAAAGGCAGTGGTGGTCGTAGTCTTTGATGCACAGGTCACACAGCTTGCAGTGTTTAGTGAAGTCAGGTGGAAACAACTGTGAGGTAATCAAACAGGGAGAGAAACGGTGGTGAGAACTAATCCAACTTCTTGTGTGACTAAAAAATGAACTTCCCCGTCAACCTTTTACAAAAAAATGTGCATATTATTTCCTAACTTTGCAGAGACTATCGCTGTAAATATTACATGACATTTATTGTCGCATCATTGATTCATTGTGACAGCTGAGATTTCAGCAGGGGTGTATCAAGGTCTTTTTGAAGTGGAGTGGGGACGTACATGAACATTTTTAAAGTTTGACAGGAGGACTGAGAACTGGATATGTTTAAAACAATGGCTGCCTGAACTACAATGTCTTACCTCACAGTAGGGACAGAACCTGTGGGGGCTCTGGTTGTTCTCCACCAGGTCAGCGATACAGGAGAACCGCGGATCTGCATCTGCTCTGTCCAGTGTCCCCGGGTCCTGAGTCAGAACCTTACAGAACAGACCAATGACCAGGGAGAAGTGGATCATAGACACCTGGACCAGAGCACTGGTTGGCCACACACTTTCAAAAGGTTAAGGATGAGCACTCGTTATATAATATATAAAATCCAAGCTTACATTTGCCTGACAGTGTACATTTGAGGGAGTAAGACAGGTAGGAGAGAGGCCCTAAAATAATATCAATATAATATAACAAGATACTATGCTGAGCCAGTCTGCTGCTGCACAATAGCTGCTTTTGTCTTTGGTTACTGTCATACTCAACTTGGATCTTCTGCTTGAGGTGGTGAAATGCATTTTCTTGTATTGCTCCCTTTTGTGTCAACAGTTTTCTAACGTATTACTGTAGTTCGTTGTATATCTGATCTCTTATAAGCAAACCATTTCCACACTATGGAAGTTGCTCCCCTTTTGGAATAACTCCTCTGACATGGAGCCGATGTTAATTTCAGCCATGCCTGTTGTTGCCGTGCATGATGGTATAACTTCATTACATCAACAAATCACACTATTGCTATTATCAAAATATGATATTTTTGTAAAATTATAAATTATGTTGATTTTATTGTTACGAATATGATATGGCATACCGCTATGGGAGAGCATTGGCAAGTTGACAGCTTGCACAAAAAGACTTAAGTGTCCACAATGCAAAGGACATATTCTTGGGGAGCATGAATGTGCACATCAAATTTCACTGTATTAAGCCTGTTAAACTGTCATATTCACTGAGTGGAAATGGAAAACAATGGACAGATTTAGCTCTATGTGCTGCTAGGAAAAAAGGTCAGAGTATGACAGGAGGATCACAAGGACCTATCCTCTGGAGAGCCTGACTAATAATATGTAATCCTGTGAAAATTTCAGAATACCTTGTCATTGACCGAGTGGTGGCTGTTCAGCCAGTGATACAAAACTACACGTGATCAAGAGACTTAATGTGTGCGATCTTTGTTAAGGATATTAGGCATTATTTTTCCATAGAAGCAGAGCAGGGAATGGAACAAGCCAGCTATGAGGGTCCCCAAGTAGATTGGGTTGGGCAACCTGGAAGAAAGAGAGATGCATTTTCTCAGCCAAGATATAACAATCAGTGAAATAGAAACACATGATATAAACAGGCGCCGCAGTTTTGTCAAACCTTTGGTATGTGGTCATGCGATGGTACTGTGTGAAGATGCTTCTGGCCAGCCAGGGGAAGAGCAAAGCGCAGCTTATCCCTCCATAGCCTCCCAACATGGCTGCTATTAGCAGGATGGCAGCTCCGCCCAGAGTCGGAAAAAGCAGTGTCCAGTAATACAGAACTAGTGAGAAAAGACATACAGTAATGTGAGGAAAACTCGACACGCGAATGCAGCACTTTGAATCTTACAGTGCCACTGCTACCATCATAACCATCATCCTTGTTTCCAGCCCTAAATGAAACTACGCATTAGTAGTAATACTTACCATGAGACTCTCTGGGCTTGTGATGAATTGGCTCATTAATGTACCGACTCAGTAGCTTGGTGAGTTGCTGATGTCTGGAGAAAAACACACAGTATAGCAATGTATTAATCAGTATCAGGATCCCATGAGGAAAAAACAATCTGGAAATGTGAACACACTGGCTATTTAAAGGCACTGAGAGGCGCTGCCACCCCATGCAGTGAAGTGCTACTCAGTGTTTTTCCAGAGATTTCTAGAAACAGCAGATTCACCTAAATGTTTTCCCCTGTTTGCTGAGGTCCAGTGGTGTGAGGCCGCTGTGGCTCTTCTCGTGGAGCATCCTGCAGCCCGACCTCTGCAGCAAAGTCCAGCACACCTCCACTCCGCCCCTCTCTGCTGCAACGTGAAGCGCTGTCGCTCCCTGCTGGTCGACTGCATCGATAGCACACCTCTGAAACAGACGGGGTTGAGATGAACAGCTGCTGAAAGATGGTTGCATCTGCATCTCAAGATTTGACTTGTCCTTGTCACAATCTCAAGTAGATGGACTTAGACTATCTTTGGCCCTGGTTGCATTTATGTGGTCCACTGGGAGGCCGACAAATCAGAAAGAAAAATGTTTTAATTAATGAATCAAACAGACCTTTTTTGAGAACTGCTTTTAATGTATGATTGGTGTTGTGTTTCATGTTTTAGGATGCTGTAGTTCCTTTAAATGATGTTAAAACGTCTAAGCACCATGAATAGCACTATATAAATAAAATGTTTTACTATCATCACTACAACTCTTATTCCTTAGGTCACTGGTCTTTAACAGAGGGTCTGCAACCCCCTAGGGGGTCCTCTCACCTACTGCAGGGGGGCTGCACGCTGATCGTGTATTGTTTATTCAAATGTGTCTGAAAACATAATTTAAAACTGATGTAGGTGATATTTTTATGAAAATAAGTGTTAAATAGCTCGGTTTCCAACAGTAATCACCATCAGAGAGTGTTTGGTCTGTAGCCAAAGTCTCTCCTAAAAGCAAAAAGGCATTTTCTGGTACCACTTTATCCAATCAGGACAGAGAACTTTAGAGAGAGGCGGTCCTGTCTGCTTGCGAACGCACAGAGAGCAGAATCGTCTGGTTTGCTACTAAGTCTGCCGATTATGATGTGGGGAGGAGGGCGTGGACTACTGAAGCGGACAGGAAGAGCTAGCTAAAATGACGCTTAACAGCAGCTTAAGCATGGGTCTGACATATTATATAGCAAACATAAATTAATGAAAAACACATTTAGCAGGGATGACAGGCTACCCATGATTCCTCACACAAACACCTGAGCAAACTAACCTAACCTTATTCTAAATCACTGTGCGGTTCCTATCCATCTGACTGCGTATTATTGTGTTTCTAATTCTTGTGTGCCACAGTGTATTGTTTTATAACCAATCGAGCAAAAATCTCTGACTTACCCTCTACCGCAGAAACATGGCAGCAAGGACTTGCAACGACTGCTGCCAACTTGGCACTATGGGCTGCCTTGCATGTTATTGAAGGCCCTGTTTAGTTTTATACAATATACATCATGCAATGGGGGGGGGGGGGGTTAAATCATTTGTTAATTGACTTTGTGTGCATCTCCCTTTTTTGTCATGACCGTGCAGCCCAGTTTGTGACAGTGGTGCACAGCTACTGGGCTCATCTGAGCTTATTTGCATTAAATGGCTGCTTACATTTATATGATATCAGTGGCTGAGGAGAGTGTCAGATAACCATACTGTGAATGTGTAGTGCTGGGTGGTGCTCAAAATAACTGAAAGTAGCTTAATGTTTAGGAAAGACACAGCACATTGTTTCGCTGACATTGTCATTTTCATTTGACTCAATGTTAACATCAAAAACCTTTTAATGAACTTTTTAAAATAAAGTTCCATCTTACTGTTGGTCAGCTGGAGAATGTGTGTGAGTCGTACCTGGCCTCTGAGCAGATAGCGGACCACCTCCGTGTTTGCTGTGGATGCAGCCAGGTGAAGGGGTGTCACCTGGTACATGTCTGTGTCTGAGAACCGGAACATCCCCGTCTCCCACAAATAGTGCACTGCAACACTGGGGAAGATCACGAACAGTTAGTGCGTGCATGATTCATCTGTGTGCGACTGTGAACTTCGTCGTTTCCTCTACTCACATGTTGCCCCCAGTGACCGCATGATGCAGTGATGTTTTTCCCTGCAGGTCTATGAGGCGCAAATCAGCTCCATACTGCATCATTTGGTGCATGATGTAGATGTTCCCTTGCCTGAGAGAAAGAACAAAGGGTTATGACATAGGATCAAATACAGAAAGAAAAGCACAACGCTCACATCATGAAAGTCCAAGCGAGCTCGGCTTGCACTGGTGATGCTCACCTGCAGCCAAAATGAAAGGCTGTCTGTCCCGCGTCACATGCCACGTTAGGGTCAGCTCCATTACTGAGGAAAAGGTCAACCATGGCGCGGTTACCATGGAGGGCAGCGTAGTGGAGTGGGGTGAAACCACCCCATCCTGGATGAACAAAATAAACACATCAGTCAAGTTTAAAGCTGTAAACCTTCAAACTAATCTCCGGGCTTTGTGAGTAACAATATAAGCCTGATGCAAGTGCACGGCCCGTCAGCCTGTTGATCTTTAAAAGCCTCTGGTGTCGGGGGTTAGAGTTCCTTTTGGCACAATGTGACTCTGTGTTGTGTTGTCACAGGATCTGTCCATCCAGATCTGTGCCAGACCATTTGACAATGGAGCCGCAGCAGGGTTTGGTTCCCTGAACTGGCATTGGGACAAAATCACATCAGGACACACCGGTGCAAGATAAAGTTTAAATGGGCCCTTTGAGAATAACATTAAGTAGACTTGTTCATTGATGTATGCTTATCATAACTAACCTGGCTATGTGATGCAATCAATACACGTTTTAAAATGTGTATTACAGACGTATGACACAGGTGTAACAGGTTGAGTCTCTCGATGAAGTTCATCAGCAGTTTTCTTAATTTAAAATGAGCAAATGAGGAAATGCCATCAGTGACAGTTACAGGCTGGACTGACAGAAACACACAGGATATAGTGGCCCGTGGTTGCACAAATACGCTGCAAATAAAAGAGCAACACTGACTTTTCATCACATCTCACTCTAACTTACCTTTTTGCTTGAGGACTGACCGATCGGTCTGGAGGAACTGTATGCACTGTTCAACGTTTCCTCTCTGTATACAGTCAAATATGTCTCCGCCGCTAACGGAGCACACAGGCATCGGATGCATTGTGACGGGAGCTCACCGCAGCCTGCAGCCTGCCTTTACTCCCACCGACGGAAACTGCAACGGACGCAAAATCAGCTCCTCTGACGAAGCGCTGCTACATCACAATGTAAAGTAAGAACAGAGATCATCTTTCGCTGCAAAGTAACGGGGATCCTTCATTGTGCTAAACTGGTTGAGGCAGACCACGCCCTGGGCTGCTCGTTGGCTGCGGCAGGTCACATGACCGATGATGTCACCCGCGTCGCAAAAACACGTGGTCCCTAAAAATAAGATGCCGCCTTAAAATGAATTAGTTGTGTCATAAAGGACATGCACTTATTAGAGCTGAGGTTTTAACAAACTTTTACACTTAATTTGTTGAAAATTCTTTTTTTAGGTTAAATAATTATTTGTTATTTGTTGTTGTTGTTGTTCACAGCGAATTAATGAGTTTAGTTGAAGGAAAACTCATCAACACTCTTATTTGCCACTATGTGACCTGAAGATCCATGCTGGTTGTTTAACCAACGTTTGATTTCATACTGCTTTGTACGATACTTGAGGAAAGAAAGAAACTAAGTACATTGCTCAAGTACTTTACTTATGTACAATTTTCCAGGTACTTCTAGTATTTAGATATTCTGCTACTTTACTCTACCCCACTACACCTGGGAGGCAAATACTGTACTGTGTACTCACTAGATTTGTTTGATAACTTAAGTTACCTTGCAGATTGAATGCTTCATCTGCAAAGGTAAAGATATCGAGTTAAAATACTGTATTATTTGGTAAAGTCACCCTTACTCGAGCTAAAGTCTAAAGTGTCTGATATTAAATGTGGCAACTTGAGTGTTTTTGTTTTGTTTTTGTTTTTTTCAAGAAGGGACAATGCAAATCACTTAACATGAGCACCAAAGTCTATGATGTAAATGTGCCAGATTTAGCCATTAGGCCTAATTTTCAACTGCAGTGTCCGGCAGGTTGATGGCATGTGAAAACATAACAAATCTGAAAGACACTTCATCATTTAGCATATAATCACAAACACAGCACATCACACATTAAAACACACATTTGATTACAGACAAAACGGCTTAAGTGCACGCAAAAGCAGGTAGACACATGAAATTAGTGAAGACAAATACATAAATCAACACTTAAGAGTCAATGGCGATATTTCTACTCAAGCCTCAAAAATAAAAAAAAATACAAGTCATGAAAGTAGCTATAATCTGAGATTTGTATTTTTATGATTAGTGGAATCTTCTTGTTTGTACTTGATAGCCAATGAATCAATTAATCTCAAAATGAGCTGCGTTGGCTCTCAAGATTTTTGGGTACATCGTAACACAGTGAGACTTTCACCTGCTGCGTTCAGGGACCGCATGTGTTTGCGACACTGGCTGAAAATGAGCGTGTTTTCGGCTCCGACAGGATAGAGGTCAGTGTGTGTCCACTGCACGCGCTGTCATATTACAAAAGTTAGTCCCGCGGCGACAATACGTCTCGAGTTTAGACATATTGTGTACTGAAGTGTGACGTTATCGGTTGGGGGCAACACCAAGAAGCCCTGCAGAGGAGAAAAATGGCTTCACAATGAGGGATGAGGCGACACTGAGCTCGTGACTGTCCCGTCCGAAGGGGCTTTGACTTCAGCAGGTGACGGTGATTCCTGTGACAGGATGAGGTATCTATGCTAATGATGCTAATGAACGAGAACAGCAGGCGTTTGGTCATTTTGGTCAGCTTTTTGTACATTTAAATGTTCTTTAATTGTAGACATTTAGCCTTTTAAATTAGGTGAAGGTGTGATTATTAATTATTATTATTATTATTCAACTTAAGTTATTACCAATTAATCACGTGAACGATGGCGTCATTCAATTACAGAGCCCACGTAGGCAATACCACTGAGTTATCATGCCTTTTAACAGAAAACGACAAATAACCAACATTATTCTGTGTCATTTATGTCATTTGTTACTCCTGTGTTTTTTTCCCCAACCAAAATGTATGTATGACATACATGGACAGGATTTAAAATTAGGGTTAGGGTTATTTCTCAGTATCTGGCTGCTTTCTCCATATTTCTGTACCAATACACACCACAAGATGGCGCTGTTTAGCTAAGTTGTGTTGACAATGCTTTTATCTTCTATGTCACAAACACGCAGCAGTTTACCAATCTCAGTGCAATTACACGCCACACGCATCCAAATGACAATAATCTACTCAACACATAACACTGTAAATATGTTAAGGTGTTGTTTAGCATACCAAACCTTTTAAACACAGTATGGTAGGTCTGTCCTTCCAGTTACTACTAGACAAACACACAAAATGCAATTCCTCATTGTTTCCTGTTAGTCAAAGCCTGTGAGTTATCTACACACCAGTCTGTCATTGCAAGCTGTTTGCAGGCTTCTTTGGTGAATCATTGGATCCAGTCACTGTCATTCATATCACGCCAGCCTTACATGACATGTCTATAAAAAGCAAAGAGATTCTTTGAGTCTTCTCTGCGCTGTAGTGGGAGGGCCTCATCGAACCAGCCAAACAACACTTTTTCACTTCTGCTTCTCTGGGGAAGTAAGAAGGCACATGACCTGGGCCAGCTGACGTGAGTTACTGTGCTTGTTCAAAGTTCAGTCTACATGCTGCAGATTAGTAAGGGGCGGGCAGTTTTGCAGGAAGGTCCACTGCACAGTAGGCGCTAGTCATGTCTTAGCAGGTCTCTACTTGTTTTTCTTCCTGACATGGGAAACGATGACAGACTACTCACTCAGTTTGAATAACACAACACAGATGACAGCGTCCTCTTAGAGCTTGGAAACTCCCAGATGGCTCTCACACGAGTGCAGGTAAGAATATGAGGACTTAACTTTGTGTGGCATGAATGATTTTGCTTTTGAAGGTGGGAGAAGTGTCACTTAATCTGGGGTGTTTTTTTTTCATGTTCACAAACTGGATTGTACTGTAAGTCACTGTAAAACTCAATAGGCACATGTAAGTAAGTAAGTAAGTAAGTAAGGAGTGACACTGAATGTTCTTGCATGAGAAAACATCAAAGTATTAATGAATTTCTAAGGAATGTGAACCCTTTACTTACAGTTACAGCTGATTTTACTGGCTCTGGCTTATAAGATAAACTTATCAGTCTTGATCACGGACTCATGATGAACATCCTTGCTGTTCATCATGAGTATGTATCCCTAAACAGAAAATTCCCAAAATAATATTACTGTAATGAGGAAACAATGCTCCAGTCAAGCCTCAGTCATTCAGAAACATGTCTGTGTTGGAGCAGGACTCCTCATTCATGCTTGGTGTGATAGAGAGAACACATACACTGAAAGCTTTCTGTGTAAGGGACTTTAAACTTTAAGGGAATTATTTTACATGATCAACTACCTTAGGGACAGAACATCCTAGGGTTTGATTTTATCAAGGACAAATTGGTCCCAATTGACGATCTTTTGCGTATGTGTCTGAAATAGTCCTGTCCTCAAGAAGTTAAATAAATTGGACAATTACTGGCACTCTGCATCTAACTCATCCTGAGGCAGCATTGGGCAGTGTGCGTGTCTGAGGACCAACTTGATCGACCTAATGTACATGTTTTGTTGGGGGGCGGACTGGAGTACTCAGAGAGAACTCAAGCAAGCAGGGGGAGAACATGTAAACTGAAAAAGAGAACCAAGGATCTTCTTGCTGTGAGGCATCAGTGCTAACAGCTGTGCTGCCAGCCTGCAACTAATGATTATTTTCATTGTTGATTAATCTGTTGATTATTTCCTCAATCATTTAGTTGTTTAGTCTATAAATTGTCAACTGTCATCATTGCCTCCAAAAGTCCAAGATAATGTCTGGAAATATCTTGATTTGTCCACAACCTAAAGATATTCAGTTTATACATAGACGAGTAAAGAAACCAGAATCAGAGAATTTTGACTTTTTTTTTCTTGAAAGATGTTACAAACATATTAATCAATTATTGAAATAGATAGTTGAAAACAAATCAAATAATCATTGCAGCTCTAGTTTGGGTTTTTCAAAACCACTGCACAGTTACTGTTTTTGAATAGCACTGTGAAAAAGGAAAGAATACAATAACATGGAATAAAAAATCATGCGGTGAGGAATTTGACGCTTGAAATAGTTGTGACAGCCACTGGTTTTATGTGCTTCCATTTACTGAGAACTGGGGATCAACTTACACCCTGCAGTTCCCTCAAAGAGGATGATAACATTTAAGGGAATTGACAAGTGACTTCCATCCGTCTGTTTGTCTGTCTGGTGAAGGTAGACAGGGCAGGAGGCCAGAAGGTTTGGGAATTTATCAGATGAGGAAGTTTTACAGACCAAGGAAATATGGTGGAAAGATATTTTGGATATCATGTCAGCTGAGGATAACTAAAGAATAAAGATGGAACAGTCTCACTTTTGGCTCTCTTTTTTTTTCCTTCAGGACCAGACTGCTAAAGGGGAAAGGATCAATAAGGAAACCGGAGAGCTGAGTGCTTCAGGGGAGTTATCTGTCTCTGTGGAGTTGAAGGTGGACAAACTGGAGGGCTTTTGTAAGAACCCTCAACTCCCACAAGAGCTCAGAGAACAACTACAGGAGCTGGGACTTTACACATGCTCGGGCCCTGACCACAAAACAGAACATGTTCCTTTAGAGCAGAGAGAGGAGCAGCTAGTCAAAGCTCTGCCTCTCTACATACAGGTATGGGGCATTTCTTATTTCTGGTCTGAATGAAGTGAATGTTTCTTTTTTTGAGTTGAGGGATGACCCTGATGAAGGCCACACGCCAAAAGTTCTACTAAAAGTACTAAAATGTTGCTGAAGTTTTGTACTCAATAGACTTTTGTGCCAGAAACCCAGACAAAGTTTCTGTAATGAATTGATCTTGGCAGGAGAATTTACAGTGGAGCCATAGTTCTTATTAATAGCCAACCTTGAAAAGGTTAAATGGATGCTTCAGGAGACTGTGGTTTCCAAAACTGTTTCAGACCGCTTGAATGAACAATCAGAGCAACATGAGGCGGCAGTCAGATGGTTGGCCCTCAGCTGATCGCATCACTGTCCTTTGAAAAAAACGTGGATGTGGTTTCTCAGTAAATCTATAAAGTTTACTGAGCTGTCACATGAAATACAAAAGAGCTCCAGGCCTCGCTTTGATTATTTGGAAAAAGAGGAATTTCTCAATGCGCCACAGTGATGAAGAAACCTCTCTTTATTTTTATCCATGCACACTCTTGGTATAAATTCCTGTGTGTGTATAATTCCATTGATCAGGCTTACAGCTGCAGAGGTATTCGCTCTTTGGTTTTTGTATGGTTCCGTGTGTGCATGTGTGTGTAAGCCTCATGACCAGAGATTTGAGCAGAATGTAGAGCCCCACTTAAGAACAGCAAACTCAGTGAAATGCGATATCCTCTTATGGAACTGAAAAGAAGCATGTAGTTCACACTGGCTTCTATTATTTATAGTGTAGTGCATTAGCCAAAGCAGATGAGATCCAACTATCATGTGGTTATATTGTTTCGTAGTGCACCAAACGTAGTAGATTCACACAGTACCTAAAGTACGTAAAAATAAAGTTGTTTTCTGTCAATGTTAACATGCTAAAATAGCTTTAGGTACCATTTTAATTCAAAAATGCTATTTAAAGTAGACGGCTAAAGACATCCTCCATCAGTATATTGATACAGACTTTAAGGTGTCTTTTTGCTCTCCAGTATCTTTGTATGATGAACTCTCTTTTCTCTGATCCCAGGTCTGTGAGGATGGTGGACGACTTGAAGGTCTGAACATAAAGGGGCTTGCAGTTCTCACGGCTGATGTTGTTACCTATAACATACATAGCAGACTGGCAGAAAAGCCTGCAGGTACTGTACTAACGTTTTATTTCAGGTAGAGGGGCTTTCCACCTTCTTCATTTAGTTCTGCTTTTTCAGTATACTGTGGTGTTTTTCCAGTGGGTTGATAAATAGTTCCCTTCTTGAGATTGTTGTGTCAGATTTTTCTCTCCCCTGTCTTAGTCTCTCTGTCGTCAGTTTTATATACGATTCTATTTTTCTGGAGGAAGGAAGGGGAAACTTTTTTTTTTTTTTTAGGGAAGTAGATACTTCTAGTTTAGTTTTTTGTAAGTTTAACGTGGCACCAACATGGTTCATTTAGTAGCTATGTAGTCATTCATATTTCTTCTATTTTACCTGAAAAAGTGTGACCTTTTACAGCTAGTCCTTTAAGGTGCACACCACCGTCATTTTAAAGTAATATTAATTTTACAAGGAACTCTTCAGTAGCACAAACACTTAATAAGAAATAAGAAACGCAGTGCAAATTTTCTCTCAAAAAAAGAAGTGAAACACTTTAAAGAACACGTATCCACCCAAACTGTTTTTAGATGTGCATGTTGCTTTCTGTTTTAACACTGACACACTTGACTGAAATACGGATTTAGATTTGACTGATTTCTGTGTTAGTAGATAGTGAAGACAAGCAGTTCATGACCCCTTAGTCTTTGGGGTCATTGTTCAGCACATCATGAGTTTTCTTTGGTGTTTTCAGAGGGGGCTCGTGAAGAGGTGGTGCAGTTCTTCCAGAGGCATGACACAAAAGAGAAAAACTGCGAGGTGACAGAAAATAAAGGATGGCTGCTGTTAAAGTCTCTGCTGCTGCTGACAGCTGACAGCTCAGTAAGTGATCATTTCAAAGTCACCGTTTTATAAAAATGTTTTTTTTTCTTTTAATTGAAATATGAACACTGAATTTGTGTGTGTTTGTAGGATATATTGTCCTGTATAAACCCAGGGGTCCCTGCTGCTTTGGTGAAATGTCTATACCTGCTAGTGTGCCTTCCAGCTAAAAAGGAGAACATTGCCATAGAGGAGACTTTTCAGGAGCCACTAGCCAAGGTCAGTTGAGGCACAAACGATTTACATTTGTATTCCCTCTTTGCCTCTGAGAGACCTTGTCTATGCTGAATTTCCGTGTCACTCTTAACTTGCTACTTGCTTTTCTCCAGGTTCTCCTTCAGCTCTGTCAGCAGCAAGTCAATGTGGAGAGACTTGTGGAAACCCAGGAGTTGCAGTGTCTTATCATTGGCCTCACATCACTGTGGGACCAGACCAGCACCTCCTGGAGGCATCAGGCCTCCCGTGTCCTCAAGGCAGTCTCTGCTGTAGCAACAAGCAACACTGCCCCGAGCTTGCTAGGTGATGTAACTCAAAACTATTTGGATAAGTAAACATTCCTGATCAATTTTATAGACAGTTAATTTGTCTGATGCCTAGCTATAATAGACTATTCCATCAATTTCACTCAAGAAGTATTAGATACATCAGCTACAAGGCCTCACGGAAAGTGAATAATTTATACTTTTCCAGGGCAAATTATCTGTGCAGACAGATATTTTAGTTCCAGCGATAATTTGATTATACAGACACATGACCACATATCTCAGAAGAGAGACATGCTGAAAGTATGTTTCACATGATGCCTCCATCAGCAAAGATAATCCACTCAAATGTTCTGGGACACACACACACAGTTTACTTTGGGATATCAAGAAGTTGCCAGCATTTCCCAGCATGTTAATGCCACATGACTGTAGAGCGCTTTCCAATAGAGTTGCCATTCTATACTTTTTACTGAACCTGAATGAAGACAGGGTAAGGGTGAATGAAGTGTGCTTGTAACACAATTTCTCTTTTCTTAATTTCTTCATAGGGAAACTTTGAGTGCCTGTAATTTATTCCCTCGAAAGTATTGTATATTTCTGAGCAGTTACTACTTCGCTAATGAAGACCACTGTCTTTTCCTCATTAGGCAAGAACTGTGTGCGTATCTGCATTCAGAACCTGTTGCACATCAGTGCTGACGTCTCAGGACCACTGCTAGCTGAGGTGGCTGTGGCTGTGTTCAGCTTCATTAGAGACACCTATGCCCTCAATCCAGCCCTCTTTATGGAGTTTGACACTAACAACGGCTACAAGGCCCTTGAGAACATCCTGAAACGGTGAGATGAAAGGACATAAACAGAAAAAGAAGGAATCGACCATCAAAGGCAGCAATGTATTTTATGTATTTTTTTAAGGCGAGAGTAAGTAGGCATAGGAATTAAATGAAGCGGAATTTTCTAAATGTAATTTGACTGCTCTTGGTCAGTACAGGGACATCTTTATTTCTGTCTGCTTTCCATTTAACTTGACCATTATTTGTCTCTTATCGTCCTCCCATCATAAGATGTGAGGAAGGTGTTTCTGTGGATCAGTTCCAGCCTGTGGAGGAGTTGCTGGCTCTCATCGCATCTTTCACCCTGTTTGGAAAAACTGAGCTGAAAGTAGTTCTTTGTGTCACCAACCCCCAACCTTCAGGCTTTAAGTTTGACCCGCCACTCCACAAAGGTAGGTCAAGTCTTCAACTTTAGTTTTGCATTGTTATCCTTTAGCCACCCCTTCCTAATTATCTCTAATAGTTGATTGTACCATGAGGATAAACTCTGAATCATCCCCTTCAAATCCACTCTCCAAACAATCTAATTATCTTCACATGCAAAGCTCAGCAAAGTTAGGCTTAGGGAGGGGAGTGGTACCCCCAAATGACTACACAGTTCATCTCTCCTTTGCACTTTTGCCCTCTTATAACCCACCCAAACTGCACCACTTCCTTCGTCTGATTTCCCACACACCCTGACTCCTCGTTCCCCCACCGCTCCCCCGCTGCAGCGCACAACACCCCTCAGGTTAACAGGAAGCTGAGGTGATTATGTCTGGGATGATGAAGTGGAGGCTTCCCTTCTAACTCTGTTAGGATGCCCCACATCCATTCACCACTGGCCTACAGCAACCAGCCATCTATCATAGATGCACACACACCTCCATCCAACACTCATAAATAGAGTGTCCATAATAAACACACACATACCCATCCGACCATACACACTGACACACACACTCAGCACCCATCCATCACATCAAGGAGTAGATCTCTTTCCAGCAGAGGGACTAGGGGCTGTTTTGTGCTGATCTTATTTGGTTCTGATGCAATTTCGACTAAGTGTGAAAATGAATCCTATTTCTAACCAGGTATATATTTATTCACAACAAACACAACCGTGTTTTAGGTTGGAAATCTAAGGCCTCCTTATAAATATTTTGACAATGCAGCAAACAAACTCTATCAAGGCAGATTATACTGCTTTCTTTTGGCTTCATGCATGTTATGTAGTTTGTTTACTATCAATCTATGTATGTGTAACTGAATTGGTTTATGACATTCGGCATTTACTCTGTGTTAAAGGTTGTTTGTAATTCATTGGTTTTCCTTTTTCTAAGAAAGTGACAATCTGACCTTGCCAGAACAAAATCTGATAAATTGAGCTTTAAATTCAAAACATCTTCTGGCTAAATTGACATCAGGCTGATATTGTTTTAACTTTGTTTGATGTCAAAGATGAGTACAAAAATACATACAAAAAATGTAAACAAGCTGGCATATCATTTTCTGTTCAATATGACTGATTTTTAAGAACTAAAGCCTCCTTTGACAGGTTAAGTGTATGGATGATTTTTCAGTTCTTTTTACTTTTATATTCAGGTTCATCAGTGAAGAACCTGCCCGCCTTTCACCTGCTGCAGACCTCGTTGCTGCGTTCTCAAGATTCTCTGCTGTGCTGTCAGCTTCTTCGAACCCTGCGTACAATATGGGAGAAGGACCCAGCCAACTTCTTCCTCTTGGAGTGGACTGTCCAGTCAATGGCCCAGCTGGCTGGTTGTGTGTGGAGTAAACCAGCACCTGTCCAAAAAATATTCTTTTCATTGCTGGAGATGGTATGACAGTTGACAGCAAAGCCCCTGTGCATTTTCTTTGATACAACATGCTTATGATTAAATGCTGGGTTTCTTACAGGTGGTATTTAAGATGAGCTACATCCCCCATGAGACCTTGCGGGCACTCCTGGGTGTGCTGAAGCAGAGCTGGACTGGAACACTGGCAGGAGGAGTGGCAGGGATTGAGTTTGGAGTGGTGGCTCTTAAGTGTTTTCATAGGTGAGCAGATATAATCGGTCTGAATGCTCATGCTCGTATAATTTGTTTGTTGTCTAGGTTTGGAAGTGCGCTCACCAAGCTAATTCAAATGCTCAGTATGTAATTTTTGCCACTAGAAGGTCTTCAAATCCAAACATTGAAAACAAGGACTAGTTTATGATGCTGTAACGTAGTTTGGGATCATAAGAGTTGTCGCCTTCATTGTCAAACAATCACCATTGCCGATTGAAATCTAAATGAAGCAACCTAGGCAGAAATCATGTTCACTGATGAGGTTATGTTTTATGGTTTATAGAAATATTAACTGACTTCCTTCCTCACTCTCTGATGTATCATCTAATGTTTCCTTGGAAGCTGTAACAACAAGCAGCCAAGTTAAGCATGTTGATACTTGTTGTAAAAATGCTGGTTTCTCTGGGTTTGAAAGTTGTTGGAAACATTTTAAGACAATGCAAGTACACAACTCAACAAAATATATAACAAAGCTATAGTCGTTTTTAGACTTTTCAATGCAGAATTTTTACATATTGTATTTTTAAATAATACATGGCCAAAAACATTTAACAGCATATCTTAACCAAATGCAACAGCTTGAGTGGTCAGATCGTTAAGACACATGACGGGTAAGAAAAGATTAATATTTTTCTTTTTAGTTTTAGATATAAATAAATTGTTTTCGCTTTTAAATCAATGACCAATAGTTATTCGTTTCTGTCCATTATTTCTTTGATGTGGGGTGAATAACACCCATCTCCTCTGCTCTGCAGGATGACGGTGCACAGTGGAATGCTAGCTGAGGTGCTGAGTGACTGGGGTCTGCTTGAGCTGCTGCTTGGAGAACTTCGAAGGAGAGCCAAGATCCTCAGGAAGGCCGGAATTGTCGCTTCCTCTCAATTAAGTATGAACTGACATAGTTTTCGAGGTCTGATGTAATCGTGATTGTCTGCTCTCAGTAGAGAGTGAGAGTGGTTGTTTGATACAACAATCCATTACAGTGAATAGGGGAGTGCGCAACACACCCAGTCTTAATTCATTACTTTCACTTTCACCATGAGTCATTTTGAGAAAAATTGATATGGGCCTTTTGTCTTTGTGCCTGCAAGAATGGCTCAGCAGCTGAAGTTCACATGTGAAACTCCCTCTCATTTTGTATTTTTACTCTGTAATTTTCATCTGAAGTTCTTTGTGCCTTTTAGATCCCCAACAGCTTTCATGTGTGGAGGACAGTGAGAAATTGCTCACTACCTGCATGCTTCAAGTTGTGTCAACCCTTACTTTGCGTTCAATCAAAAACACAGGTAAACACATTCACTTCATTTCATGTAGATTTTTTTATACATTTCGTACTGTCTCCCCATCTGCAAGCTCTTGTTTTGTTTATTTATGTCATGGCTAGAAACTGCCGTTGTCTGCTTAATTTTAACATGTGTATATCAGTTTCAGTTCGAGACCTTGGAATGGTTCCTTACATAAAGATCTTCTTGGATGAGGATCAGTATCGAGGTCCCACTCTGAGCATTTTGGAGCAGCTAGCTGAGATTAACCCTGAGGAGTTCATGAGCACAGCCATCGGAGCCCTATGCTCCTCTACACAGCAGGAACTTAGGTTGAAGAGAGACCTTTTGCAGGTACAAACTGCACATGTTACATGCATCCAGTCAAATACCCACACACATCTAGAATCGCTCGAATATGCCGTGATATCAGCTGAACAGTGTATGTTGTCTTCACTCTACATCAAATCATAACAAATTGTAATGCACTTAAAGCATTATAAACTAGTGAATTTATTTTCCTACCATGTGGGACCCTGATTACATTACAGACAAATGCAGATTGATTTGCTAAAACAGGTTTAGCTGTTAACTCTGGACCGATTTGATTAGGCGAGCAGCCTTGTGCTGTGGCACGCTGAAGATTACCACCTCTATCAGATCAGTGAATGGGACAGAGATCTGATTAAGCTTAACTAAGTTACACACCCACTGTATGTGTCCGTTTTTATAGATGGCAGCAAGAAGAGCACTTACTTGCAGATATTGTGTGTATTGAATGTGTGTGAGAGTGTAGATGTGTGCTTGTTCGTTTATGTATGCAGGAGCATGTGTGTGTGTGTGTGTGTGTGTGTGTGTGTGTGTGTGTGTGTGTGTGTGTGTGTGTGTGTGTGTGTGTTGCTTGTGCTAACATGGTTAAAGCAGGTGGCAATCAGATTGGGTACGACCTGGGTTGGCAAGTGTTAAGAGCCATTGTGATTACTCCAGTTTCAGTTAATCATATTTCCCTCTGCGTTCTGCCTCACACATTACCTGTCTGATGGATTAGGTCTCTAAATTGAATAAAGCTAATATGATTTTGTTCACCTCCAAAAACTAGTTACCTGAAATGATTTATGATATATCTATATGTTTCATCTATTTTTCACGACATCTTTTAATTGACTACAGAGATGCTTTTAAAAGCTGAGACTTTGAGTTGTAGTTGTTGTTTAGAGTCTATCAAAAATACATTCTCCCTAAAATATAGTAAACAGAATCTGCTTCTTCATACTGTATGTATGATTGTGTTTGCTGATTCAACATTCACACTGTTCAAATGATCTGTCTGACTCTCTCTTCTGTATTTCAGTCTGTGCTGAAGGTGCTGGAGAGCCCCAACAGCTGGGACGCCTTTAGGAAAGCAGGGGGCTTCACCGGGCTGCTGTCTCTGGTGATCGACATGGAAGGAGCTCTGTCCGACCCTCCTGAGGGAGACGCGTGGAAGTCCCTGGGGCATCAATCGCTGCTGGACCTCCTCCTTCTCACTCTCCACATTCTGGCTTTGGCTGTGCATCTTCACACCGTGAATGCACACCATTTTGAGACTGGTGGCTTTTATGAAAGGCTGGGGGATGCTCTGCTCCAGCTGGGCTGCTTCCACTCAGAAATCCCAGAGAAAGAGAGGTTTGATGGAGAGGAGGGCTCCTGTCTCAAGACTGGAGAGGACAACCAGTCTCCTGGGAAGAGCTTCCACCAGTTTGTTGAGTTAGCAGAGGCCGCTGAAGTTCTCTCCTCTCCCTCCACCACACCACAGCCCAATCTGCCTGTCACTCTTCGGACATGTATAAGGTTGCTCTCCTATCTAGACCAGTTCGCCACAGGGACCTATTCTTCTATGGAGTTACATGTGGGACAAGAGCCAGAGGATGGGCCTAATGGAGATAAAGAGACACTAAATGGACCAGCAGGGCCTGAAGGATTGTATTCAGGCTCCCCTCCTGTCCACCTGGGGTCAAGCCCGCAGTCTGTAGAGGACGCACGGGGAAGATCCAGAAACCCAGCACCAAGTATTTCCACAGTCAACACAGAGTCTCAGTACAGGTGGATATTTCTAACCAGTTGCAGGTGGTGATAAACTTGTATTCCGGCAAGATGAATTTCCTCTATCGTTATATATTAATTCATCTTTAGTGACCTATATGGTTGGTTTGATTCTCAGCTACTCCAGCCTGCATGTCAAAGTGTCCTAGAGCATGTGTGTGTGTGTGTGTGTGTGTTTGTGTGTGTGTGTGGCATGGTCATATGTCTTGTATGGTGCTATATAAATGTTTTTTACCATTTGCTTTGTGTTTTTTGCTTGGCTCACAGTAGGTTCAACTGTGATCATATTATTCTTCATCCAGGAGCAATCCGAGTTATTATGACTCTCCTTCCGTCAGTGTTTACCCCTGAAGACCCACAGGTACCTCTCTAGGAACATGATATACTCCCTTATGTTGCATGCAATTTGGTGGCACACTCACACTAGGCCATTCGTACTGTGCCCAAGCACGTTTGACCCCCAAAGTCCATTTTGTTTCACTAGTGTGAGCGCTCCCTACCAAACTCATGCATAGTACACTTCCTTGGCCCTGGCACAGTCGGAAGAGGTGTGCTTCGGGACGGTTCCTTTGCATGCATGAGCACAAGCACAATGTGCAACATAGACATGAAGCTGACCAAAGCAACTGCAAACGCGTTACAACGTGATGATGTCTGTACAAGAGTGAACTGTGCTCAGGCTCGGTTGCAGCCAGAGCAGTGTGAGTGCAGGGCAGCAAAGGACTTGGGAGGAGGGACAGTCCCGCTTGGGCACAGTACAGAGCAACTTGGTCAAGTGTGAGTGCACTCTAATACACAATAGGGCCCAGCAAGAGTTACTTTCCCTGTTTTACAGCTCTCTATGGAGGTCCAGTTCTCACTGGCACACCACATCCAGGCTATGGTCAAATCTGAGAGAAACCGCCAAGTAATGTGCGAAGGGGGGCTGGTCTCCACTCTCCTGACACACTGTCAGCACATGCTGATGGCTCCAAACCACCCTTTACATCTACCTGTTACAAGGATCTTGGAGAAGCTCTCATCCCAGGCCATCACACAGGCTGACTTCAGGTGAAACATACTCAGTCTCTGAGGTTCACACATGCATTTTTTTTGTTGTACTGAAGATGAAGAGGCTATTGGAACTTAATACACAATATTTTGTCACTGACATCTGTTTGTTATCTTTTACTCCTCAGAAAGTTCTTGTGTTTAGGGGACCCTCTCATGTGCTTGACAGACAAAGCAGACACACAGTTGCAACTAGATTGTCTCCCACAGGTCAAAGTTCCTGTTTCAAATGGTAAAGAGTTGTTTTGTTTTAATTTCTGTTAATCTTTCTGTTGTGCGTGTTTTTCACTGATGGATATTACAACCCTGAATCCAAATAAGTTGGGATGCTTTGTAAAACATAAATAAAAATGGAACACAATGATTGGCTATCGACTTACATTCAGTTGAATCGAGAACAAATATTTAATGTTGAAAATGATACATTTGATTGTTTTTGTAGATGTGTACGCAGGCTGATTTTGATGTCTGCAACACAAAAAGTGTCAGTTGGTGATTAATTCTCTGATGTGTTGTCTAAACAAGGTCACAGTACAGAGGCAGGTGCCTCATCAGGATCTCCAGTAAAGACACTAAAGAGGACCTTCAGCTTATTGAAGTCCACAACTCGCAGTGAATCCTCTGTTGGTTCTCCAATCCCGGTCCACCAGATCATCAGTCTGGTGTCCATGACTTCACCGCGCACCTTTAGACCACATCGAGTCTCTGCCTCACCTGCCTTCGTAGAGTTTGACATGAGCGAGAGTGGATATGGGTGAGTCCTTGATTGATTTAAATTTTTGTGTTTCTCTGTATTTCTGTAGTAACAAATAGACAAGACTCGATGATAAGTAGGAACTGAATGTTGCAGCACAAATTGGAAAAGGAAAAGAAAAATAGTTTTGCATCACCATCTATCCTTGATGTCTGATTATATCTGTGTTATACATAAAATAATTATATAACATATGTGCTGCAAAAATAACCTGACTAAAATAATAATTTCTTACTTTGCAGCTGCCTCTTCCTGCCCTCTCTGGCCACAGTGAAAGGAGTGACCGCTGATTCAGTCTCAACAGGTGGAATTGGAGGAGGTAAGTCTAAATGTTTATAACTCACATAATTATTGTTGTTATCATTATTTACTCTGAAAACAAAATAAAGTCTAATCATGTCTCTCATGTTTTAGATTGCCGGGGCTTCCCCCCTTCAGCTGGGCTGTCATTCTCCTGCTGGTTCCAGATCAACAGGTTCAGTTCGGCCTGTGATTCCCACCCAATCCGTCTGCTGTCTGTGGTTCGCCACATGTCCCGGACTGAACAGCAGTACATCTGTTTGTCTATCTCCTTTTCAGCCTATGATGGCTGTTTGGTTATCTCCACAGAGGAGGAAGCATTCACATACTTGGGTTAGAGCCATAACTTTTGCTGAACTTAGCATATCATTTATTGATTATCGAGAAATTTGAAAAATGTGTTACCTTTCTAGCTTTCACAACTGTCGGCTGTTACTTATCAAGTGTGTTTAAAGTGTGACTGTATATCATTAGGGGATGTTTTACTCTATGTCTGTTTGACAGATATGATGGAGCCAGAAGTTTGTACTCCCACTTCTTTGCCTACATCTCTGAGGTTCCGCTGTTCCAGCATGCTGGTTCCAGGTCAGTGGCACCACCTGACTGTGGTCATGGCCAAAGATGTGAAGAAGAGCTGTTTGGTGTCAGCCTACTTCAACGGCAAAGCAGTGGGGACAGGAAAGGTAAGACAAGGAGAGAGCAACTGATTGAACTGATAATAAATGCCACATTAGGTCTAGAAATTCATTCAAGCCCTTTCATTCTCTATCAGATGAGGTACATTCAGCCATTCCCTGGTCAGTATGTCTCCATGGACCCCACAGCTGTGATTGATGTATACGGACTGATAGGAACTCCAGCCCTCTGGAAGGAGCATGCTGCTCTAGTGTGGCGTGTTGGTCCTACTTATCTGTTTGAAGAGGCGTTGAGCCCTGAGGCTGTGTGTCTCATGTACACACAAGGCACGGCCTATGTGGGTAACTTCCTGGCTCTGCTCAAAGCAAGTGAGTCACAAGATTTTGCAACAATTTGACCAGATTTCTACAATAGGCTTTGTTTACTTCCTGTAAGTCATCTTAGGTAAGAGCACATGATACATGCTAAACCTGTAATTATATTTCCCTGTGGTTAATGAGTTGTATGCTTCTAGAATAAGATGAGGTTGTTTTGTATGTGTTTGGAATGTAGTTTTGATTGATCAAGCTTTGTTACCCTTTTCGTTTATTTATGTCTTACTGCTGTTACCACCAAATGGTCACAGCGCTCATTCAATGCATGCATGCAAGTTGTGTGTTTCCACTCTCATTTGTAATTAATACATTAATTACACAACTGTTTTTTTTTCTAGTAGCATTTAAGGTGACACATGAAATTTGACTCTGGCAATTTAACCAACATACACTATATTGCCAAAAGTATTCACTCATCCATTCAAATAATTGAAATCAGGTGTTCCTATCACTTCCATGGCCACAGGTGTATAAAAGCAAGCACCTAGACATGCAGACTATTTCTACAAACATTTGTGAAAGAATGGGTCGCTCTCAGGAGCTCGGTGAATTCCAGCGTACTGTGATAGGATGCCACCTGTGCAACAAGTCCCGTCGTGAAATTCCCTCAGTCAACTGTCAGTGGTATTATAACAAAGTGGAAGTGATTGGGAATGACAGAAACTCAGCCACGAAGTGGTAGGTCATGTAAAATGATGGAGCGGGGTCAGCAGATGCTGAGGCGCATAGTGCCTTCAGATTAGCTCAAGAACAGTGCGTAGAGAGCTTCATGGAATAGGTTTCCATGGCTGAGTAGCTGCATCCAAGCCATACATCAGCAAGTGCAATGCAAAGCGTCGGATGCAATGGTGTAAAGCACACTGCCACTGGACTCTAGAGCAGTGGAGACGCGTTCTCTGGAGTGACGAATCGTGCTTCTCCATCTGGCGATCTGATGGACGAGTCTGGGTTTGGCGGTTGCCAGGAGAACGGTACTTGTCTGACTGCATAGTGCCAAGTGTAAAATTTGGTGGATGGGGGATTATGGTGTGGGGTTGTTTTTCAGGAGCTGGGCTTGGCCCCTTAGTTCCAGTGAAAGGAACTCTGAATGCTTCAGCATTCCAAGAGCTGTTGGACAATTCCATGCTCTCAACTTTGTGGGAACAGTTTGGGGATGGCCCCTTCCTGTTCCAACATGACTGTGCACCAGTGCACAAAGCAAGTTCCATAAAGACGTGGATGAGAGAGTTTGGTTTGGATGAACTTGACTGGCCTGCACAGAGTCCTGACCTCAACCCACTAGAACACATTTGGGATGAATTAGAGTGGAGACTGAGAGCCAGGCCTTCCCATCCAACATCAGCTTCTGGAAGAATGGTCAAAAATGACCATAAACACACTCCTAAACCTTGTGGAAAGCCTTTCCAGAAGAGTTGAAACTGTTTTAGCTGCAAAGGGTGGACCGACGTCATATTAAACCCTATGGATTAAGAATGGGATGTCACTTAAGTTCATATGCAAGTCGAGGCAGGTGAGCAATTACTTTTGGCAATATAGTGTAAGTTGTTTCACCTTTCTGTTTGTGTCCAGGCCATGATCCAGATGCTGAGTCTCTCCCTGTCAGGCTGGTTCCTGAGGAGAGGATTTCGTTTGGCATTAACCCAGCAATTTCCACATTAACAACTGTTGCGCAGATCCGAGAGGACTACAATGAGGTGGACTGCAGGCTGATTGCTAAAGAGGTGAGATGAGTCCATGTTGAACTGATGTGTTTGCTGTTCTGAATGACAAAATAACAGTCATTTGTGTGTAATTACAGATGGGGATAACATCTCGCGATGACTGCACCCCTGTGCTCCTGGTTCAAAACATCAGTCAGCACCTGAATGGCACAGCTCGCACAATAGGAGCAGCCCTGGTTGGACATTTTGGTGAATAAAGTGTTATTGTGAAACATGTATTGGCACTTTAGTTGTTACTTGCAATCATATTTGGAAACACAAGGCCTCTTTGGTTCTAGGTGTGCGCACATTCACCCCCAACAGTGCATCCAGTGGTTTTCTTTATGTCGGTGGGCCTGCAGTTGTTCTCAGTCTAGTTGCAATGGCGCCAGATGATAGCTCCCTGTACGCAGCTGTTAAAGTTCTTCTTTCTGTGCTGGAGACCAATCCTGCCATGCAGCAGGAAATGATCCGAATCAATGGATACAAGGTATGTTGGATCTTGTAAAACCACAGGAGTAGCTGCACATTATTTATAAACAAACAGCAAAATATCCTACCTCACTGTTGTGATCTGTCCTTATAAATAATGTACTCGTTGTAGCTGCTAGCATTCCTGCTGAAGATGAAGAGCAGCCTGGTCAGCTCCAGAACCTTTCAGTTGGTTCTGTATCTCTCGAGTTCGGTGGACTTGAGCTCTGAGTCCAGTTGTCTGCAGAACACACCTGCTTTCCAGGCCCTGTTGTGTGACCTGGAGGTAAGCATCTAGATTTTAGCAGAAGGAAAAGAAAATGGATAATTTTCATGTCAACCCTTAGATTATTTGTTACATTTAATTACATCAAGGTAATTGTTAGTTATGTTGCTATCTCATTATTCCTTGTTTTAAGGTGTGGCAGAAAACGTCAGATAATCTGGATGTTTCAGTACTGAACCACTTTGCTGAAATCCTGAAATCCCCAAGGTAACTTCCGCATGTCATCAGCATATGACCAGACCACACAGAATATGTTGTGCTTTTAATCTAATTTACTTCTAACTCGCATGGCCAATGAGTTACATAACGCAACAAAAGAGGGTCTTGTTCAGGGTAGACGACAGGCCTTATCGGCTGTTCTGTCAACATCTGTAGCAGCTTGTCATCAATATCAGAGGAATGTACAGTCAAGGGAATGTTCAACAGAATCAGTCATAGTCGCTGAAGAGAAGAGCATGACTGAACGTGTGCATGGATTGCTGAATTAGATTTTCCGTCTGTAATTGATATTAATGCTCTGTCTGTTTCTCTCTCTGTTTTCTCAGCAGTGACAGCAGGAATGCAGGGGTCATGCACCGTATGGGCCTGCTACCAAAGCTGCTATTCAAGCTCTCTGATCTTGCCATGACCATTGAGAAGGTCAAGATCATCTCTGGTGTCATCACATCCCTTCTAAAAACTGATTTCACCCCTCAGGACATCAGCAGGTACAGTCTAGGCAAAGAACTCATGTGATTACAATTTTAACGTGCAGATGTCAGATCAGTTACATTTTTAGGGATAACTCTAATCTTAAATTCTGTCCTTTTTTCCTTCTGCTAGACTTGGGCTCTTCCTGGTCTACACACTCCCTCCTCTTAGCAACACAAATGAAGGCAAGAACATATCTAACGGTGATCTTTCACAGGATACTCCAGGTACAACACACAGTCACATATTGTACAGGACTTTACATGTTTCACGGACAACACAAGCTGTTACCCCTGTTGACCCAAACTCTTCTTCTTTATTCTGTAGTTTCGAGTTCTGAACCTGCCAGCCTCATCTGGATCCGTAACCAGATGTTATTCTCTCTTTGTGAAATCCTCAACTCAGACAGCCTTCTAATAAAAGAGTGAGAAGCATCTGTTTCTATTTAGCTAAACCAAAACTAGAATGAAAGCATATTTTCCCAGTATTCCATGTGACATAGTGTCTTAAGATAAACATGAATTTAATCAATCTATCATGTTCTAATTCTGCACTAGTGGCCAGAAGGCCCTATTCGATGCCCTGGGTATGGATTGGTTCCTGCTCTTCCTTCAGCCCCACCTTCACCCCTCCACCTTGAAATTGGGCCTCGTCCTGCTCACACATTTTCTGTCAAGTCCAAGTCAGCTGAGTGGCTTCAGAGAGGGGGTGCTCCCAGCAACACTCATCGATGGCATGGAGGAACCTTTTGCTTTCATGGGTAGGGAAGGAGAATAATTTCTTAGTGCAAAGCAAGGAAATAATTCAATGTTGTCACTCTGCCTCTCTCAGAATCTGATGCTATTAAATTTATTTTTGTAATTTGGGGGTTTTGTTTTACATCTCATTCTTAATAATTTAGATTAGCAGTTAACATGATTTTGCACTCATAAACTTCTTCATTACTTGAATATGAAAATTAATATGAAATTGATGTTTTTAGTTATGTGTTTCAACATCTTAAATTCACAGTAGTATAAGTTTTCAGTCTGTCAGAATTAGAGCCTAAAAAAGTACTTGAATTTTGAGGCTGGTGCCGATACACTTATTAGGGAGTAAAAAAAAATTAAATATCGATACATGGAAAATGATCTGGTTAATCTAATCTAGTTATCAAGCACTGGTGACTGTATGAAACGACCAAAATGATAATAGTGTCCTGAAACAATAAACTTCCCAGGAAATGTGATAATTTTAAATTACCCCAATAATTTTTCCTTAAAAAACGTTTTCATATCGGTGCATCTCTGTCAAAATATACGCCAATATCAATCTGTCTCTGATATAATTGCAATAGGCCAGTAACAGCCAAAAAAATCAGACTGATGCGTTGGTCTGGCTCTGATAACAATATTTTAAACATCTTATTTTAATACAAAAACAACTACCATTGGTTAATTTTTTGCCTTCCCTTGCCAGACAATCTTCAAGCACATTCTTGGTCGTATGAGTGCTCCAGCATCTCGTGTCCAGGCTTTGATGTTCTACAGGGCCTGCTGGTCAGACTCTCTCACCTGCCTCAGGTCTATGAAGCCCTGGCTGCACTGCTGCTGGGGAGGAAGGCCAGTCACACTGCAGAGGGAGAGGTAAGTAAGTTTTCATCTTTTAAATAATCCTCTCAATCTTCACTGTCATAATGCCTTATTGTGTGTCATCTACAGGTGCACTTGGATGATGTCCTACAGTCTTTGATTGACAGCCAGGCAGACAGACCTGCTAAGCAGCTCTGTGCTGAAGCTGCTACAGTACTACTGGAATTAGTTAAAGTCCTCATCACTCAGGTAAGAACAGAATAACCAAACACCTTAGTTTTTATCACCACGACTGATCATGTTTAATGCATTTTTCTTTGGTGTTTTAACAGCCTTCATTAAAGCACATGTCAGGAACTGATGCACCATGGGAGGTTCAGCTCCCAGCAAGTGTGATGCAGTTCCTTTGTCTCCTCCATAACCTGCGGCCCAGAGACCCACTGTGGGCAGCGCCAGAGTTCCTCCATGCTCTTGCCGGAGTTGTTTATCCTCCAGACGATTCAGAGGTTTGTGTATTTTCTGGATTTATGAAACAGCTTTCACCTCTCTGGTTTCACTCACTAGTTTGTTCACTTCCTTCAGCGTGTGGTGGAGCCTTGCGTAACAAGTGAAGGTGACGACACATTTAAGAGTCAATCCAACAGGAAGCCGGTGTGCGACTTCATTCGTATTCTGCTGATGGACAGTCTTCTTAATGTGTCTGCCAACACCAGCACACATCCACTCAATCTGCTGCTGGAGGTAAAAGCACTAATGCACATAACTTAAGTCAATTATTTACTGTGATTTGTCACTTTAAGGATCACACTCAAATATCAACATACAGAAAGCACATACATACTATTATCAACATGCATTCCCACTGAAAAAAGGCTCTCAATTGTACTATTATTCTGCAAAACTCTTATTTCTCCAGAAGGTGCCACTCTTTGCTCAGTTACTAAATGAGGCAGAGCCAAGTTGCTGCTGATAAAATCCTTCACCACTAGGAGGGAGAGAACACCAATAGGCAAAGTACAGATTTCTGTAGAGGTCTTCACAGCTTTTCAGCTTTCAGTTTAAAGCTTTACCTGCATGCACACACACTACCACAAACACCCACACTTGAGACAAGAGAGAAGATGTTCCCCTCACTGTCAAGTATAACAGAGTAATCTTTTGTTGTCAGTCAGGATTTTTAACTAATTAACTGCCTAAATGTCACAGTTTTCCCCTGATGGTGCATCGCTGGGACAGAAGCAGAGTTTCCAGACTGAACTGCTGGAGTTTATCATGGACATCATTCACATGCTTAGCCATGAGGAAGAAAACAACACTCATCTTAACTCACAGGGTATAATTACAATGCATTATTCCTCATAGCTTAAACTGGTCTAACCATTTCCACGCAAAACAAAACAAACATAGAATGCTCTCATCTGAATGTGCTGAAATGAAATTAATAAAAAGTATTTATTTTATTTCTCTCAGACTGCCAGAGTGAGAAGCCCGAAGGACAGATGGGCACGTTGATGGAGAACGTGGTGCTGTTCAGCAGGACTCTACTGCAGAAACTTTACAGTGGAACAATAGTGGGAGACTCTGAAAATTTGCTCAACTTCCTCGCAGACCAGATTGTTGTGGTGAGTGGATGCACGGAGAGACACGTTCATAAAGCACTATACACAGATCTCATGATATATAGGTTGGAAACATTTTCTTCCACAATTTGTAATTAATAAAAATGCAAACTTATGATGGTTTGTAAATCAAAGTTAAAAGTAATCTGTTGTGTGTTGAGATGGTTCCTTTTAGCCAACTCGTAACAGATACTCTGCTGTATACTTGTAGGCTCTGGAGAAAGGTCAAACTCAGAAAGAGAAGACAGTGTTGGCCCTCTACTCGTGCACCAATAAAGTCCTGCTTTATTTCTTGTCTCAACCGCGACATTCCCAAGAAGAAAAGGAAGAGGTCATCAGGGCTTTACAGACCTTCATGGAACGCTGGGATGTTCTCATGGCAACCTACAATTCAAATGTGAACTTCATTACTTGCCTTCTTCGTTGTCTGTTACTGATACGATCTGGCAGGTAATCTAAAACCTAAACCTACATGCAGGTACAAACAAGGATCTTGATGAAATCAGGATTCACTGCTAATTCACACCATAATCCTTTTCTTTGTAGCTACCCCGAAGGTTTTGGATGTGCGGCACAAAAAGTGCATAACAGGAAAGCCTCATCCCATGTTTTTGCAACCAAAGCCAGACTTACTGCACACCTCAGCAACAGAGCAGACATTACCGCAGGTATGAGGGCCAGTATGTCAGCGTTTATTTACATTAATCACTTTAACCTGATATTTTTGTATATATTTCTAAGTCTATGGAGGTTTACTGGGTTGCTAGAGAGTTTAGAAAAAATGTGTGTGTTCCAGATGACAGAGAACTAGTGTCCATAGTGGAGGCCTGCTGGTCAAAGGTCATGACGGAGAGGCAACACACACTTGAAGAAACCTGTAAGATAGAGATCTCAGCGAGCCACACAGCGGAGACGAGGCCTGTCAGCATGACTGACATCAGCCCTCTTTGGGAGGAGGCAGCCCACAAAGCCTGGCTGCTATACACAGGTCAGCTGTCACTAAATGAAGAAAGAGGAGATTTCTGAAGACTACCTTTATGTTCTTGACGTTTAAATTTTGTTTTTATGTCATATCAGAGTCTCAGAAGAAGAAGGTGGCCAGCAGCTCTCAGAGGACATTTGATGTGATCAGCAGTGCTGTTCGCTCAGCTTTGGGCATGCATGGCAAAGAGTCAGTAACAGTAGAGGTAAATCCCTCAGAGTTTGGTTCTTTTGCACAGGACGGGACAGAGAGGTGCCCATGACTGCTGTCCCATTTGATGTGTGTGGGGTCGTTACCTTTTCCCAGGTGCCTCTGCATCCCAGAGCGCTGCACCCAAACACTCATCCCAAAGTCACTGCTGTGTTTGTGCTATGGGCCGTCCAGCCCTGTGGGGGTGTTTGATTATTTCTTTAAATGGATTTGGATTATCACAGCTGATTGCCCCTGAGTGGGCATAGTAATTGATATCTGTTAGGCCCATCCATGGGAACACTCGCTACAACACACTGTTTGCTGCTGAAGGTTAAAGACGCGTTTATTGTTGTTTTTCCCCCCGAAACACGTGGCCCACATCATTAGTTCCCCCACAACGCTTAAGACGTCGAGCCATCTGGAGCAGGGAGCGGGGACATATTACTCAGGCACACAGGCATGAAATTACCGCGTCTGTGTGTCTGTCTCACCCCCACAAAGTGTGTGTGTGTTCTTGTTTGTGCGCGACTCTTTGCCGACAGAAATCGGGTTGGCAATTATAGTGGTACCAATCTGATGAAAACATTATTCATTTGATGTTATTCTTTATCATATCAGTCTTTGACAGGCTATCAGAGAGGGTGATGAATTGTTTTTTCGTCTGAGAGGCAGAAGAGAAGAGGGAGGGATGTTTGCCTGCTCCCTCTCTGTTGCACCACTTTGCTCTGAGTCGGTTGCAGCATGCGGCGAGTGTTCATAAAACTGATATTCAAGTGATCAGTAGTGGTCAGCCGGCCTGCTCATTTTCCATTCATCATCATGAAGAAACAAGTGAGTCATTAATTAATTTCTGGATCATCAACTTATGACCTTTGGTTGGCAAGTCATGAGCTTGTGGGGAGTCACTGGAGCCACAGTAATGTATTTCTACACTGAGCATAGTTTCTGAGTCTCAGATATCAACTTTTATTGAACAAAAAGAGTTTTAAAGCCTACTGTAGGTAATGAATGAGAATACAGAGACTGATAGGCAGACTGTGTCCTCAGTCAAGCTTCAGTGCAATCCTTCTAGAGATTTATTTCATCAGCGAATGCAGTTTCCATAATCATATCTGTGTCCTCATATTAGAAAGATAATTAACAGCACTAATGATCACGTTAAGTTCATTACACATTCACTGCCAGCCCAGAATGAAGTTGACATTATGTTGCCTTATCATCAAAGGTGGCGTATTGTTGGGAAGTCATTAAAATGGAAATGAGTGTGATGTTCTGATGTTAATTGCAGAGGGAAGAGATGAGTTATGTATTTAATGCAGCATTTAAAAAGCCAATGAGGTTCCTATCTGCTAAATAGGGTAATTAATGCTATATATTACTTATGTTTGTCCAAATGAAGGAATGAAATTAGGAGATGATGACGCCGACTTGCTGTTTATCTGTCGCAACACGGCTCTAGTTCGCAAACTTCATTATTACTCTCTTTTTTGTCTATAATATTTCTATAATCTCCCCTCAAATTACTCCTTTATTTCTTTCTCTGCACAACTTCTCATTTGGATCGGCAGTCAGTCATTTAGAGAAAAACAGTTTTCATTCTCTGGAGAGCCTGTCAAAGTTTGTCGTCAACTTTTACGCATGGGTTTATTCTGAAATGCTGTTGAATTTTTGCATATCTTGTGTTACAGAAGCAGTAGTTTTTTTTTTATTGTACTAAGAATCAATTGTTGCAATCAAAACACAGAATTAGCATCTGTAAATAAGACTCGATATAAAGAGTTACTGCATGTTCATTCAGTCAATTAAATGGCTTTCCTGGGTCAGCTGTGAGGATGGACACATGTTGTTTCACTAGTCTCCCAGCGAGCACTGCTGTGATGATGGGCTTAATGAAGCAGTTAACAGTCAGAATATGATCCCAGTGTGTCTGCTGAACACGAGCATCCTGCGGTGTCAATACGGCTCTGTTTTGGGTTTTTCCATTTTTTATTTTCTTCTCTCTTTTAATCGAAACATACACACTCACTCGCAAACAATAAGGGCGCGCACACACACACACACACACACACTTACCTTGCCCTTGACTGTGGCGTGGCTCAGTGATATTAATGTTTATGTTAATTAGATCACACCAACAAATGATTACATTTCCAGACAGGGTTATTGTAAGCCACTGTAGCCACTAGCTTATTTTGCCCAGTGAATGCAATTTAGAACAGATGTAATTGTATGAATGCATTGTAATTGCATGAGGAAACAACAATACCATTATGAATATACAATCTCTGTGAACATGATGTGTGTTGTGTGTGTGCAATATGAGGTAGAGAAAGAGCGATTGTGCCACCCGCTCTTTTCATTTGCAAACATCAGGTTACTCCCGTGTTTTTTGTAGGAGTTTCTGTCCTACATGGAGTCACATCGACAGAGAGGCCACAGCATGTTCGAGAATATGAGGACAAGCTACTTACAGGTTTGACAGAAATGTTACCATTAATATGCTGAAATAAATGTAAATAAAAAGCCAAAATTTTGTGTATATAATTATGGCTGCAATATTTGATTTGATTTTGATTAAAATCTTGAATGATCAGTAGTTGTTTCGTATGTAAAATGTCAGAAAATATATAATGTCTTCAAATGTCTCGTTTTGTCCACAAGTCAAAGATATTAATGTCAAGGAGGGAGTCAAGATCCAGAAAATGATCTGGAAAAAAAAAGATGGGATCAGAGAATGTTTATATTTTCTTAAAAATTACTCAAACTAATCAAGCGATTATCAAAATAGTTGCCGACTAATATATTAGTTGACAACTAAACAATTAACAAATTTATCGTTGGAGCTCTACTAATAATGTTTATGTCTGTCTCATTTATTTCCTCTATCCTGGGCCAATATCTGCACTCCAGTTACGAGCAAGTGAGTGGGAGCAAGTGAGCTCCAAATGGCTGCATGTGGAGGCTGAGCTGCTCAGGGAGAGAGCTGTGTTTGGCCCCGGCCCAGGTGTGCTGCTTAGCCGAAACTGGGTGCAAGATGCTGCTGAAGGGCCCAACCGGACCAGAGCACGCATCCGCAGAAAGGCTCTGAGACGATCCAAACGGGTAAGGCCTTCAATTTAGATCAGGGTCCTGTTTAGTGTTCAGTCAGTTCAGATGCCAACCTTTAATCGTGTCATATGTTGTGACAACAGGTTCTAGGGACGCTGTATATGGGTCTAAGGACTAGCCTGTCGGAAGAGAACAAAAATGGAAGAGAAAGTGACAAAGGTAAAGAAAAATGTTGCTTGTTGGTTTTTTAAAAAATACATGTACCAGAAACAGGGTCTTGGATGTAAGCCGAGTGAGGACATTTCTTTCCTTTGTAACAGAGCCGAAGATCCTATGTGAAGTTGGAGCAGAGGCGAAGGAGGATGAAGAGGAGGCAGGACAGGACTGTGACCGTCTAACCTTCTTCCCTGTTCTGAATGAGACACCTACCAACACTGAGAGTCCACCCGACACCTCCACCCCCGAACCCTGCTCCCACACACAAGACTGCCCAGACATACGCACCATCCTGCAGGAGCTGCACCCTGGAGAGGAGGTAGTGTAGCGCAGGAGGATGTGTTGGTATGGTGTGCTAAAAACAACATGCCTAAACACTACTCCTTCCTCGCCATGCTAATATTCACAATCATAATTATCTGATGTAGACTAAGGGATTCCAATAGCCCAGCGCTGCTATCAGAATTTCATCTTTCCTCATTAGTGTAATGTTTTAATGTCGAGGCCCAGCTCAGCTCCTCTCATTGTTCCAGTGAGTTAGAAACCAGTGCACATGTTGACAGGGACTCTCATCGCTCCGGCAACCAGCCGCGGCTTTTAATGTTTCTGACAGAAGTATTAATAAAAACAGTAGGAGGTGATGCAAGCTGTCTTACATCCGCTTAGTAAGTGTGTGATGTGTGCAAGTGCGTCCTGTTGTCTTGCAGTGGTTCAGTGTGAGAGTCCTGCTGAGCTTCCTGTCAAATGAACACAGTCATTAGCTCTGAAAAATGCACACACACACACGGGCTAGCACACACAGTAACACACAAAGGGAGATCCACTCATAATTAGCTTGCCAGCGCCAATAGTGTGATTATGACAGTAATGTGTGTGGGGAGAAATCAATGGTCTGACATTAGGCTCTCAGTCAATAAAAGTCCTCCTTTTTCTCTCCTTCTTCCCATCATCAGCTAAATCACCCACAGACTGATAACGCGTATCTGTCCAGAGCACAGCCAGGAGATAAGGAAACAAGTTTATTGTTATTTAATCTTTGATAACAATAAATTTAACTAGTTTTTCTTCTGAAATCTAGTCATTGTTAGGGGCAGTAGGCCTGAGGCTAGTTTTTGTTCGCCGATGGAAATGGCCGTAAAATCTGACCGTGATATAGCTCAATGTAATGATTCTGTGTCTGAGACTCACTCACCTTGACTCCTTTTAAACGCTTTCACATGACAAGTGATATTATCCATCATAGCATGTCTCTGTGTGTGCATTCAGACAAGAGGTTCTGATCACTTAGCAGGTTTCCTATTGTGTGGGTGGCAGTGATTAATTCTCCTAATAATGGTCAGGCAGGGCCTCCTCCTGCACCAAGCGTGTGACTTTGTGTCTGGTGGTAGGGAGTCTGATTTGATTAGTATAAATTGTGAGGGGCCTGCGGGTATGTTGGGGGCCCCATATGGTTTTTGGGCGCTGTGTCCCAGAGGGCCTGCAGAGGGGCCAAACCAGAGAGACAGCCAGGTGCACATACTCGCTGTGAAATGAGGGGAGACAATAGAATTAGCCGCACATTATCACTATGCAGTTAGCATTAGCTACAGCGAGAGCTGAAAGCGGCATGTGGGTCCACTTTGGCCCTGGATGAAAGACACAGTCACACGGCTGAAAGAGGGGGCCGGTCCTTCTCCTCCCCATCAATCAGCTCTGATAATGAAGTGTTCAACTGTGTCTTTTTAATAATGATTAAAATATGTGATTAAAATGATCAATCAAGTAAAGCCTGAAGTGCCTGCGTTGCTGCCATGTCATGTCCCGGGAGAGAAATGCGCTGATGTGTATGGTGCCTCTCACATGGGGCTTAATGTATCTCTCTCCTCTCTCTCTGTAGGTAAAGGCTAAGATGTGTGTAGTGATGGTGGGCGGCCTGAGAGTGACAGAGGGGGTGCTGCTGTTCGGGAAGGAGAGCCTGCTCTTGTGTGAGGGATTCACTCTCAGTCCTGCTGGAGACGTTTGTTGCAGGCAGCACCACCCCAGCAGGTACAGCTATGTGTGCAGTTACAGCACAACATGTAACGAGCATTGTTGGCTTCTAAGTTGTCTCAATCTTTTGTCCTCTGTGTCCAATTCTTATTCGACCAGTGTGAGGGATTCCTTTATTTCAACCATGCTGAGTAAAGAGCCGCCTTCAGCCAGGTGCAGACGCTGGCTCTATGAGGATATAAAGGAAGCCCGCTTCATGCGTTTCCTGTTAGAGGTCAGACATGCAAATGCTCATTTTAACCCAAATTTCTTGAATTAACATGTAACTTCAAATACATATGATATGTTCAGAGAAGATGACAAGGTTTGTCTTCAGTTTGGCTCGATGTAACAATTTGTAGCAATGTACGTATATTTATCACTTTTTTATTGGTCATATGTGAGAGGATTGTAATGTAATGTGCAAAATTAGACCTTCCCCCATCTCTCTCAGTTGCTTATATGAGCCTTTGGATGATTTTTTAAAAGTTGTTTAATGTTGCTGTGCCTCTCTATGCTCCGCTAACGGAGAGCAACAGTAGTTAATGTTAGTTTAGAAATCCACAAACATAAAAAACAACCAGCCTCCAGCACAACAAGCAACAACGAGCAAAGCCCCATTAGAGAAATCAGATCTATGCATTGTACTTGCTCTTGTAGTTGAATCACATTGTTGTTTAGGGATGTTAATTCTAGGTTTATAAGGGAACTGACTGATAAAAATATCAACTTGACACAAATGGTATTGCATCTCAGTCACGTGGTTTAAGTTTTAAGAGCTGCTATGCCTCTCTGTTACTATCAGGACAATGCCATCGAGGTCTTCATGAAAAACGGACATTCAGCCTTCCTGGTATTCGTGAATAGAGACCATGTCTCTGCATATAAAAGGTACCATATTTACATAGACTGGATGGTAAACCAGTTTTTATTTTCATCATTCTGACTCTGATGCTTTTTCGTTCCTCTCGGTCTCCCTGCAGGTTGTGCACGGTAGTGTCAGCATTAAAAGGTAGAGGGGTTGCTGAGGTCATTGCTAATGCCAGGTAAGTGTCTTGATTTAATCACAGTCATACAACAGCAGTTACATGTAATCACGTTTTTATTACATCAATTAAAGTGGAAAATATGCCAAAAATAGTTGTGTGACATATAACAAGATATTATGCAAATATCCTCATGTAAATATTCTTAAAGTTTTCAAGGGGTTAAGATTCCATCAGCAGCATTTGATTGGCTCATTTTCTGGCTTTCTTATTCTCCACACATCTTGATTGAGTCTGGCCACTGAGTTTGGCACCATCAGTCCCAAATAAGTCCTCATTCTTTTGTCCTCAAACATGCCACCGCCTCCTCCTCCTCCTCCTCTTGTAAGCCTCTCCCTCTGCTGTTTACATCTCTTAAGGCATGTCTTACACAGACTGCTCTCATGGACCAGATACACATCCTCCTCTTGTCTTGACTTTTCCTTTATCCCCTCACCATCTTCCTGAGCATATGAGAGAGGATTCCGCTTCATGTTTACCTTAGTTAGGTTGCATAGGACTGCCACAAACTCTGGTAACTTGATGAAGAGGTTATCAAACAGGCCTAACTCTTGGAGACTATCGAGAGCCGCTATTGTGGGAGGCAGGCTGTCCAGCTGGTTCATCCCCAGATTGAGACTCTTCAGGCTGGTGAGAAAACCCAATGAGAAGGGTAAACCTGCAGCGGTTAGGCAGTTGTTAGAGAGGTTGAGGTGGGTCAGTCCAACCAGGTTGCCAATAGACTCGGGCACAGACTCAAGTCTGTTGCTGTGTAGATCCAGCCATCTGAGCGACGAGAAGTTCCCGATGTTATCTGGGAGATTCTGTATCAGGTTGCGGCTCAGGTCCAGCTCGTCAACATTGGTTAGTTTGAGGAGACACTTTGGGAAGATTGTTATACCCATGTTGCTAAGTGTGAGTCTGCGCCGTCCATCTGGGGTCATACGTATTGCCTTTTTCGCACTCTTGAGGGTCACCTTTGTCCCTTTGGCTCCCTTCCTTTTGGGCATGGTACTGCAACAGAGAATTACTGAACAGGTCAGCTTTAAATTCAGCTCAGTATCACTTTGGTGATAGTTGCCCCCAAGAGGCTGATTTACTATAATTTATCTAATCTACACCACCACACAGTACTATAGCAAATAAATGTGTTGTGTGTATGTTTATGTTTAAGTGTGTGTGTGTGTGTTAGGCTGATGTGATTTATTCAGATACAAAGGCTTATGTATGGCCTGAGGGCATCAGGGAAAGCATGCTCTCTGAGGTGTGAGCGCTTGAGCGGTGTGTGTGTGTGTGTGTGTGTGTGTGTGTGTGTGTGTGTGTGTGTGTGTGTGTGTGTGTGTGTGTGTGTGTGTGTGTGTGTGTGTGTGTGTGTGTGTGTGTGTGTGTGTGTGTGTGTGTGTGTCACAGTGTTATGTCTGCAGTAGTGCATGCTCACCCAGTGTTGCCCATGGGGGTATTTAAGAGCACGACTCTCTAATTAAGGCTAATGCAGGGGAACAATAGGAGAGGCGACACTGGGTAATACAGCAAAAACAAATGAGTGCTGATGCTCCCTCACCATTCAACTGATTGAGCTGTTTTGGCTATATTCAGACAAGGATCGTGTGTGTATGTGTGTGTATGAAACATCCACATGTAAGTGTGGTGACAGACGCGGATGTGCTGTACTACAGTATGTATGTGTGTGCACAAAGAGTCAAATCAGGACTTTGATAAATGATAGTTGGAGAGTGTTGGGACTGTGATGAGGGTTTCGCGCCTCTCCCCTTCCTGTCTAAAAGAGCAAGGTGTGTGTCTGTTTGTGTCTATGTTACACCCCAAGGCCCTCTCTCGCCTCATTCATCATCCTCAGGATGAGAGGGGTTATCCACTGCTTGTTCCTATTATAACCTCCTATAGAAAACTATTGCATGAAATTATTGCTTGCAATTAGATAAAACATACTGGGCCAAATGCAATGATTGATTTAATGTAGTTTTACAAAATAATTTGGTCAGGAGTTAATGGGCGAGTCAAGAAGGTATAAGAAACTCGACACTTAAAGTAGCCTCTCGATCTCTAAACCCATGCATCCTTATTTTATTTGTCAAATGGTATCCTACTTGTTATTCTACGCCAATACCAATGTTTATAATAACAATTTGGCTAATAAGTGATAATGATACAGATGGGTTTTTTTGTTTTATTTGATGCTTGTTTATTTTGTTTTGTTGTCATTTATTCCCTCTTTCATGCCAGGCTAACAAAGGAATCTTCATTGTTAATAAATAACTGAACTGTTTTAAAATCATTCAACCCTTCATCAGAGCACAGAAGCACAATTGCAATCATACAAATTTATGAAACAACCTCTAATTAAAAAAAATCAATAAAAACAGCATTTTTAGCTTGCTATATAACTACGTACTCTATGATTAAATTTTTCACTGCTTACATTCCCTGACAGACTGGTGGCAGGGATGTCACTCATGAATGTGCCTGAGCAAAATTGATGTGACACAAGGGATAAAGATTGGCCCCTGCATTGCTGAATTCCATCTGTGCTAACAGGCCAATAACACTCAGCAACGCAATACTGATTTTCAGTTAGTATTCTTATTTTCTGCAAAAAAATTGTATCTTAATTTTCATAAATGAGGATATGTACTCACCATATTTTATCTTCTTTTTCTCTGAGTTGACGTTAATCAAGTGATGAGATTGTGTTCAGAAACATACCAGCAGCTTCAGCTCCTATGAACCAGCCCTTCAGCTCGAAGCTTCTCACCTATGTGCCGAAAAAATACTCCATTACTGTAGTCCTGATGTTATAGCACAGGAAAAAAAAACTACATTTCCAATTTGGTCAGCTTAAAGAAGTTGAAGTAAGAATACCTGGTAGTAGTATCTCACAAAATGTGGCGTTAAAGTCGAGAGCAAAAGATCAGGAATGCACCGTTTGTGTATATCAACATTTCTCTTGCCTTCCGACACCAAACAGGGAAAGTCAAGGTTCTTCTTGTTTAATAGCGTTACTTAGCAACTGGGGTGCTTGGCGCCAGGACTTTATTGCCATGTTACTGGCCACAGAGGGAAAAGAGATTTCAGAAGCGGTTTACTGCTTTCCTCATTTAGATTACACTAGTTTAGATATGGGGTCCATGAGTGAAATACTGATGAAATGTTCAGCAGCTTTGTCATTTAGATTTGTTGTTATGATTAGCCTGACACACATTAAAACAAGGTATTTTGACTGACCAGTTTGTTAAAGAACAACTTTACAAGTGTGAACATCTATCTAAGTGAATGCTTATTAAAGGATCACCTTACAGCACTCGTTGGACACGCACCTAGCCAAATGAAAAAACAGCTGGAGAAGAAACTGTTTGTCTTAGCTGTGAAGCAGGAAACCTTTTCATTTTTCTTCTGTGACAGAAATGTGAAAGAAACATACTCTTCCTGTTTGACTAGTACTCATTAACCTCTGCGTGTTATTTAAAAAATCCCCGCACAAGCAATATATTACTTCCTCTTTTCAATAGCTCACTTGCTGATTGAGCCCCGTCAGTTACAGTGTTACCTAAAGTATATTTCCTCACAACCCTACAGATGGCTCCATGTGCCACATCCTCCACATCTCTACTCACTATTTATGCTACCTACTGTAGCTCACCTCAGTCCCATAACTGCTCCTACAGCTGTGTACACACGATTTGTATTTCACTCACTCACCTCCACTTTGCTGCTCCACAACTCTGCTGCTGCTGTGTTTCATTTGAACAGCTGGTTGCCAGGCAACAGAGGAAGCAAAAAAAAACTTTGTGTTGATAGGCACTGCTCAGTGATCAGCTAATTCAAGGTGTTTGTCTTTTTTTATTGTGTTTTAGGAAGACCCATGTGGTTGAAAAGACAGCCCTTGTTAAGTGGCAGGTAATTCACTAAACAAAGCACTTCATCCTTTTTATTTTGTTAGAATTTGTTTTGTTTATGCAATATAAGTACTGCGCAAGTACAAGCCCTGATTTCAAACCCTTACTTGAGAAAATTCATGTATCAGCAGTGGATGTACTTGTGGATGTACTTAGGTACCTAGGTATAAAAGATAGTCACTGTTAGTGTTTTATGATTACAGATGATGTTTTTGGAATGATATTGCTGCTGTGCTCTGCATATTGCTTATATGTGTTGCATGTTACATTTTACTGCTGTAGATGTTTCAGTTTGAGCTCATTTTGACTACTTTACATACTGTTTGCTAATTTAATCTTCAGCAATGCATCATATAAGATCATCATATGTTTGTGGTGTTGCTATCCAGTGAGAACTACGTATTTATAAAAAGTCATGAACAATTGTAATAACTCATGCCATCAGACAAATGGAGTGTAGTAAAAAAATGCCTTGAATTTGTGACGATGTACAGTACTTAAATGCTTTCCATGACTGCTTACAGATTAATTTGTTACTCCTCTGACATCAGTAGATGCCGAAATGTTAAGTAGATTTGACATAAATAGTAAACAAGTTCCACTTTTTTTATACTACTTACTTTTATGTTACTTCTGTCTGTCCACCAGAGAGGGGAAATAAGTAACTTTGAGTACTTGATGCATCTGAATACCATTGCTGGAAGGACGTACAATGACCTGATGCAGTATCCAATCTTCCCCTGGGTCCTAGCTGACTACCAGTCGGAGGTAAGACCACACACAGTGACATCTCTGTCTTGAAAATGTATATTGTAGGGAACTAAAGTAATGATAGTGTTATGGGTTTGATTTATCTCTGTCCTTGATAGACTCTCAATCTGTCGAATCCTGCAACTTTCCGTGACCTGTCCAAGCCAATGGGAGCTCAGACAGAGAAAAGGAGACAGATGTTCATACAGAGATATGAGGAGGTAGAGAATATAGAGGTGGAAGGTATGTAGTCAGCTCATCTCATTCCTCTTTTCCTTTGCTTTTCACTGTACTTTTTATTCAACACACTTTCACTCTGTAGGAGATTTGTCAGCAAGATGCCACTACTGCACCCACTACTCTTCAGCCATCATCGTAGCCTCCTTCCTTGTCAGGATGGAGCCGTTTTCACACACTTTCCAGACACTGCAGGTGAGGCCTTTTACACCACGACGATGGTCATTTGTATGTCCTTGAAATGGATAAGCTGCCATTAGATCAAATTCTGTGGCTCTGTGCTCACAGTGGGGAGAACAGGAAGATAAGTGGGCTTGATTGGTTGGTTTACTGATCCATTTCTACACACACAAAAATAAAACAAACAAAAAAATACAACCTAATCGGTTTGTGACCTAACATAAATGCATCCATCACATGCTCATATACAACACTGAACATACTGCAGAAGTCTCGACTCTCACACATGAGTAGATTAATACGTGTTACATAAATGTTAAATGTGTAAAATGTATCAAGGAATAATGTAGGTCATACTGCATAAAATCACTACTGAACACTTCAAGATTTGTCTTAATTCTGAAGTGTTTTCATTGACCCAGAGACCTGTCTGTAAACCCAGTGCTCTAGATGCCTGTTGACATTCATCACTTTGTCATATTTTTTATTTTCAAACATTATCTGGCTAATAATATGACTCTCTGTGAGCTATTTTCAGCACTCCAGATGCTGTTTCCATGCTGTTTTTGGTGGAAGCAAATCATGGCAAGATTTCAATATATATGCAAATAATTACAGAAAGCATCTAAAAGAAGCCAATGCAAATAGCCACATGTTACCAATTTACAATACAACATCCAATTGATTATAATGAAAAGGCATGCATATTTGATAGTCGGAATAAAGCAATAAAGATGTTAGTCTGGTGAATTACAGTGCCTTTTTGTCTTCTGAAGCACATAACGGGTGTGTAGTAATATCCATAACTGGATTTACATCTCTAACCGAGTTTACCAGTATATATGCTATTTTCATTCATTGAGGTAATTGTTTTACTCTAAATTACATTCTCTCTCATGAGATTTCCATCATAGATTATGGAATTTTCCAGAAAGATGAAAAGCTTCCTTCAAATAGAAGCAGATGCTTACATAATACAATGAAGAAAATAAAATATGGCTCACTACACTGAATCAGGCAGACTTCTTTTATTAACATGCCTATTGCAAAGTTTGGTTCAACAGTGTGCTGGGCTCTGACAGTGTTGTGTCTCGTCTCCCTACAGGGAGGTTTTGATATCCCAGAGCGGATGTTTTACAGTATAAAGAAGGAGTGGGAGTCGGCGTCCAGAGACAACATGGGAGACGTCAGAGAGCTGATCCCAGAGTTCTTCTACCTGCCCGACTTCCTGCTCAACTCTAACCACATCCAGCTGGGTGAGGCACAAAAATCGTCCTCTGTGTATCTAAATGAATTACAGAAATTTTGATTTTCCTTAAGATATTTGCCTGGTTGGACCTTTTGTTTTTTGTCTGCTCAAAAGATTAGAGTAGTATTATTCCGTACTTTTCATATTGTCAACAAAACACAGGAAGGCCCAAACCAACAATGTTTTAGTCTGTCCCTCAGTACTTTTTCCTGCCCTGTCTTTGGCTCTCATCAAGCCCATTTCTTTCTTGAAGATCTAGAAATCTTTAAAGGCATACTCTGCAGGATTTAAAGGTGCAATATGTAAGAATTGGCCACTTGTTGAATGTATACTCCAAACAGATGACATATCACCAGAGTAACTGCTTACTGCTACTATCTGCTAGTGAGACTACTGGGGGAGTCTTGGTGTTTACACCATTAACACTGGAGCTTTAGACCACCGGGAGAAAGAGGTTTTCAGGTCCAGGGCTAGCAGGTTAGCATACTAACTTCATTAGATATCTCTGCAGCCTCTGTAATCTCCAAAGTAAAATGTATGCAAATTGTGAAGATATGTACATGTAGATACGTCTTACTATTGGAATAATGTGCCATTTAAATAGAGGGAAAAATACTCCATTGACTCTAGGCTTCTGTTGGTCTATGGTGCAGTCAAAAAAAAAACTCCTTTGAAAGATGACACACAATGATGTGATGCATGCTGAATGTATTGTATATCCATGTCTATATAGGCCGTATGGAGGATGGTACCACTCTGGGAGATGTGGAGCTGCCTCCATGGGCGAAAGGTGACCCCCAGGAATTCATTAGAGTCCATCGAGAGGTCAGTGACCCCCGACCTCACCAGGCCTATCCGTTTTGATTGGCCAGTCCGGCCTGTTACATACTGGGACTGTTCCCATTAGACTTAATCATGTTTGCCAATACTAGCTGATGTATGTACACAGAAGATGCACTGTTTTAGTCTTAAACCAGCATCTTCAATAATAGCTGCACTGTAATAGTGTTGGATGCACTCTTCGTTCTTTCTAACAGAGAATAAGAGACAGATCTTATTCACAACAGCCATTTGTAACATTCTCTAAAGGCCATTTTGTCTCATTGAGCTGGTTATTTCTTTTGGTGCTGACTGTTTTCAATGGCTGGTTGTTTTTCTTATCAAGAAAGAGAAAAGGCATGTATCTGAAGTTTGAAGGACAACAAGCCTATTTAACACCATCCAGGGCAGCACAAGACTCTCTCTTTTCATAATGCCATTATTCCTTTCCGATGTTTATGAGATGAATATTCTGGCTCTTTTCTCAGCTCTGTCCCTGTGTGTGGTTATTGAATATCTCTGTTCTTTTTCCTCCCTCTGATTTCTTCAGTTTGACCCTCCCTTTTTCCATTCCTGGGTCATCTAAGATGGTTATCACTCTGTAATCTACTGAACTACTCATATTGCCTACCATTCTCATAAAATTAGTGACTTTGGAAGATTGTTTTTTTCTTCCATATACAAATTAACTCAGGACAATATATCCTTGTTACAGTGTTTTTTCCTCTGTTTTCTGATTTTCCAGGATGGGTTTATTAAGATTGGGTGCAAGGATACTCATGTTGGTCATAATGCCCACTTTCGTTATTAACTCCTCAAAACCAATCTCCGGCTAATTCAACCCAAATCATTCTTTAATTCAAACATGAACATATGCTAATACCACAGCTGTGCGCCTTCCTGCTGTTCAAGACTTCTAATTGCCTTTTGAAGAAATCATACAGTACCTGAATAATTTGATTGGTTGTGCATCCTCAGAGAAGTTTTCTTGTGTTTTTAAACTCTCATATTAACAGTTTGACTGATGGTATTGTTCTCACTGTAATAACAATGAGCACTGCACACCGCTGTATTTTGAGGCCACACAGTGCATATGTAGTAGTTTGTAATATTACTTTACCAGGTGGTCTTAGTTTGTGTAAATATATCCTGCATTGTTTCCCTTAGGCTTTGGAAAGTGACTATGTGAGTTCCCACCTCCACCTGTGGATCGACCTGATTTTTGGGTACCGGCAACAAGGCCCTGCTGCTGTAGAGAGTGTGAACACATTCCACCCTTACTTCTATGCCCAGAGAGGCTGGCAGAATGCTAAGGACCCTGTCATCAAGAGCACAATCTTTGGTTACGTTAGCAACTTCGGCCAGGTTCCGAAACAGGTAAAAATAATAAGCTTAGTGTGCTACTTTCTGCATCAGGTGATCATATTGTTTTTTAAATATTACCCTGTCTTTCAAATAGCTCTTCACCAAGCCACATCCACCTCGCAGTGGCTCTAAGAAAGAGGGATCATCATCGTCTCATCCAACTCCATTTTTCTTCAAGCTGGACAAACTGAAGACCTCTGTGCAGCCATTCAGAGGTTTGACATTTTGTGAAATTGGCTTTTTTTACCTTGCTTGCCGAAGGTTAGGTAAAAAAACCGATACCACTCTCATGTCTGTGCGCTAAATGTGAAGCTACAGCCTGCAACCAGTTAGCAGAGCATAGTACAAAGACTGAAAACAGTGGGATACAGCTAGCCTAGCTATGTCCAAAGGTAAAACAAAATATCTGGCTACCAGCATCTCCATATGAGATGTAACATGTTATTGACGGAGCTTTAGAGGAGCTGGTTGGGACATTTTTTAAGCTTTGCTGATACCAGTATCGGGAATGCCTTCAGTCATTGGCGAGTAGACAGGTTTTTGCACATGATCCGATGCTGTGTAACCCTGCTTCTTCACAGCAGCGTATGTGTAATTTTACAGATTTCTTTGTGCACAAGTAGCCAATACCCAAAACGGCAAGCAACTTGTGTCACTTGAAGCACGTCCATTACTTAACATTCATACAAGGTTAGTAGTGTACAGCAATAAAACAACTATTTTTAAATTACATTTTATTTTTGTTATGCACTGGTGTCGGATCCTTCTTCAGTGTCAGGAAGGAAAATATGGTATTTGCAGCCAGGCTAGCTATTCAACCTGCTTCCAGTCCTTATGCTAAACTAAGCTTATCGATTACTGACTAACGGTTCCATATTTTGTGTAATCCCAGCTAAAATGTATACTCCTTTACATGAAGGTGTAAAATCAAAGCAAATCATAATGTAGTCTCATAAACAACACATATTTCCAAACAACTGAATCGAAGGTTGATATTTTCTGCTGATTAAACTAAATTCAATCAATTCGATTCATCTGCATTTGACACCATTTTATATTGTTCCTCCTTTATTTTATCTCACACCTTTTGATGTCAGTTATTATATACAAGATGTTCCCAGTCTCAAGGGTTTCGTTGAAACGGAGCGAGAGCGTCCATAGATTAATTTACGCTATGGAAGGTTGGAAGGAGCTATCTGTTAGAGCTACAATATGGAGATGATTCTTCCGCTGAGCCCTACTTAATAATCTGAATATCCCTACAGGCCCACTGAGGGAGAGGAGATGAATCTGCGAATGCTCAGGGAGAGATTCCTGCAAATTACATTTCATATTAAATCTTAGAGTGTCTGATCTGATCAATAAGCAGATAGAGATGAATAGGAGGAGGAACTCTAAGACTAATGCAGACACAACTTCTTTCCGGGGATTTTAGAAGCAGAACTGACGGTGGGATATAATGATTTCTGCCTGTTCCTGCATGAATAGGTCAATTACAGGCACAATTACAGCTTCTCTCTCACTGCCTCTCTCTCTCTCTCTCACACAGACACACACACACACACACACACACACACACACACACACACACACACAAACACACTAACTACAACTAGTGCTGTCCAGGATGCAGGTGTCCCCCTAGGACAGGGCCTCAGCTTGTTGTAACCCGGGAATAGCCGTTTTAATTGCCCAGTCTACTATGGTCAATTTAATGAAATTCTTAACAAGTTTACTGAGACACCAAACTCTTTAATGTGATGTTTCTGAAGAGCTATTATCTTTATCTGGCCAGGCAAGTTTATTCAGGTACACAAAAGGCAGATTCAGGTCACTTTATCTAACTTTTTGTGGGTGCATATGTTTGAGGGGACAATTTTAATAAAAACACACTCTTTCTTTGTTCCACAACTTCTTGCTGATGGTACCCCTCTTTCCACTAACAATGTCAACATTTCTGCAGAGCTGCCGAGAGGCCCAGTGGGTCAGATACTGTGTCTGGAAAAAGAGGTTGTGGTCCTGCCGGGAAACAGACTCCTCCTGTCGCCTCTGTCGGGCTGCTTCTTCAGCTGGGGCTTCCCTGACAACGGCTGTGCCTTTGGAAACTATTCCACAGAAAAGGTATGTATGTATGTTTGTGGTGTGATGATGTTGATCTAACCTTGCAAAATGAAGTTATGTTGTTCCTTGACAGACAAGACAAGACTTTTTTTTTTTACATATGTGACTTGAATTACACAGTATATTATAGAATTATAGTATTTTCTTGGAAATTTGTGAGATTTTTCTTGCTAATTAATGTCTTTTCTCTAAATATTACCCCCTTCCTCTTTGGGAGGCCTAATATGCACATTTATTGAGACAGAATTTTACCCAGTTTAATCACATACATATGAAGCATATCACTGGGTCTGGATCAAGCCACACACACCATCAGCTAATCAGAATCATCTGACTTTTATTATCACTAGTCACGCTCAAGCAAAACACTGAAGTGATCTTTATGATCTGCCAAACTCTCCCTCTCTTCATAGCACTACATTCTGCTGTCTAAACTATGTCGACAAATTTAATGACAACTATTTGAATACTTGTACATATTTATCATACTTTGCAATGCACACTCAGCGATATCTTAGTTCCTGCTTTACAGGGCCTTTGAAGGGTTTCTAACACCCCATATCTATAAAATGTTGCACAATACTTTGGAGAACAAAAAAAATATAAGATAAATAATAGTGTAAAATTCATACAAAGATTTTTTTGAACAGTTAAAAATAGGTTTTTAAATACCATCCATTCCCCTCACTCCATCATAAATGTAATACATACAGTACATGCAAGATCACAGACTGATTTACTTATGTATGTCCATGTTTAGGTCTTTGCTATGTGTGAGAGTTTGTGTAGCTGGGGGGAGATGTTGTGTGCCGCCTGTCCGAACCCGACGACCATCATCACTGCCGGGACCAGCACTGTGGTGTGTGTGTGGGACGTATCATTCAACAAGGACAAACTCACTCACATGAAACTCAGACAGGTTGGTTTACTCACTTGTCTGTTTGAGATTTATCTTTCTGAGTGCATTTTTCATTCACATAAAAACACAAACCTGTTTTTTCTTCACAGCCGTTATACGGTCACACAGATTCAGTGACGTGCCTGGCTGTGTCTGAGGTGCACAGCCTTATTGTAAGTGGCTCCCGTGACCTCACCTGTATCCTGTGGGACATGGAGGAGCTCAGCTACGTCACTCAGTTAGCAGGACACACTACCAGCATCTCTGCATTAGCTATCAATGACCTAACTGTAAGTCCACCTTCAGGATTCCTTTTTGTTGTAATTTATGACTGACACCCCTTTAAAAATCTCTCTTCCTTCCTTATCTTTGTCATTTTTTCTCACTGTCGCCATGTTTTTGCCTGTCAATCTGCTCACAGCTCGAGGAAAAGAGAATTCTCACTGCTGACAGCATGCATATCCTGTTTGCATGTGTTTTGCTTTTTTGGGCTTCTCTTTGTGTACCTTTGCGCACATGGGCATCAACACCTTATTGCTCTGTTATCCAAGGGTGAGATTGCGTCCTGTGCGGGACCTCAGCTCTACCTGTGGACCATGAAGGGCCAGCTGCTGACCTGCACTAACACTTCCTGCGGGCCTCAGCCAGACATCCTGTGTGTCAGCTTCACACAGCGACATGAGTGGGACGCCAAGAACGTTGTCGTCACTGGCTGTGCAGATGGCATCATACGGGTGAGTTTTTTTTTATGTAAGCATATGTGATTGTTACTGTGTGTACAGGAACGACGGGGCCCCTGAAAAAGTCCAGTGAATGGGCCCTTGCCAAATGTGCTTTACTCTTGCCTACATAAACGCATGCAGAACGTCCTAGCTGGCAATGTTAGCTGTTAGCCTTCTGACTATTGTTTGCTTCAGCAGCCTGGCTGGGAGAAGCTTGCTGAGCTGAATCAATGTTACATTACATTATTTTATTGTTTTAACAAGTATTGGTGAGTATTATGGTCCGAAAGCTTTCCACTTTCCCGGCC